>PVKU01003277.1:0-185321 GCA_004027475.1 Anoura caudifer
GTTTTCCACTTGTTGCTCTTCCTCTTCCCCTTCTGGTACCCCTATAATTCGGATGTTGGGACATTTAAAGATGTCCTGGAGGTTCCTAAGCCTCTCCTCATTTTTTTTGAATTCTTGTTTCTTCCTTGTTTTCTGTTTGGTTGTTTCTTTCTTCCTTCTGGTCCACTCCATTGATTTGAGTCCCAGTTTTCCTCCCATCTCTGTTGGTTCCCTGTGCGTTTTCCTTCATCTGACTTATTGTAGCCTTCATTTGGTCATCTAATTTGTGACCAAAATCAACCAATTCTGTGAGCATCTGATCACCAGGGCTTTGAACTGTGCATCTGATAGGTTGGCTATCACTTGGTCACTTAAATGATTTGGCTCTGGGGCTTTGATGTGTTCTCCCATTTGAGCCATTTTGGGTTGTTGTTGTTTTTTGGTTTGTTTGTTTGTTTGTTTTTGTTCTGGTCACAGTAGTCTTTTAAAAATATTTTAAAGCCAGTACATCCCCCGCTGCTCAACAGCCCTGGTCTCAAACGTTTTTGCAGGACCTTGAACACTTCATAGGTCCCAAATCCTTTGCCTGTGTCACTGGAAGAATAAACAGCCAAAATCAGTTAAAGCAGATGCCTGTGGAATAAAAGCAGTAAAACAAATGAACGAACAAATGAATGAATGAATGAATGAATGAATGAATGAATGAGTGAGTGAATTCTAAGTGTCACATGGAGGAAGAAATTGCACTGCAGCCTGATGTCCTCGTGGCTCCCACCACTGTCAGTCTAGTTGACCATGGGAGAAGGGGAGGGGAAGATGCTGGAGGCCCCTTCAGGAGGGCCTGAAGAATGGAGGAAGCTGGGCAGAGGGAGAGGAGAGGTAGGGGAAAGGCTGTGGGTTTCTGTCCTTCTCTGCACCTACCACTGCCCCCATACCTTCCCTAGAGGGTACAACTATTTCCGGCCTGGGAAGTTCCAGCCCCTAGCGTGATGCCTGGCATACAATCTGTGGCAATAAATAGTTGTTGACTGAATGGATGGAGTCAGTCACTGGTTAAGACAGGCCACAGTGTTAGTCACTCCTGTGCCGTCCCCAAACACCACCTCGCTACCCGACAACAAATGACTCTCCCAGGGCTGCCTATGCAACTGAGCTGGCGGTCCGCTGCAGCACCCCTGGAGGTGCCATTTTCCTAGACTGTGTGCGAGTGATGCCCCCTGAAGTCGTAGGACAGGGTGCACCTGCAAAACACTGTTTCCTCTTCTTTCAGGCTCAGGGGAGCTGGAGCCACGCTGAGAGTGAGAGGAGTGAGGGAAGGGATCTCCCAGTCCGGACATCGCAAGCATCTCCTGCTTTTCCCTCCAATTCCTAAGGCCCCGCCCTTACTTTGTTCCTTTCTAACTTGGCCTTGAGGTGGCTTAGTCAAACCTGACCAATTATTCTGTCCCTCAACTACAGAGTCTGGAACTTACAGGATGATTTTGGCGAGACCCAGAACTTCTCTGGGTCTCAGTTTCTGCATCTAAGACATAAGTAAATGTGTACAGAGCAATTCTTGATGAATCTCCTTGGCTTGAAGGGACCTTATGGAGACAAAGGTTGGAGGAATGCATCTGGACTGGACGTGGCATTCTCAGAGAGGACAAAGCCCCACATCCCACCCGGTCCAGTCAGGCCTTCTGTGCACTCAGGCCCCCAATCCAAAGGCCGGGGCAGCATCCTGGAACGGAAGGAGCCTGCGCCAGGAGCCAGAGACCTTGTTGAGCTGTGACTCCGATGATACCCGTGGTGCGCTGCGGAGCCAGCCAGGGCCCCTGCCCAGCCGGTCTCTCCTCTGCAGAGCCGGTGCTCTGGCAGATCAGCGGGTGTCCTGTGCTAGGCTGAGTCTGTGATGGCCTTTTCCTTTTCTCCTTAATTCCTATGATTTCTGTCTTAGTCTTTGTTATTACAAACATCACGGATTCTCATGGAAATGCAAATAGTACCAACATAGGTGATGTATTAAGTGAAACCCACCTCTGCTAACTCACTGCCAGTTTTTTTATAACTTTAAATTCTGATGTAATTTCAAATTTACTAAAAAGTTACAAGAGTGCTACGAAGACCCTGGCATAGATTTTACTCAGATCTATCAGTTGTTTATGTTTTGTCATTTTTTTGATTCTTTTCTCTCTCTCTGTGTTGTGTGTATGTGAGTGTGTGTGTGTGTGTGTGTGTGTGTGTGTGTGTGTACAATTTCTCCCCTAACTCTGTGAGGGTAAGTTGCAGACATACGTACGCCCTTTTACCTCTTAATGCTTCAGGGTGTGTTTCCTAAGAACAGGGATATTCTCTTACAATGTCAGACTTACATAACCCCTGCAGTTAACAAAATCAGGAAACTTAGCGTTGACACAACCCTATTATCTAGTCCACAGTCCATGTTCAAAGTCAGTTGTGTCGTGACATTTTCATAGGTTTCCGGTAAAAGTAGAAAAATACGAACAATGGGGAGTATTTCTTAAAGCCAACACGCCTTTAGCTTCAAGAATTATGCTTAATTCTAAATCACGTTCTGCTCTGTGGTTTTACTTTACTGATGTTTCAAATGCCCCTTTTTAATGAAATGATGGTGAAATTAGAAAGTGGTTTATTTGTTATTTGCTTTTGATATTTTATTACTTGGCAAAATAAAAGATGGGAGATCCACTGTTAGTCCTTAAACTTCCTTTTCAGGGATCCCTGGATGTGATCCCCCCCGGCACCGACGTTCTCTAATTCCAGGAGAGTTGGATCACCAGAGACTTTCAGGAAGCCTATTTGAGAGCACAGCTGCTCCTGATGCTAGGCATGGGGGATGGGCTAGGCAGCCATAGGCCCTACCTCCGGGAGCAAATGGCTTCTCCCCCAAAGGAGTGCACCTCTATCCTTCCTGTCTCTCTCTGGTATCTGTTTGGAGCATCCCCTACCTCATGAGTCTTGGGAAAGGCAGAGCCCTCTTCCTTTCACCCTAGAAGCCAGACCTCACTTTCCCAGCCTCCTTTGCAGCTGCAGTACAGGCATGTAACAGGCTTTAGTCAATCAGACACCAGCCAGGAGCTCTGAATCTTAAGCAGGTGATACAAAGAAGCAGAGGTGGGATTTATGGGACAGAACTGCTGCAGGAGCAGCCACAAGAAGAGTTTTCAAGGGTAGCGGAGGCTCAGGGCCAGTGGCACTATTGTCCTCCCTGGTCTGACCCAGAGGTGTGATTTGGGCTGGGGTTCTGGCTATGGTCCAGTCCTCTCGGGTTCCTGAGCCCAGCTCTGCAGCCAGCCCAAGTAGTCCATGAGCTTTCTGTTGCTTGCAAACAAGAGCCCTGCCCCATTAACACAGAGAAGTCAGTGTCATGGGAATAAAGAGGACCCGGGCCCTGGAGTATGGATACATAGGGACCCGGTGAGTGGTGATTCTGTGGGGTGGGCAGCCACAGAGGAACCTAGAGTTCTCATCTGGAATGTGGATGGGACACCCCGTCTAAGTGCTGGGTGGGGTAGCCCAGACCGGAAGTGCTGTGGGGGAGGGGAAGGAGGGATGTGAGAGGAGAGAGCCTGGAGCCTGAGGATGGGGGTGGGAGGAGGGACGTGAGCACCAGAAAGGACTGGGACCAGGGTGGCTTTGTAGGAGGAGACAGCCAAGCTGGGTGGCACTCTTCCATCCGCCTAATATATTTTTTGACCCTTTTCCTTTTTTTTTTAAGATTTTATTTATTTATTTATTTATTTATTTATTGTCGACGGGAAGGGAGGGCAAAAGAGAGGGAGAGAAATATCAATATGTGGTTGGCTCTCGTGTGCCCTGAACCAGGGAATCTGGCCTACAACCCAGGCATGTGCCCTGACTGGGCATTGAACTGGCGACCCCCTGCTTTACAGTCTGGTGCTCAATCCACTGGGCCACACAAGCCGGGGCTTTTTGACCCTTTTCTACCTGTCAGGCGGTATATTGGTGAATAAACAGTCTGGGAATGGACACTGTCATCCTCCTTATCCATGTAAGGAAAGGGCAATACAAGAGATGGTATAACTTCCACAAGATCATAAGAGAAGAGAGGGCCCGGGCCAGAATGTCAACCTGGTTCTCACTCCAATGTCCATGCTCTCAAGAACCGAAACGGATGCTCAGGTAAGGGCCCAACCTCTCTGACTGAGTCCCTGACTTCTCACCTACTTCCTGTGAGCACTGTGAGTAAATGTACTCCCTGTAAGTCCTGTGTGAGGCGGTTTAGTAGGGTCATGGATTCTGGGGCCTGGCTCCCTTTGAAAACACCACGTCCCCGCTCCTCTGCCCCTACCTGTATAATAGCCGGGTCCAAACGAATGAACCGCAGCACACACGGCCAGCTGCCTGCCCAGGGGCCCTCCTGCCTCCCACTCCCCTCCCCTTCGCAGCTGCCCAGCCCGGGTTTGTTCCAGGGGTTCATCCTGCTCCTTCTGGCATCTCTGTTAGTGCTGTGGCAGCAGGGCCCTTGCTTGGGGTAGAGTTGGGCATGGGACGTGGCTCACTTCTGGCCCCTGAACAGTAAGGGACAGTCTCCTGGGGACTTCTGTAAAAAAATTTTCCTTGATCTTAAAACTGGACATGAGGATGAGTTGTTTCCTGTGTTTTTTGTTTTGCTTTGTTTTGTTTTTCATTTTGCTGCTATGGAGACAGTTGTGTGACAGCATGATGACCGGGGTAGCGGCAGTCTTATTGTTTTTTAAAGATTTTATTTATTTGTTTTTAGAGAGAGGGGGAGGGAGGAGAAAGAGGGAGAGAAACATCGATGTGAGAGAGGAACATCGATCAGTTGCCTCTTGCATGTACCCCAACCTGGGGACCTGGCCCGAAACCCAGGCATGTGCTCCGACCAGGAACTGAACTGGTGACCCTTCACTTTGTGGGATGACACCCAACCAACTGAGCCACACAGGCCAGGCCTGGCAGCCTTATTGGGACCATGAGGCAAGCGAGGCAAGGACAAAGCAACATGCTGAGAATGGCAGAGAGGAAGGAAAAGAAGAAATAATCTGGGTCCCTGATGATGAGGTTGAGTTGCAGGATTAACCTTTGCCGAAGCTACCCTTCATCCAGACTTCTCATTCTGTGAGATCAAACACTTTCCTTTTGTCTAAGCCAATTCAATAGAAGTTCTGCTTCTGGCCACTGCAAACATTTTTACTGAAGTATGGGCTGTGGTATCAAAAGAATAACATAGTTCGATACAATAATACCTGACAGCAAGGACAACTGCCACTGGTTAAATGAGGAAGACCTGGTGCCTTGACCAAAGGAGGCCCTAAGAATTCCGTTCTCAGCTGGTTCGGAGGGGGGAGCGCAGCAGCCTGAGGCCCCACACTCTGCATCTTGTCCAGGCGTGTGGGAGGGCTCCTATCAGAACAGAGGTCCACCCCTGGTCAGCCGAACTTCTGACACTCATTTCCTGTAGGGTCAGCAGAGGAAAGTAGCTTTATTTACTGAATCAGGATGGAAAACAGATGTGTAAGCACCCCACTGGGCCCAGCCTCACCCTGGACAGAGGCCGGGCCTGTTCTCAGCCCTGACCTGCCCACCAGCCCCCTGTTCCTCACATCGAATCCAGATGTGGCTTCTTCCAAGCCCTAATAATAATTTTGATTTGTGGTGGTGAAGTCACCTTTGCCCCCCAGCTCAACTCTAAACTCACCAAGTCTCCAAAGGGAAGCACAGGAGTTACACGATGAGACGTTGGTGAGGAAGCCTGGGAGGGCCAAAGAGGGCTGTGGACTTGAGAAGCAGACCAATGTGGGTTCAACCACAGCCTGGTCTCATGCTAGCCTCGTGATCTCAACCATTGTATCAGTCGGCAACTGCTGTGTAGTGAAACCCCACACAACTCGGGGACTCAGCAGCGACTCTTTACTTGCTGATGGTTCTAAAGTTTGAGCAGGGCTTGGCGGGACGGCTCATTTGTTCTGCACACAGTGTTATGCCTCGTAAGTGAAGTCCGTGGGACCGTGGAGTGTGTGTGGAAGCAGAGGAGACAGGCACAGCATGTGCCCACCCTGTTCCTTGCTTCCTATCCTTAAAGAGCTAGTTCTTTTTTCCTTCAGCTCTTCCTTACTCATCATCAAGCCAAAGGTAGGGAGTGTTGGCACAATGTGTCCATGTCAAGAGAAGCTCCTCCCACAAGTGGCCTGAGATGATTTTTGAAAATGGTTCAGTATTCACTTGACCCAGAAAACCCCACAAAATCATGCAAATCAAGAGGTCCAAATCTTTGTGTTCACTTTAAGAACATCCAAGAAACTGCCCAGGCCATCAAGGGTATGCATTTCTGGAAGCCACCAAGTATCTGATCCTCACCATTCCTTCGTTACAATGGTGGAGTTGGGTAGGTGAGCCCTGGCCAAACAGGGGGCTGGACACAGGGTCAGTGGCCCAAAAAGAGAGCTGACTTTTTGCTACATGTGCTATAAAATGAAGAGAGTGATACTGACCTGAAGGGTTTGATGTAGATTCTCTGGTCATCAAGCACATCCAGGTGAACAAAGCTCCCAAGATGCAGTGCAGAGCTTAGAGGGTTTGTGGGCGGATTACCCCCTGATGAGCTCTCCCTGCCGCACTGAGATCGCCTTTCTGAAAAGGAGCAGGTTGTTCCTGAGCCAGAAGAGGAGCTTTCACAGAAGAAAAAGATATCCCAGAAGAAGCAAAAACTTACAGCCAGGAATAAGTTCAGCATAAAATAAATGCAAATAAAAATTAAAACAGAAAAAAATCCCAGGAAAAATAAAAAATGAGTTAGTTTTGTGCAGTGTTTCAACTGTCCTGGTAAGAATGAAATACATATTCACACATAAGCTGAAAAATAGGAATTGTATAATTTTGGTGATTCCATATATGAGTTAAATGCTCTTATATTTGCATGTAAAACTGGCATTGCATAATATAAAGCTGAACAGTAAAGTTCATCCTATTTAAAAATTTTAATTTTTTCTTTACTTAGAACAGCGTTAAGTAGCAAAGAAAAAAAACACCTCCATGGCATGAGAGAGGCCATGGAAGAAAGGAGACTTTTATATGTTAGTGCCTCTAATGACATTGTTTTCTTGCTTTTTGAACAAGGTTTCCTTCCCCCATCACCTCCCCTTTTCATGTCTTTGGACCCTGCAAATTATGTAGCTGGTCCAGGGGCTAGGTCTCTTCAGGCCTAGGCCAAATGGACACAGAACCGCATTCTATCGGTCAAAACAAGTCACAAGACCAGTCCACAGTCAGGGGGCTGGGAGGAGGGAGAGGGACTCCAAGTCTTAAAGGGAAGCAGCATTCGGAACAGAGAGGGGAGGAATTGTCAGTGCTCTCTTTGGGGACAAAATACAGCAACCATAGGTCATAACCTTTTTGATCCTTAGGCTTCTCATCTATAAAATGGGACTAATTCTACTTCCCAAGGCTGTTTGAGAATAAGAATATTGTGGATTCCTGGACCAAGGCAATGACTCACTCAGGGTTAGTTCCTCCCCTTCTTTAATTTTGCTATTTGCTCTCTCATATCATTCCTTTTTTTCCAATCACTTATTCATTCAATATTTATTGAGTCAATGACCCAGTCACTGCTCTAGGAGCTGGGAATCATAGCAGAGGATAAAACAGACAAGCGTGCCTATGCGCATGGAGTGTACGTGCTGGTAAGAGAGACAGACAAAAGGAAGTGAATAAAAAATCATACGTAGCATGTTGGTGGTGGAAGATGCTAGGAAGAAGCAAAACGCGGGGGAGAGGGATATAAAGTGCCAAGGTCAGGGCCACAGTGTTAGCTAGTGTGGCTGGGAGGATATCGTTTGAGTGGCTCCTGCAGGATGAGCCAGGAGGATAGCGAAGGCAGAGGGAAAGCCAGGGCAGCGCGAAGGCTCTGAGGGGAGATATCTGGGGTGTTTGCGGGGACAGTGAGGGGCCCAGGGAGCTGGAATTGAGAGTGAGAAGAGGGCGGAGAGAGCTGGGGAGGGCAGTGTCCCATTGGCTGTGGTCAGGACTTTGCCTTTTACTGCAGGTTTGGAGGAGGCGGCAGTGGCTGCAGGGTGGCCCAGAGACTGCAGCGGGGAGCAGCAGAGGGGCAGGGAGGCCAGCATGGCCATGGTGGAGTTGGGAGAAGTGGCCAAATTCCGAACAGTTTTTTGGAGGTGGAGCAGAAAGGATTTATTTGTCGACTCACAGTGAATCAATTTGGCATGAAAGGAGGGGGTTATCAAATTCTCATTTTATAGAGAGAAAGTCCAACCTTGGAGAGGCGGAGGGACATGCACGATGTCATATGGTTGCTAAGCGATGTCCCCACGAGGTCATATGATTGCTAAGTGCTGTCCTCATCAGGAAGGAAGGCTGTGGCCCAGCGGTCTAGCTGAGACTGACGAGCAAGGGACACGTATGTGGCCAGCATCGGGTGTGTGTAATGGGCCTTTCTCTGGGTCTCCTTATTTGTCACTCCATATTCCTCTGTCCCCACCGCCACCTCCCATCCTCTAGGCAGGGGTGTCCATCCTTTTGGCGTCCCTGCACCACAAAGGAAGAAGAGTTGTCTTGGGCCACGCATAAAACACATTGCAACATGTAATCACAAAAACAAAACAAACAAACAAACAAAAACAAAAAACAAAAACCCACCTCACAATGTTTTAAGGAAATTTACAGTTTTGTGTTGGACCGGGTTTGCAGCCATCCTGGGCTACACGCGGCCTACAGGCCACAGGTTGGACAGCTTTACCTAGTGCTTGGCAGGCACAGCTCCATCTCCTCCCAGGCCCAGAGGAACCAACCGTGTCTATGAGAGGGTAAGTGTGCAAATGTGAGCAAACAGAGGAGTCCCTCTTCTCGCTACCCATTCAGATTTGCTCCCATTCCAAGAAGCCCCTGTCAAAGCCACCTCCTCTCTTCCCTGACCACCCAGGGCCAGTCTATCAGGACCACACTCTGGGCTTGCCCCCATCCTGTGCTGGCTGTCTGGTGGGCTCAGAGGGGATCTATCTCCAAGAATATCAGCTCCCACAAACTCTTACCCACCTAGCACTCCCCCTCCTGGCCTGCTCTGTGTGCGATGGCTTCCCGTGGCACCCCTCACCTACTTATGCACTGCAGGTGGTCGTAGGCTGTCTATTACATCTTCCCTAAGAATGCTGGCCGCCTGAGGGTGGGGGTATTTTTGTTCACAGAGGTTTTGCAAGTTCCTGGGGCTCTGTGGGGCCACTGAGATGCTCCTCAGGCATTTGTTTTGGTTGTCGTTGGGATTGTTGTTGAGAAAAGAGAAAACCAGTGGGGACAACTGGCTGCTTCTCTGAGGGGTGGGGGAAGTTGCAGGATCTGGAGGCAGCAGGACCTCCAGGTCAGAGGGGCTGGACCCTGATTCCTGAACCCGGCTCTCCAGCTGGTCTGGGGACCCCATGAGCTTCCTGTCACTAACAACCAAGAACGCTGCCCCCAGAATACAGAGAAACTAGCATTACAGGAATGGAGAGGATCTAGGGTCTGGAGTGCGCCCTGCCACCCTGGGGGAAGTCCAGCTCCCTTCTGCCCCACCTTCCCTCTTTCCCTGGGGGGTGGCTAGGGCAGTAGCCACACCCTCGTGCTGGCTCTGCACATGCATGTCAACGCACACCTGCTCACCCTGCCTCCGTGGCCCCACCTCCCACCCAGCCCTTGTGCGCTCACTGCTGACGTGGCTGTGGTTTCCAGGCCCCAAAGGTGCAGATTAGAGCCAGGGCATCCTGTTCTCTGTGGCTACAGCAGCGGGTGGGTGGAGGACAGTCCCCCTGCAAACAAGCACACACACAGGTCCCTTCTCTTCACCCTCTATCTGCACAGGCACGTGTGTGCACATCCACACAGACGGGTGGGCACCAGGCTGGCTGCTCTGAGGCCTCAGGCATGAGAGCTGTGCACCCCCTGTACCAGGCCCTGCTGTGGGCAGAGAGAAGGGGCCGAGGAAGTGGCTGCAGATTCCCTTCCCTGCACCTGAGCTCACACCTTTACTGCTACACCCCCGGAGCCTGGCCACACAGCCTTGTTTCCCTCCTTTGGGGGAAGCATGCCCTCTTTTGCCTTCTCCTGTCAAAACCACATCCCTGTGGGAGGGAGGGGTCTGGCATTCAGCCCTTAGTAGGGTAGAGCTCCTCTGCCCCTGAGAGGTCCAGCCCAAACCCCAGGCTCAGCACCTTCCTTGTACCAGGAATCCCTACTTAAGGGGGCCGAAGTGAGTGTGGCCTCTGGGACCAGGTATCTTGGGTTGAATGCTGGCTCTACATGACCTTATCCAAGTCATTTAACCTCTCTGTGCCCCAGTTTTGTGGGTATTAAATAGGTTCCTAAATGCAAAGTGCTTAGCACAGCAGCTTCTGTGCAGGGAAGTTGTCAATAAACAACTTAGCTGTTTTCAATAATAAAAAATACTCAATAAATGTCCCTCTTATTTTTTTTCTGCCTTGGAGCCAGGAGAGGCCTGAGAAATGGTCTCCGTCAGGGCTTGCAGCCCAGCTCTGGTCTCCCAGACTGAGCCTGCAGCTTTCAGACCACCTGGGAGCCTATTGGAGTCTCAGAGAGCCAGGCCACCCTGGGGATTCTAAGGCAGCAGGTGGGTGGCAGGAGGGGGAACTCGCACCTTGGCCTGCAGCTACCTGCAGCCAGGTATCCCCTGCCAGCCTCAATCTGCTCAACCCACCTGCATCCCTCTTCTTTCTACCTCTCCAGGTCCCCTCTGTCTTGCAGGGCTCTTTTGAGGTCATTGCCTGCAGGAAGAATGTCTGTCAACCCTGCTGCCTGAGCTCCCACCGCTCCTACTTCTCAGAGCCTCAGTTTCCTCGAGAATGAAAGGGGCTCAGACTCCCACATCATGGCTTCACGTCCAGTGAAGTAATGCATCTGTGAGTGCGTTGGCCACAGCTGCCAGTCCAGGCTGGCTCTCGCTGCTGTGTGCACCCTGAGCCTGGCAGGCCCTGCTGGCACCCAGCACCCTTGGGTTCTGGGGCTCCCAGCAGGGTCCAGAAACCCAGACCCACAGCAGGCCTCAGGGAAGACTTGTTGACCAGGGTGGACTGGAGTGAACTTTGTGCCCCTCTCTCTTGGGCTGCGAGCTGAGCAGGGAACACAGTGACTGGAGCTTGAGGGTGGATGGTCCTCACTCTAAACAGCCGAGAGGAGGAGCTGAGCACACCCTGGGCCCCGGAGGAAGTTGAAAGCTGGGCCGCAGCAGTGACAGTTCAAGGGCCTGCAGGGCAGTCCCTACCCCACCCTCACCTGCTGACGTCAGTCAGCTGGAAGGTACATGACCCTTGCACGATGCCCCCTTCTCCCAGGCCCTGGATCTGCAGAGGCCTGGTCCCAGCCAGAGGGCTCCCCGCTACCCCATATGCTCTGCACATCAGGACAGTGGCAGAGCCTTGTGTCTTTCAGTTAGCAATGCCCTCCCCAGGCTCTTTTGAGGAAAGGCCCACTTAATAGTACCTGTGCACCCCACACCCCTTTCCTCACCTCTCCCAGGTGTGGCCCCAGAAGATATCTATTAAGCACCTACTGTATATCTGGTGGTTCCTTGTCCACAATGTCATTTAATCCTTCACAATACCCTGAGCTGTAGGCATTTCACAGATAAGGAATCCAGCTCAGAGAAGCTTAGTAACCTGCCTGAGGTCACACAGCTTATAGGTGGCCAAGCTGGCCTTCCCACCCAGGCTCCTGTGAAGAAGTTCCTCATGCCTATGGGGAGCCAGTACAACTAGGCTTCTTGTTTGTCAAGGAAGAAACCGGTACCCAGAGCTGGGAAGTGAGTGCCTCAGGCCATGCCACAGGCTTCTGGCAGAACCGGCAGGAGTACAGAACTTTCTTTTGTCATTGGATGCCTGACAGGAAGGGCTCTGGCAGGAAGGGCTCTGCCAGGAAGGCTCCTTGCTTCCCTGCCTCCAGGTCGTTCTGGCCAGTCCTAGCTGAAGCAGGGCCCTGTGACCCTTCACCTGCTGGCCCAACTTTAGTTTTCTTCATGACACTTACTGTCACTTGCACTTTTATCTATCAGATTATGTAACCCCAACTAGAATGTGAGCTCCATGAACTAGGGAGGGTCTATCTTGTTCCCTTACCTAGAATGGTCCCTGGCACAAACTTGATAATTTATTGTGGAATGAATGAATGAATGAATGAATGAAGTCTGGTGGTCAAGGAAGAAACTTATGCTTATGAGGGGCAGTTTGGTGTGAAGCTAAACTATGAAGGGCAGGCTGAATCAATCATTCTAGGTGGGGGAGGGGAGAGAGAAGTGCTGCAGAACAGGGCTGGGCTGGCCAAGTGTACCGCCAGGCGCTCTGACACACAGACTGAAAGTGAATGGTGTGCCCTCCACTTGTGCAGCTTGGCCACAGTCCCTGGCACCCTTGGGGATGGGGAAGAACACAGCGGTTGTAGCCCCCTGAGCAGGGCCACCCAAGGAAGTGAGGGAGCAGAGGCAGCTCTATGGGTGCCTGCCTGCTGCAGGAGGAACAGGCTGTACCCTGCACGAGGACACCACGTGGTCGTGGTTAGCAGTTCGCCATCCGGTGGCTTGTCCCCACAGACAGCCCTCCAAGCAGGGGCAGCAACTGTTCTGCGTTAGCAGTCTCCAGTACCTGGAGCGCCCAGAGGGACGCAGGTGGGGAAATCACCCTGGCACACCCCACAAACACACACCAAACGCTGTAGACAAAGATCATCACAACAGTGGGAGGAGGGGGGGCTGTTTCCTGAGCCACAGAGGGCTCTGAAGGCGGGGGACACTGTGTTCTGAGACCTCTCCATGGAGCGGAGGACTCGTGAGGAACCTGTCCCAGCCCCCGCTCCGCCCCAATCCAGCAGGCTGGGCACAACCACCACCACCCTGTGCTCCTGGGGCTCGTCTTCAATGAGTCACCTCGCCCATAGCCAGCCCTCCTGGGCGATGTTATCAGCTCCTCTGCTTACTTAATTCCTTGGTTGACATCACCACCGCCTCCGTCTTCACCTTCTCGGCACTGCTGCCTGCCGCCTGGCATATCCTGGAAAGGAAGGCTGTGGAGGTCTCTTGCCAGAAGCTACCAGGGAGGATAAATTAGGACCCCCAGTTACTTGGCCTTTAGCCTCAAGGTGCTTAGCCTCATTTCCTGCTTTGCTGTCTCGGGGCCTCAGTTTACCTCCCAGAATGTGTAGTCTGGAGTTCGGCCCTGAGAGAGCCTTTTCCACCCTGCTTGACACTTACCCACTTTCTGCTTGTTCAGATGTAGGTGTATCTGTGTCCCTGGGGTGCAATCTGCACGTCTAGCCCTCTGCTGTCTGGTGCAGGCCCAGCTGCCTCCAAGTCTCTGTGATGGGTCTGTGGGTTCCCAAGCTCTCCCAAGCTCAGACTGCGCTGCCCTGCATGCCTTCTGTCTGCCCCTCTGTCCAGCCCTGGCACCCAGCTCCCTCAGTGATCCCCCAACTCCTGCCTTTGCCCCAGTCTCATTGGGCAGCATCCTGGGAGCCCAAGCCAGTCTTTCTCATTCATAACCTAGCATTTCCTCTCTTCTCCCTTCACCTTGTCACCCTTCTCATTGGGCAGTGGCACGTGGAAGATGCCATGGGGTCAGTAGAGTGGTGACAGAGACATGGTTGAGAAGGGAGGAATTCTTTTCACACACTGCCCCAGTGCCACCATTTGAGATGGACAGCAAAGGGGGTGAGGCTGAGAGGCTGCAGGGAGCAGTTCAGCAGGGCCTTTGGACGCTGGACCTCAGTCCAGGTTGGGAGGCTGCCCAAGCTTGGCATTCGAGGGAGGCAGTGAGGGGAAATGGGTGGGGCTGGGCAGGGGGAAGAGCCAACTGTTTGAACTGCCCGAAGAGCATCCTCTGTGGCCCCAAATGTCACTCTTTGGGGCCAAAGAAGGGGAAGGGGGAGGTTTCTCAACACCAGTCACTTTTTTACATTAGTTATCTGACCAAAATGAATTGTTCTTAGAAGGGGGGAAAAAAAGCAAAACAAAAAACAAAACCCACCACTGAGGTCAGTCCAATTTCCCCAGCAGCTGATGAGCAGGTCCTGAGAGCAGACAGCACAGCTGGGCCAGGGCGGTCTCTTCACCGCTCTCCCCGCTCTGCACACAGATCCCGGCCACCACCTGGGCATCCTGGAACGCTGTAAAATGCTCTTCCAAGTAAGGAGGGGGCGGGGCAGAGAGGCCTAGAGGAGCAAGCCTGCATTCAGCTCTGCACACCCCAGTCTCGCCGGGTTTCTGTTCCCTCACCTATCAAGTGGGGGAAACCATTGAGGAACCAATGAGATGATAAATGTGAAAGGGTGTGGCAGTGGTCACTGGCCAGCTGAGAGGCTGGAGTCCTGAACAGAAGAGAAAGGGGAGCTCAGGAGCGTTTCATACAAGAGGCCACAACTCAATGACTTGAGGACATTTTGCCAGTGGACTGAGTCTGCTCTTGTACCTGGTAGGTTCTCTTTAAGCCCTGAATGGAGCTCTTATTAATGCTCCCACTGAAGTGCACACCTTGAACATCATGGGCACCATTGCTGAACTCAGCCTGTTGCCTGCGTAGACCCTTGGACCCTTTTTCAAGTTTGAGTACACAGGATCCTTAGTTTAATCTAGTGGGTGTTCTGCTGCTGGAGTACTTCCCTTCTTGGCTGCAGACTAAGCTCAAATTCAAGTCAACCCAGGCTGCTTTCTTCACTTACAGAGTACAGCCCGATTTTGGTTATATTTTGAGCCCTTAACACCCTTTAACCCTGAGCCCAAAGCTCACCTCCACATACATGGCTCACATGTACTTCAACCTCATTTACTCCAGACCGAACTTATCTTTCTCTCACGAGCCCCTCCCTCAACTTCGGAGCTAGATCTTAGTTCATGGTAAGACTCTCTATCATCCAAGCCGGAGACTGAGTCATGCTTGACCACTGCCTGGTGTCCACCGCATCTGATTAGCTTTCTCATCTAGTAGATTCTAACACTTTGATATCTTGAGGTTTCATCCCCTCTGCCCAGCCTCTCTATTCCCTCCCCTCCCCGGTTTCTATAATGGTTTAGACCCCTATCTCTTTCATTAAGAGCAACGAGTGGCACTCATCAGACCTCCACATGGCGGCCAGGGGGCTCCCTGCTGATGTGATGGCACCCTCCCCTCCTGGTGGCCCCTGCCTGCTTCTCTGGCCTCATACCCAGCGCTGCGGGACACAGACCACGTGCACGCTGGAAACGGCTGGGCCACAACTGCTTCCTTATGTTTGCTCAGGCTGTTGGGAATGCCCTTCCCCTCCTTGTCAGCCTGGACACTCTCCTAGTCCTCCTCCTCCAGGACTGCATACACATGTAGGTTGCTCCTCCCTAGGTGCCTGGCTCTGTCCTCCCCATGCTGAGGGTGCCTCCCCAGCATAGTCTCAGCTTCAACACTAGTCACAGCCATCCTCTTGCAACCTGGACCCTGACCCCTCCAAAAGCTCCGTAGGTAGGCACCATGAAGACCTGGGTGGGATCCAGTTTTGCCCCTTTCCTGCTGGGGAAGTCAGACAAGTTGCTTTATCTCTCTGAGCTTTCCTCCTCTCATCTATCAAATGGGCTAATACTATTACCTGCTTTCTGGGGTGAGTGACTGATCCAGTCAGGCAAGTGCTTGGCCCAGGGCCTGGCTCACCATGAGCGGAGAGCAGATGATACCATAGTTTCCACTGTTATAAGTAATTACTAGGCCCTGGGAGAAAGTGCAGATAACTCAGGGCCCTGACACCTCAGCCCTCTGCTCCACTCCCCAGAGCTGTCCTGTCGTCTCCTCTGCTCTTGTTCAGAACCCTCTGTGGGTCCCCTTTCCGGCTATCTTCTGTTTCCACCTAGACAAGGGCTTGGGCAAGGTTGCCTCTTTCCCTTTGCCAGGCTTTCCTCCTGGGATCCAGTGCTGACCATGCAGGGCTGCGATGATGCCCCGTGTCAGGACTGCTCTCAGCCGGAGAGCAGTGTGGGTGCCACATGCCTCTCACTTACCGCAAAGCGGTGGCTCGCTCTACATGACTCCAAAGTTCACCCGCAGCCACACAGGGAGTGAGATGCTGAACTGGGAGCTAGTAAACCCAGGTCATTTGGCTTCCAAGGCAAGGCTTGGTCCATTCTGCCTTGCTGCTTTCCCTTAGCTTTTTGTTTGTTTGTTTGTTTGTTTGCATTTTTGACTCAGTCTCCTCATCTGCAAAATGGACAGGATCATTCCTTCTCTTTGTTACTCTTTCGGAGGAAGGGAGAAGAAGGGGATTAGGTAGGGAAGTTTCGAGTAGGTGGAGACCCAGCTGTGTACAGGCAGGCAAGCCTGGCTAGGGTGCTGACTTTAACAGGAAGGAAGCCTTGGGACCAACTCAGTCTCCACCCTTCCAGCAGCCTGTGCCTGAGTCCACAGCGCCCCCTGCTGGCCAGTCAGCCCAGAAGCCTCCTGTGGGCAGCTCCAGCTCCACACGTTGCATTTCCCTATGGTGACCAATGGGAAAGTAGGGTCCCTGACCTCAGGGAGCCCAGCCTGGGCCAGGCCTGCACCCATGGCATAGGAATCCCAGACTGGGGGTGGGGACCCAGTGCTTCTCTCGGACAAGGGAGCGTCCTAGGCCAAGGAGTTCACCATTCTTAGCCAATGAACTTGCTGAAATCTCCCAGAAGAAAAGGTCTGCAGCCAGGCAGGAAGCTGGGTAGTAGGCTCCACCAGCTGCTACCCCTTGATTAGAGCTACCTCTTGTCCCCATCCCACAGGGACCATGGCAGGTGAAGGCAGATCCTACACAGTCAGTGGAAGAGGCAGTAAAATCTCTTACTTGCCCAAAGCTAGGCTCCCTCATCAGCACCCTCATCATCCAGAGCCCAGGCCTGCCTTCCTGCTGTCAAAAGTTTTCTCCATATCACCAGTAGCTTCATCATCTCAGCATTTCCTTAGCCTCATTCTGTGTTGGGGATTCAGGGAGAGGCAAGCCCCCAACTGGCACCCCAGGAGCTCAGACATGCCACTATCCCCGACTCCCCTTCCCATTCATCCCCAACGGTTTTCTGCTCTAGACTCCAGGACACTTTTTGGAGGAAAGCAATTGTAACATACTTGAGATTAAAATTCAGCCAGTTGTGGCCACTCTCCTGCCCCCTCTCTGGGAAGTCCCCACCCTGGACTCTGCTTACTGTCTTTGAGACTTACTCTTCAAACTGCATCCTTCCCACATTGCCTATATAAAGCCCAGATCACATTTTTCCTCCTCCAGGGAGTCTTCCTGTATGGATCTCAGCCTCAGTGGTTTTCCTTGACTTTAGCCTTTTGCAGGATCTCCTGATACATACTTTGTCCTGTGTATCTTTATTATCCTACCTGCCCCATAAGAACTTCATGCCTCAGGAGGGAATACCTATGTCACTTCCTTCCATGCATCCCTGACAAGAAACAGGACAGGCAATACATCATTGGTTCTCAGCTGGGCATTTGGTAATGTCTGGAGATAATTTTGGCTGGCACAGCTAGGAGATAGTGCTAACTAATGGCATCCAGTGGGTAGACTCCCGGGATGCTGCTAACCATACCACAATGCCCAGAACAGCTCCCACAACCCAGAAGTATCCAACCCCAAGTGTCAGTAGGGTTGGGGTTGAGAAACTGATTTAAATGAATCCACAGACTGGGCATTAACATAGTGGCCTGGGAGGAGGCACTGGCTTGTGATGAAGGACACAGTGGACATCTCAGAGCAGATACCAGCTTCCCCTCCCCATGGCCTTCACACTCCTCCACGTGGACATCACACTCTCACATGACACCCACACCCTTTTCTTGGGCCAGTCACATCTTGTGTAAGTGGAGGCTGACATGAGCCAGAGGGGGGGGGAGCCAGTGCTGGTCTGTGGAGTCTGTGGGAAAGTGGGCTCTGTGTGGGGAACCGTTTGGGAACAGAGGGTGTTGGCCTCAGCTGAGTCATCTGTAAAATGGGAGTGAGAGGCCCCTTTCAGTCCTAACGGTCAAAGGTCCTAAACTGTGCCTCCCGGATGTGGCAGTCAGTTTTCCTGCTGCTGAGGGGCAGGAGCCCTCCCTCGGGGCTGAGAGTAGAGTAGCCGCCTCCAGCCCCTCAAATAGATGTGGGGGTCGTTGTGGCTCCAGTCACCCTCTCAGGAAACAACTGTGGGAACAAGAATGCTTTGACAGGCTTCATCAAAGCTGCCTCCATGTCCCCTGTGGACAGCCTGGGTGAGGGCATTAAAAGAGGGTCCAGCTGGGAACGGTTGTTCGGCAGGCTCCAGTGCGGAAGTGGACACTGTGAATGAAAGGCGTCCCCCTTTGGCCAGGCTTAAGAATGCCCCAGAGGTTGGTCACCATGAGACAGCCCTCTCTGGGGGTACTTCAGAGTCCTTCTCTGCACCCTCCCTGAGTGGGCTCAGGTGACCAGGGCTCTTGGCAGCTGAGCAGAAGCTGCTCTCTCTCCTGTGAAGAGCTCTTTTGTTGTGAGGGGCCTGGCCCCGGATGCCCTGGGCAGGGGTCTGCAAGGAGGCAGCCCCCTTAACCTGGAAGGTCCCAGGGTCTGTAGTTAGTGAGGGGACCCTGAGCAAGCCTCTCCCCAGAGCTCACAGACCTGCCTCACCAGGGGCCAGAGCTGTCGAGGAAAAAGATTGTCCTTGAGGAGAACTAGCAGAACTAGCTTGAAACCTCTCTGCTGGTAGGCGCCCCTTCAGCACTTGGCACAGTGGAAATGTTGCCCGACAGCAACCCTCGGGGGGTAGGTGTTGGGGGGTGTGCCTGTGTGTGTGAGTGCATGCTGCCTGGAGACCGGGTTGGAACATCCGGGTGTCTTCCTCTGTGACTTTGGGGAGAAGGGGATATTTTAGAGTAAAATAGCCCTGGCACCGGCTGTTGGACTCTCTCCCAGGACACTCATTTAACTTCTCTGCACCTCAGTTTCCTCATCTGTTAATGGGCATAATAACAGTTCCTCTCTGACCTGTTGTTTGGAGGGTTGAACGAGGTAATGTGTATAAAGCACTCACCACAGTGCCTGGGGTGTGGCTAGTGCTCAGTAAACGCTGGTGTGGGGATTGTTGGTGTCATCATCATTACCACTTGGGGTAACACCTTTTCAGAACCCAGCTTTTAGGTCACCTATTGCTTTAGCCTGCTGTGAAAAACAAAGGTCTTTGGAAGCATTTTCAGGTCTTGGGATTTTATTATTTATTTATTTATTTACTTACTTACTTATTAGAGATTTTATTTCTTTATTTTTAGAGAGAGGGGAAGGGAGGGAAGAAGAGGGAGAGAAACATCAGTGTGTGGTTGCCTCTTGTGCGCCTCCAACTGGGGCCCTGGCCTGCAACCCAGGCATGTGCCCTGACTTAGAATCAAACCGGTGACCCTTGGCTTCACAGGCTGGCACTCAATCCACTGAGCCACACCAGCCAGGGCTGGGTTTTTATTTTTATTTTTAGCAGCTTGAGGAGGTGTACTGGGGAGAAGCCTTAGCCCCAGAACTGCCTTGGATGTTTGGGGTTCAGGATGACAACCCAGATGTGGGGTGGCTGGGGATGCACCTGAAACTGGCTGTGCCTTCGCTGCCTTCAGCAGTGTGTGTGATCTGCGCTCAGTTTGGGTGCAAGTGTGGCATGTGGTGTGTACTCTGGGGAGGGGAGGGCGTGCAGGGAACTTTGCCCTGTCCTGTGCGACTGAGGGTCTCTGTGTCTGTCTGCTCCCTCTGGGTTTATCCCCCTCACTCTTTGTTGAGTGAATGTGTCTGTACGATTCTTTGTGCTTTTGCTGCTGCGTGTCTTTGCAGGTACCCGGTCATCGGTCCTTTCACTGGTGCCCTTGTAGGTTTGACTTGGGGGAGGTGTAGTCAAGTGGCGGGCTCCCCGGCTGACATGAGTGGAAGGGACACAAACTGCTGCCTCAGGAGGGCTGGGTTCGGACACGTCCTTCTCATGCCAGCAGAGGTCAAAGGTTTTTTTTCTTCCTGAAAGTAAATAGTACTTACCGCATTTTTTCAGGTCATAAGACGCACCTAGTTTTTAGAGGAGGAAAGTAGGAAAAAAACTTTTTGAAGCAAAAAATGTGATGAAATATTTAATAACCTAAATGATGTAATATTTCACCAATGTAAATGTAAAGCTACATTCAGACTATAAGATGCACCCCCATTTTACTCCCAAATTTGGGGGGCAAGTATGCCTTATAGTCCGAAAAGTATCACTAATGTAACTCTGAGCGAGGCAGGAGTCCTCTCGTTTGGTAGGTGGGAGGGAGTGCTCTGAGACTGAGTGACAGGGATGACCTGAGGTGTGGGCCGTCAGGGCTGTGGGCTGCTGGCAGGAGCCTCCCCAGCCCCACTCTGTACTCTGGATGGTCCCTTCCTGGGGCCAGACCTCGGGCAGAGGCAGGGGTCTCAGCAGAGAACCCGGGCCTGTGCACAGCCTTCAGCAGGGCCTGGGCATGGGCTTCTCCGGTCACAGGCTTCTGGAGGGGAGGTTTCTCCAATAAATGGTATAAAAGTTTCTTTTAGTATTAACATAGCCCAAATAGTTAATGGGATATACTTATGCTAAACATGATTCACTAAGTTTCTTAACTTCAACTTTAACCGGGCTCCCTGTGCTTGTGTTTGCTAACTCTGGCAACGCAACTCCGGAGTCAGTGGGCCAGGGCTGGGTGGAGAGATTGGGAGGCTCCAGTCCTGACCCACCCGGGTACAGCCAGCTCGGGTCCACCCAAGTCCACGCGGGTCTATTGAGTGTTTCCGAGGCCAGCCTCGTGCCAGGAGCAACAGGGGTGACGTGCTCTAATGCAGTGGACCTGAGTGTGGGGTCACAGGCACTACTCAGGGTCTGGAAACCAGACTGGTCAGTGAGCGCTGTCCTACAGATGTGGCCACGATTTATCAAAAGGCCAAAGGTACCACTGTGATACGTACAATGTGCGTTTGTTTAAAGGCAAGCATTACATAATGGCTTTTGGCTATTAAAGCCTTTTCTCCATCCAGAGAATACCAAAGTGTAATTACTAGGGAAAAGGGACACTTTTGGGGTTTTCATTCTGGAAAAGTCTGAGGACTGCTAGGACTAAGGACTCTAGGACTTGACCATTCATGTACCTTGGACTCAGTGGGCATCTGGTGAAGGCTAGGGACTCCTCCTTGGAAAAATGTTCTTGAATATGTAGAATTAAACCCACAGGACTAAAAAAGGAACCAACAGAACACAAATATTTCAAAACATTAAGGAAAGAGCCTTATGATACAGTGATGTATGTGCTTCTTCACAGACACCTCAGTGGCGGCAGTTTTAAAGCAGTGACCCGTATGAATAAGATTTCAAAAGATTTGCCACACTCTAATGTGACCTGAAACACCTGCGATTTCTCCTGGTGACGAAGTCACAGTTTCTGCAAATAGGACTATAGATCGTTCCCTCCACTGACAATGAAAGGAAGCGCTGCATTTCAATTCGAGGCCAGTGAAAATAAAGCTCTGTGTTTTCCTACCTGAAACCATGGACCCCTGAATTCTACCCACAGACCTCGGAGGCAGGGGGTGTCTTTGGACCCCAGGTTAAGGGCACCTGGTCTAGAGGGAGATCCCGCAAGAGGACTTAGGGTGGAGTCCGTGTGACAGTGGCCTGTACTCAGAAATGGGGAGAAATCAGAGGCAATATTGTAGGCAACCCGAGGGTGTGGGTCAGGGTGTAGGGGGACTGTGTCTGCTCACAGGACCCCTGGGAAGGCCCTAAGCTGTTCCCAGCTGCACTGCCTGAGCTGGCATTGTAGCTGTGTGTGATGCCTTGCCCTCTGCCATCCTTCTGTCCTAGTGTGGAGGGTTGTCACACCCAGGGGCACTGGGGCCTAGGGCATTCTGGAGAGAAGACCCTGAGGGGAGAGCCTCAGGCAGACCTGGTGACCAGGTGACATGGGGTCCTGGTTCTTTTTCTTTTTAAGGAGGGGACGAACTCACACAAATGTAGATGTGGAAGTACATAGCATAAGCATATTGTCACAGGAGTTAGTATGTTACAATGAGAACTTTTAGATTTGTGAACAATGCCCTCTTATAGGGTGTCAACTCTAACCCCATTCTGACTGTTGGTTAAGACATTAGGCTGAGCTAACCCTGAATAGCTGCATTCCAAATATTTGACACTGGAATTAATCTTTAACTCACTGTAGATCGATGCCTCTTATTTTTATTTTCTAGGTTGTTTAGGATATAATTGACATAAAACACTGTGTAAATTTCAGGTAGTCAAGAATGATTTGGTATATGTATATATTGTGAACTAATCCCATAATAAATTTAGTTAACATTTATCCTTTCACGTAGTTACATTTTTTTTCTTGTGATGTGAACTTTTGAGATGTTTCAAAAGTACAAAACAGTATTATTAACTACGGTCCCCATTGCCGCGCATCACATCCTTAGAACTTATTAATCTTACACCTGGAAGTTTGTGCCTTTTGACTAATTCACTCATTCCACCCCCGCTCCCAGCCCCCCACCCTCTGCCCCTGGAAACCACCAATCTGCTCTCCGTTTCCACGATTTCTGTTTCTTTAGATTCCACAGTAAGGCAGTGTCTGTCTTTCTCTGCCTGGCAGATTTCACTAGACCCTCGTTCTGAGAGGAGCTGTGGGCGCCTCTGGAGCGAAGGGATGGGAGGCAGGGGAGCGGGGAGGGTGTATCCTTGGTGCTGGAGCTGGGTTTTGTCTTGGTGGAGTGGGAATGCACAGCCCAAAATGTAGGGGGAGGGGTGGGGAGGAAAGCTTGAGGAAGTTTCTGGAAATCTGTGCCTTTTGCCTCCTTTCTGAACTTTTCTTCCCCTCCCCTCACTCCTCCTCCCACCCAGAACCAGAATCCAATTTCCTCTTTTTGCAAAATACAACTCAAAACAGATTTAATCTCTGAGGATTGTTCTGTGAAGAAACCCTGTAGAGGCAAGTTGCCTCTGAAGTTGTAAGAGAAACATAAAAACAAAAAGTCCGTTTGGTATGTGATGCGACTTGAATCTCTGGCTCCTGGCCACCTGTGCTCTGCCTGAGGGAGCCATCTAGCTGGGGCCACAGCTCAGAGTCGGTGTCCCTCCCCAGCCCCCACTCCATGGGGGCTTTTCAGAAATAATCACATGGAAATCCTGGATCTGAGGAGGAGCTAGGACCCTGTGACCCATGGCAGAGGCTAAGAATGCAGATTCCTGGCCCTCCTTCCATACTAGTCCAGTGGAATCTCCTGGGAGCCGCTGGGAGTCGTGGGCTTTGCAAGGGAAACTTCAGGTGCTGGAGAACTGCCACCTGATGTTTCAGTCATTCTGAATTGGGGTGAGGTGTGGTGGGATGTGTGTTGTTTGGGGTGTGTGACATGTGACACCCTCTGGTGCTAGGTGCGGAGAGGGAACAGGGTGACACAATACAATGTGCAGGGTCACCTGACGTGTGCTGCTCCAATCCGGACCCGAGTGATGGGGATGACGCTCGCTGACCTCCCATCACTTGCCACCGCAGAGACCAAACAGCCCTCCAGAAAGCCCAGTCCTCCCAGCCCTTGGGCACAGGCCTCTCCAACCCACCGCGGGCCACCTGCATCTTGTGGTTCTAGGAGCCAAGGGCCTTGTCCACTAAATTTTAAATTTCTACTAGGTGTCCCCACACCAGCATTTCCAAAATTGACTTCTGAGCAACATTAGCACACCATAGAATATACTAAGTATTCTCCCATAAACACACAAAATTGGCGCTATTTTTCCTTTAAAATTTGTTTTGAAGAAACATGTGTATGAAAAGTGATAAATACGTGCATACACTTATCATACGATAACCCACCTTTACAAAACGGGAAGCTCTATCTGAAGAGGTCAGGACTTCGTGTTGAGGCTTGCTCGTCACAGGAACGATGCTGCGACGCGGGGCGTGAGCCGATCCATTTGGAAATGCTGTGCTGGGCAGTGAGAGCGCGAGGGCAGGAGTCAGGCCGGGCATCCTGTCACAGGCTGGCGGGCTGTTTCACTGGGGGCCCCCAAGGAGCCACCATTCTGATGCTCATGCCCTTGGACAGGCCTCTCTGCACGTGGGCTTGGACGTGCTTTGAACAGTGCGGCAGGCATGGATCTGAGTACTTGCTTTTCTCCTCCTGAAGTCTGGCCTCTTGGGGAAGCAGCCATGGAGCTGTAAGGAAGCATGGGTAGACCGGTGAGTGAAGAGACAGCACCTGGGGAGACAGGCCACGTGGGGTTGCTGAGGCCCAGGTATTTTAGAGGACTTCTTGAATTCCAGCCTGGATCAGCTGAATGAGCAACATGAACTGATGCTACCTAGAGCAAATGAACACCCCCCTCCCCAGCTGAGCCCTGTCCAAATTCCTTACCCCAAAAATCACGAGAAAGAATGAATTATTGCTGTTTTAAGTTGCTCAGTTTTGGGTGTGTGTAATAAATGCATATGGAGTGAGTGAACGGCAAAGCGCAATGCCAGCTCTGGCGCTAACGCCTCACACTGCTCCTGCGAGCGCATTAAACTTGATCACATCTGTGTCCTGGTATGATTCCCGTGATGGTTCATTTTATGAGTCAACTTCACTGGGCCAGTGGAATGCCCAGGGAGTTGGTCAAACATTAGTCTGGGTATTTCTGTAAAGTAGCGATTTTCAGCTTCCTTCATCTCACGGTACATGTAAACTAATTACTAATATTCTGTGGCACACCAAAAAATATATTGTATTTTTTGCTGGTCTGACAAAAAAAAAAAAAAAAAAAAAAGGTATTGGGTTGGCCAAAAAGTTAGTTCGTTTTTTTTCTGTAAGATGGATCTCATAGTGCTTAGTTGCCTTTAACTTCAATCGAAACACTTTTGTTAGATTATATTGTGACAGCTGTCATATCAGCGTGCACTTAAGAAAAACCTAACCAAAACTGGTGAATTTTTGTGTAGCCATTTTAGTATTGAAGATGGAAGAAAATAAGCAACATTTTTGGCATATTATGCTTTATTATTTCAAGAAAGGTAGAAATGCAACTGAAACATAAAAAAAGATTTGTGCAGTGTGTGGAGAAGGTGCTGTGACTGATCGAATGTGTCAAAGGTCATTTGCGAAGTTTGGTGCTGGAGATTTCTCACTGGACCATGCTCCACTGTCGGGAAGACCAGTTGAAGTTGACAGTGATCAAATAGAAACATTAACTGAGAACAATCCACGTTATACAAAGTGGAAGATAGCTCATAATATCCCATCAAGCTTGCAAACCATTTGACCAGCTCGGTTATGTTAATCATTTTGGTGTTTGGGTGTCACATAAATAAACTGAAAAAAACTGTTTTGACCGTATTTCCACATTCAGCTCTCTACTTACACATAGCAAAATGGTCCATTTTTAAAACAAATTGTAACAGGTAATGAAAAGTAGATACTTTACAATAATGTGGAACGGAAGAGATCGCGGGGCAAGCGAAATGCACCTCCAGCAATCACACTAACAGGTGGTCTTCATCCAAAGAAGGTGATGTTGTATGTATGGTGGGATGGAAGGGAGTCCTCTATTATGAGCTCCTTACGGAAAACCTACCAATTCATTCCAACCAGTACTGCTCCCAATTACACCAACTGAAAGCAGCACTGGACGAAAAGCATCCAGAATGAGTCAATAGAAAACGCACACTATTCCAACAGGATCCTGCAAGGCCGCAGGTTTCTTTGATGACCAGGCCAAAACTGTTAGAGGTTGGCTGGGAAGTTCTGATTCATCCGCTGTATTCACCAGACACTGCACCTTCGGGTTTCTGTGTATTTTGGTCTTTACAAAATTCTCTTCACGGAAATTTCAATTCGTTGGAAAACTGCAAAAAGCACCTGAACCAGTTCTTTGCTCAAAATGATAAAAAGTTTGGGGAAGGTGGAATTACGAAGTTGCCTGAAAGATGGGAGAAGGTAGTGGGACAAAACAGTGACTACGTTGTTCAATGAAGTTATTGGTGAAAATAAAAAACGTGTCCTTTAGTTTTAATTAAAAACCAAACTAACTTTTTGGCCAACATAGCTAGAGAGGAATTTTGCTGCAGGATGAGCATACCTCAAGTCTCACCCGCATTTGATTTCGATAGCATTTGGTGAGACTTTGGACTTAGAATTGATGCTTGAAGGAGTTAAGAATTTTGGGGCTGGTGGAATGGGGTAAATGTATGGGAGAAGGATGTGAATTTGGGGGTGCCATATGGAAGAATGTTATGGATTTGACTGTGTCCCCAAGATTCATATATTGAAGCCCTAGCCCCTGTGGACTGTACTTGAGATGAGGCTTTTAAAGAAGTCATCATGGTTAACCAAGGCCACAAGCATGGGCCTTAATTTGATAGTATTGTGCCTTTATAGGAAGAAAAATACCACTGATTTCTTTGTATCCTTGTGTGCACAGAGAAGAGGCCAAGAAGGGGCATCTGTAAGCCAAGGAGATAGTTCTCACTGGGAACTAAATCAGTGACACCTTGATCTTGGACTTCTGGCCTTCAGAAACAAATATGAGAAGCTACGTTTCTGTTGTTTAAGCCATACATTCTATGGTATTTTGTTATGGCAGCCTGAGCGGACAATATATTTCCTCACAACAATTGGCAGGTGAAGTTACACAGGCTTGGGTTTCAATTCCAGCTTTTGCTGATTCAATCATTCAGCCAATATCGAAATTTTACTATGTATTAGACACTGGGTTTTAGTGGTGAGCAAAATGGTCACAGTTACTATCCTTATGCAGCTTAAAGTCAAATAATGACTCAAATAGACATAAAATAATACTGGTGATGAGTACTTTAGGGGAATATCATCTATCGGGAGGTCAGGGAAATGTTCTTGAAGAAGAGATGCGAGAGCTGAGATATGAAGGATGATCAGGAGGAAACCAGGGAAGAGGCAAAGGAAGGATGTTGTTCCACGCTGAAGGAACAGCATGTGCAAATGGTGCTCCCAACAAGGGGGGAGGTGGTGGGTGTGCAGGGGGCTGGAAGAAAGCCACCCTGACTGAAGTGGAGAGAGGAGGGACAGGGGTGTGGGGCTCAAGTAGAGGCTGACCTCACGAGCTGGGCGGACTACAGCAAGGCCCTGTCGGAAGGGCAGTGGGAAGCCATTGAGCTGTCTTAGCCTGGGAGTTGGCACGGTCAGACTTGAGTTTCCAAAAGATGCCTGTGGCTGCTGTGTGGAGGAAGAGCTGTGTGGAGACCAATGGGGAGGCCCCTGCAAGAGTTCAGGGGAGACATGTGCAGACTTGGACCCCAGCGGTAGCGTCAGAAATGGAAGGAAGGGCTGGATTGGAGAGCTATTTATTAAGGTAAAACAACTGGGCTTCAGTGCTCAGTTGTACATGGAAGGTGAGGGTGAAGCAGGACTCAGGGATGACCTGGGGCCTCTGAGTTTAGCACCTGGGTGGGTTTGGGTTCCATTTGATGAAGGAAAGATGGGGAGGACAAGTCAGAGGTTGGAGCAGCTGCTTACTAACTGAGTGAACTGGGCAGGTACTTTAAGCCTCTGTAGGTCTCCATTGCCCTCTCTAAGTGCTATAAGTGACTTGATGTTCACAGAGGGTCCGGCTCAGAGCAGCTGTCCCTGCATGTCAAGACCTCTTGTCTCTTCCTCTGGGAGGTGGCAGGGGCAGATGCCATGGTTCCTTTTTTAAGGATGAGAAAGATGAATCTCTATAAGGTTGGAGCTTCGCCCAGAGTCACACACTGTTAGAACCAGGCTCATAGAGACGTGGTGGGAAGAGCCTTTCCTCTTTGCCAGGCTGCCTTTAATACCAGCTCACAGATCCCAAGAGCAGAAAGGATTCACTCATAAGCCACCAGTCATCAGTGGAGGCCTGGTATGGGGTGGGGCAGAGGGGACAAAGTTTGGGTGGGAAATGCAGTTGGGGTGGGGACACAGTGGCACTGGAGTCAGGGCAGGCCCAGAGTTCTTAGTGGGGCAGGAATTTAAACACCAAGTTCCTACAGTACCCACCTTCTAAAACGTAGGGTGCTCACTAAGTGCACTTTTATTTTTACTCACACAAAGTCCAAGATGGCTGCTCTGATTGGCAAGCAGCCTTCCTTGCGGTGGAAATTGGGGCACTCGGGCTCCCTCCATCTGCGGCTCCGCCACCTCCCAGTCCTGGACCATGAGGTCGTGGCAAACTCGAAAGAGAGGCAGGTGAGGCACATGGGTGTCTTGATGTCCTCAGCCCAGAAGAGAGACACTTGCTTCTGCTCGTGCTCCACTGGCCACCTTGATGGCCCAGGAGCTGGAGACGCAGTCCAGATGGATGTCCAGGAAGAGGAAAAAATGTGTTTAGTGACCAGTTACTGCATCCTGCTATAACAGGTCAGAGCTACAACTTGGTCAGGGGAGTGGGGGTTGGGTGGGGGAGGGGCAGGTTACCCAGGCTCTGCTAGAATTTCTCCAGGATGGAGGAGGACCAGGCCTGGGGGCTGCGAGTTTGAAGATGCCGGCTTGATCCCAGCACACTGGCAGGTGGCAGGGTGGAGCACCTCTGGGTGCACTTTGGTGGGCCATGGACATAGACCGTGGCCAGGCTCAAGGGGAAACTTGTCCTGAGTTCCTTAAGAGAGAGGGCTGTGAGGAGGTAGCGAGTAAAGCCCGCCTGCATTGCACCTACTAAAACGCTTGTGGACAGGCAGAGAGGGGCATTGCCGCGAGCTTGAATTGGGTGGCCTCAATGAAGGGAAAGCCTCATTGAGAAAGGACATTTGAGCAAAAACCATGAATATTCCAAATCATGAAGATATTTCTGGAAGGGCAAAGGGAACAGCAAGTACAAAGGCCCTGTGTTAGGAGCAGGCCTGCTGCGGGCAGGACCCCGCACTGCAACAATCTAGGCCAGAGATGATGGTGCCTGCAGTGAGAGGGGGTGAGGGGAGAAGTGGATGGAGTCTGGATCTATTTTGTAGGCATATCCTTCCTCCCCTCACTTCCTTCTTTTCGCTGTGCTCTAGAAGGGACTTATGAAGACCCTCTGAGGTGTTTCCACCTCTGCGCCCTCCTCGAGACTGTAAACCCTGTGAGGGCAAGCACTGGGCCTGGCTCCTCTCCTTAGCCTCACACCTGGCACGGGGAGGGCCCTTTGCCAGTGCCTGGGAAGCACGTCTGCGGAGAGAGCACACGTACCCCAAGTCATCAGACTTCGTGGGGCTGAGCCGAGGCCCTGCTTGTCAGCACATTGCTCGCTGGTGTGGAAACTTTCCTGTGGTCTAGACACTCCTGTCCACATTCTAAAGAGAACTTCTAAAGGAAGTCAGTGTATCTAATCACAGGAAATGGGGCTTCGGTGTCATGTAATGGAGGGAGTCACAGGGATACCTGCTGGGAAGACAACTTCACAGGTTCTGTTTTGTCCTGGATGTGCCCACCTGCTGGTTTCCCAGGAAGTGGCAGGATGCACAGATGGCCCTGCCCAGCAGGAATCCCTGGCTCAAACCAGCTTGGCCTTGCTCTCAAGATTGAGTGTGGGGCTCTGCATTGCTGGCTCATTGACATGCAGAGGGATCCCCAGCAGCTTCTGAGGAGCATCTTGAGCTTGGTCGTGGGGTGTCCTTTATCCACTGCCCTGCAGGCTTTGTTTAAGCCGGGCCCTTTCCTGCAACACTCCAGGCTTTTACAGAAACTTGGGTACAGCCGATGTTTACAACCCAGCAGGCTCTGGCTGCTTGAGAAGGCTTTGAGAAGCCCCATGGTCTCAAATTCAAAACGTTGATGCAGGCTTCCGGCTTTCTCCCGATCAAATTCTGAGAGTCAAGTGTTTCCTGTGCTCTCATTCCGCAAATTAACGGCCTTTTCACTTTTCCCACAGATTTTATCTCTCCTTCTTGGTGGCTGGCTAGCATGGTGCAGCAGTTAAAAGTGTGTGAACTTTGGAATGTGCCAGATTTGGGTAGGCATCAGAGCTTCTGCTCCTGCTCTGTTGCATCGGCTGTCTGGGCCTCAGTTGATTCATCTGTCAGATGTATCTACCTGTGAGGAGGAAGTGAGGCTGTGAAGAGGTGGTGTAGACCCACAATAAGTGAAAGCTATTATTACCCTTAATAATCACTCAGAGTGAGGCAGGGCTCTCTGAGTGAGTAAAGACAGCGCAGGCCAATGTCCCCACCAGCTCTGAGCCCTGCTCCTTTGTCGCCAGCCTCTCTTTCTAGTTCCCCTTCAGGCCAGAGCAAAATGAGAAAGTCCTGCCTATTTGGGGCCTGGGAGGGAGTCTGGGAATAGCTGAATCCATGAATGATGTCTCTGCAGGTGCGAGGGACTCGCAGCCCCACCCGCACCCAGCACCAGAGCGCTGCCTGCCAGGGCCTTGTCAGCGGTTACAACTTCCAACTGCCTCCTGCTGCCCAAGTTTTATCAAAAGCTCAGTTGAGAGAAATAAAGTTCACGGGGGTTATTTAAAGGCCATGCATTCCAGCCATTCTTCCAGATGAGACATCCCTGAGCCGAGTCAGGCTCTCATGAAGCTGAGTTGTTCTTGGACCACATTATTTAGCCACCACAAGATCTTTATTATGTCCCTCCCTTCTCATGGGGCTTTATGGAGAATGGCCGGAGGACTCCTGCTGCTGCATTTATTTTGGGATCGCCGGGGCTCACTGCCTCAGCCAGTGCGCTCTACAAGGCCTAGGAGCCGAAGATATTTCAGGCTCCAGTTCCTGGCAAAACTGCGTACTCAGAGAAATTGGTGGGCTTCTGATTATGAGCAAAGTGGCCCATGAAGCTGACCCCAATTCTCATTTTTGCTTAGGCTGCCTGGAAGCTCAGAGCCGAATTCAGGGCTCAGCTTTAAGACTCTTGGAGGATCTCTTGGCCAGAGAGAGTGGGAGAAGAACAAGGAGGACTCGATGAGGAGGAGATGGTGGAAGGCATCATGGCGGTGGGATGTGCCCCTCTCTAGGATGTGAAAGAGGATTTTCCATGAATTTGAGAAGAGAACCGCAGCCATTGCTTAATTTGAACTTCTCCTTGTGTCCCCCAAGCCCGCCCCGCCCCAACCAACTACTTTCTGGGCATTTTTGTGATGTTGTGAAACAGCAAAACTTGCAGTGTCTCCTTTCTCTTCCTCTTTGCTCCCCACCCATCTTTTCCTTTTCCTCCTTTACCCTTCTACAGCCACTGCTTCCCTCCATCCCGCTGCCCAGGTGCAGGAGCAAGAGCTGCGCTGCCCACCCTAACTGTTTGCCCACCTCCCGGTGGTGACACGGGGTCTCTCTGGCTTGAGGCCCACAGCTTTGCTGCTGGAGCAGAGAAGGGGGAGTTCAGACCCATCAAGGAAGGAGTAACAGTGGAGCAGCAAACATGAACTGAACACTCTACTGTGTGCAAACATTCAGGAAACATTCTTATTGTCAATTTTATTTATTGTAATGAATCCCATGCCTCCGTAACTCATGGCGCTTTTTCGTCATTGTCCTAGCAAGGTCCTTGCATCTACGTGTTTACTCATCTGTCTGGTCCAGGGTTTCTCAGACAGCCCTATCGATATTTGGGGCCCGATACTTTTTGGTTGTGGGGGCCTGCCCTATGCGTTGTAGGATGTTTTGCAGCATCTCTGGCTTCTGCTGATCAAATGCTCTAGTGCCCTCTCCTCCCCCCACAACCAGAAACGGCTCCAGAAATTGCCAAATGTCCCCTGGTGCTAGTGGTTGGGGAGGCTCAATTGTCCCTGGTTGGGAAGCATCTTCCCTTTGTCCCATTCTTCACTGGTATCTCCCTCCCTGATAGAACCTTCTCTGACACATTAACTGGGTATTGAGTTTGTGTGTTTTCTTGCAGTTCCGTTAATTGCCTGCTCACATTCTTTGTTCAGTTTTCTATTGGGATTACCATCTTCTTTTGATGTGCAAAGGGCGGGTCTTCTGTAGTCTAGATATCAGCCCCAGGGTGGTTTGGACTTGGGTTGTCTTCTCTCTTTCTGTCATCAATTAACTCTTACCTTTCAGGTGGGGACACAGAGGCACAGAGCTTACAAAAGCTAGTAGGTGGCAGAGCCAGGACCTGAGCCCAGACTTCTGTCTCCAGAGCCCAGGCTCTTGACCCATGGGCCACAGTGACGTCCTTTCCTTCCATATGCCTTCGCAGGAAGGCAGGCAAGTTCAGGCTCTGAGCCCAGAGAGGGGAGGGGGGTGGCTTGCTCAAGTCTCACAGCATCACCTGGATCACCTTGATGCCATGCCAAGTTTGTGGTGGGGGGAGCTGGACTTAGCCTTTACTTTGGCCTAGGAATGTCCAAGTGATTTTGCTTAAATGTCTGATAGGAGACCCAGGCTCTGGTGAGCAGAGGAGGTGGGGGATCTAAGTGTGTTGTGAGGTGAGGACTCTTTGCTAGCTCTGCCTAGGGAAAGGAGGTGCAGGGCTCACAGACCCAGAATTGGCAAATATCTGGACATGGACATTCTGTCCTGGGCCTCTATGGGCAGCAACACTCTCTGTGCCCTGGGCCCTGGCGGAAGAGTGCTTCTCACCAGGCCCAGGGGATGATCGATGACCCGGGAGCTGGGGGCACTGTGGAAGGGGCTTTGTTCCTTAAATGCCATTCACATGACTCTCTGACCTCAGAGTCCTTCCCCTTTCTCTTGTCTTTTTCTCCTTCACTGCATTCTGCCCAGCTTCAGTTTCCCTTCTCTATTTTCTTTTTCTCAATCCACCAAAGCCCCTAGAGGGCTAGGGATGCTCTGCAGCCTCCTGTCTTTTGTGACGTTGGCTTCCAGCTCCTGGACGCAGGTTCAGGGGCCATCTGCCTCGGACGTGTGTGGGGAGGCTCGGGGCCTGGCAGGGAGCAGGTAGGCTCCTCTGGTTTAGTTACAGCTTCACCTTTAGTTTCTAAAAGCCTCTTCCACATGGTTGGAAACCTAGACTGCTCAGTCAGAATCACCTAGGTAACTTTCCAAACAGATTGATGACCAGGCCCCGCCCCGCCCGAGATTCTGATTTTGTTGGTCTGGAGTGCGGCTTGGAATGGTGTGTTGTAAAATCTCCTCAGGTGCTTCTGCTCAGAAATCAAGAGTGAGAGCCACTGCTGCACCGAGGGCCAAAGGTCACAGGGAGAACATGGGGTGCAGTTTCAGAGCCGGGATTCGAGTCTAGACAACCCTCCGCTGCCGTGTGTCCCTGGGAAAGCCCACTATCCTGTCACTGGGCAGAAGCACCCTAAGGAGAAATCATGAATCTGTGAAATTTTAGACCTGGAAGGAGCTAGGAAAAGCTACCATTCTATCCCCTAGTTCTACAAATGAGAGGACTGTGTCCGGAGGAAGTGAGTGGACTGCCCAGGGTAGCACAGGGTTGGCAGGGCCAGGAACCAGGCCAGTCTCTGGGTGTCTCCTCCCACTGACTATGCTCCTGGGCCCTTTCTGGATTAGACTGTTGGGGAGATTGTGTCTCTGGGGGGTCTCCCCGTTGTTTACTGGAGAAGACTGGCCTTATGAAGCCTGGGATGGGGAAACCATGGCTAGAGCCAGAGGGTGTTGCTCTCAGCCAGTCTCTGCAAGAGGACCTCTGCAGAGCTGCTGACGGGGCCTGTGGACTGAAAGGGGAAGTTTGGCTGCATTTAGAAAGCTGTCCACAAAGAATGGTGGGGGTGGGGAGGGTGGTCCGGTTGCAGAGCTGGAGGAGGGAGGTGGGCGATCTGGGAGAGGTGCCAGCAGGAGCCTGAGGACAAGGGCTTGATTTGGGCCTACTGTTGTCACTTTGGAAGCGCTTGGGGTTGTCTGATGGGGGCTGAGGGAAAGGGAAGGGGAGGCGAAAAGAAAAGAAAGGGAGAAGGGGGAGGACGAAGGAGCCCGCAGCCAGGGAGCCTGGCTTTTCCTGGATGGGAAGCGCACAAGGAGTGCACTGGCGGCGTGGCCGGTCCCGCCCCAAAGGCCCGGTGAGCGGTTCTCTCCTGGGGCGCAGGGAGATGGCGAGAGGTGCAGCTTGGTCCAGACAGCTCAGCCCCATGGTGGGATGTTAAAGGAGAAGCTTCTCCCTCCCCAAAGGTGTGCAGAGATTTCTCTGGGCAGCCTGAAATGTCCCTTTGCTAAGGCCATGAAGGCATCCAACCCCTCCCTGGACTGGTCGGGGGCTCAGGCCTATGGTAGCAGCAGCAGAAGACAGCACAAGGCTCCTAGGCCTGGGGGTTGGCATCCTGGAAGGGTTCCAAGGGCCTCATTGAAGATCTCCATGCCTCAGTTTCCCATTTCTGCTAGTAACTGGGAGAAGCAGTCTCATTGCCCTGTAATAAGCGTCCCAGACCCAGGCGCAGGGGAGGGAAACGGAGCTCCTGATGACCATTCTGGTCACCCTCTCCCCTAGTCTCTGACATCTACTCTGTTGGCCCTGTGCTGAGCCTTGTCCTTATCAGTGTATATGGCGATGGAGGGAGGGGGTAGGGGTGGGGGTTCCAGAGCTCTCTTACAGAAGGTCCTGCCCCCACCAGAAATGTGCTGAGCTTCTTGTCGCATGAGAAGAGAACCCAGAGGCTGCCTCTCCCAGGGACATGGTGGATTTGGCAGCCAGAAGGACCTGCTCTGAGGATGGGCAGAGAGGGGAGGCCTGCACTGGTTTTGTCTCCATGGCTAAGTATCTGAGGCCTCAAAGAGTCTGCTCAGTGTGTCCTGTCAAAGAAGGCAAGTCATCTCAAGTCACTGCAGGACTCCCACTCATTCCACTACTCAGTGAGTCTCTACTGAGCACCAGATGTGTGCCAACCACTGTGCTAAGGGCTGGAGAGGTAGAAGAGAGCGAAACAGACACAGTTCCTGGCGGACGCACCTGACAGCTCATCATGGGTCTGTGTCTCTATTAACCCTATAAGGATGGCTGTGGGGGAGAGTGGGAGAAGGCCAGGTCCTTAATTCTGTGGTCTCTTTGGAGAGACAAGATTTGCATACATGGGACACTCAGAGAACCAGCTAATGATTGAATGAGTAGATTCGATAATCTGGTAACCACATGTTGAAGTGAATGAGGTTGGGTTCAAGCAGTGTATGTCTGTCAGTGCTCTGGGTGAACCCCACTGGGCTGCCCCACTGGGGCTGAGTTACTTCACAAGCTTAGTGGAAGAACGGAAGGATCTGATTAATGGAAGGGCCTGACTACTAACCTTGAAAATGACCCATTCTGACATGAGTGTATTGGACTGGAAAACCCGTATAGACTCCACCATCTTTCTTGGTTCTTTCTTCCCACTGGCAAGTCCCCTTCCCTTCCTCCTACCATCTCACTCACAGCAGGAAAGTTTCCATGGCGAAGGATTGGATGCTGGGTTTGGTTCAATGCCTGCTGTTTACAGAGCACCGCAGCCACAGCAGCTCGGATAAGATGATAGAGATAAACAACACAGGCCTCACCCTTAAGAACCTTCAGGACAACTTGGGTTGGGAAAGTGCTGTAACGGAAGATAGCGCAGCTGCTGTGAGAGCGCATGTGTGAAGGTGGTGACAACCGGAGAGTGAGCCCCATTCCTGGGCCCAGGACTTGGAATATCACTGCTGTGCTGTGTGTGTGTGTTACCTACTGTAAGAAAACTCCCAAAACTTATACTTCAAAAAAATTATAAGAATATTACAAGTATTGATGATTTCTATAAGGTCTGTTCTTAGATTCACCAATAATTTACCTTTTATGGAATCATTTGAGAACAAGTTAGAGACAGTTTGCTTCTTTACCCCTAAATACCTCAGTGTCTATTTCAAGGGCATTGTTCTACATAGTCTGGTTTCCGTATAGCTGAGCCTTCTTCCTCTGGTTTCTAGACGGTGTAGGATCATTCACGTTTATTTAATGGGAGACAGCTGGCTTGTTTTTCTGCTCGATACCATGCTGGTAGCCTGGCTGTTGGGGGCTGTTTAAGTCACAGGGCCCCCCTGGGAAACTGCTGGCTTCAGTGGCTATGCCTGAGTCGGCTTGCTACTGGACAGCTGATCTGCCCCCTTAAGAGGCCTGGCCAGGCCTTGGCTGAACTCTCTGCTCTCTTTGCCTTCACTTTGTTCTTGAGTTTTCTGCACACTCTCCCACACACAGATATGAATGTTGCATGATGCTGGCTTCCCAGTGCCCAGCATGGCCTGGTGGAAGCAGTGAGCTTGGCGGGGAACCCTCTCTGGGCCTTGGAGGCCAGCCTGGGCTTCTCTGAAAATACAGGAGGCTTCCTTTTCCTGACTTGCAGAGGAGCGAGGCTCTACGGCCCTGCCTGGCTCTGGGGCCTGTTGTCCTGCTCAGGACTGGCAGTCAGGCTGAGGGAACATTTTCCAGAGTATAGCTGGGGGACAGAATGTCTCCGCGAGATGGGCAGGGTTTTGGAAAGGCCCCTGCTTGTTCTGGGAGATGTTCAGGATGCTGAGGTTTTGGAAATCCATGGTGGCTGTTCACGACTGCTCCCAGCTTTGGGAGGAGGAATGAACGGGTGCCTGTTTCCATGGGTTCAGCGGCAAAGGTGAAGCCCTGTACTGCTGACCTGGGACCAAGCCCTCTGCTGGGCCCTGGGAGGACACTGGACTTGAAAGGAACAAAGCCTAGAGGACTGGACCCCGGAGTCATGAAATGCTGTTCACATCCAATGAGCCGTTGGCTGGAGCTCTACCATCACTGGCCCAGACACAAACCAATGTGATGGCTGGGCTCACACTACAGTCTCCGGCAAGGAGAGGCCCAGGAGGGAAGAGCTCAGAGCCAGCCTGAACAGTCAAAAAATGTCCTGGGAAGCAGGTGAAGTCTCCCTTTCCAGCAGCCTATTTCTTCTTCTGGTCTGCTCTTGCACAACAACCAGCTCACCAAATCCGCTTACCTCCTTGGGCCTGTTTTCTCCTCTGCAAACTGGGAAGGGGAGCACCTAAGCTATCTATGTCCCTAGGTGGAGCTGAGAGGTAATCCACCATGGGTGGGCTTCAGAGGTGCTTTCAGGGTCCATGAAATACAGATGCCCTAGGCATAGCCCAGATTCGGGGAGCTTGTGTAGATATTATTATGAACAAGTTCCCCAGGTGGTCCTTGGAGCAGAAGCCAGGTAGCTATGGGGTCTTCACACTCCCAGCCCCAGACTTCACTACAGGCTCCGTGCACCCAGATTCAGGCCTTTATTCCTTGAAGCATTTTTCCTGGTGCCCGGGAGGGCCTGGTACAGGTGGGGGCACCCTGCCCCCCTACCCCCCGCCATTCATCGGCGCCTCCAACCCGGGAGCAGTGCCACGGTCAGGCGGCCTGAATGCACTCCGTTCTCCCTCCCTAAGAACCAGTCTCAATGCCCCCCATTACCATTTCCATGGCGCTCTTCTCCAGGGCCCCATGGAAATCACGAGGCTTTCTGAGGAGTCGGGCAGCCTTCAGAAAAGACCCCGGGCCCCCTGCCCACCCCGGGCTCCGGGCCGCTCTAATCCCGCCCGCTCGCAGCGCAGAAACAGAGCTCCCTCTCTCCCGGGCGGCCGGCGGGCCGCTCCTTCTCCCACAGAGCCGGCGTTTCTCTGCGGCCCAGCTGGCTGCAGTTTTCAGCAATAACAATGTCCCCGGGGGGAGGAGCCGCGCGGTGAATGGGAGCCTTTGTCCCGGGCCCTGTGAAGCCCGATTAATTATGCGCTTCAGAGCGTGGGGAGCGAAGGCCCGGCCCGGGAGCCCGGCCACCGGCTCCGCGCCGCCGCACAAAGGGCCGCGAATTAGAAAACCGCCAATTACCCCGCATTTTGTATTGGCTCTTGTCTCGTGACACCGTGGTTGGCCCCTCCTTAGGCGACAGCCAAAAGGGTTTTCAAGCTCTTTCTTGGTTACCACGGGCTACTGGGTAGAAGGCTGGGGCTTGCGGAGAGCGGGAGGCGGCCAGTGTCTGGGGTGGGGGATGATGTGTGGTGGGGACATGGGGGGAGAGCAGTGTGTGGGTATTGCCCCCAGGCACGTGGGGCTCAAATCTAATGTGCTCCCCGAAGCTGGAGCCTGCTCCGAATGCAGATTCCCGTCCCCCCCCCTCCCCCCCGGCCAGAGGACTCCCTGACACAGCAGGTCTGAGTACCCAGGGAACTGCTTTTTAACAGGCAGTTCAGATGACTTTATTATTACTTTTTAAAGTAAAACAGCGAAATGCACAGATCTTAAGTGTATAGGTGCATTTGACAAATGTATACATTTGTGTTACCTACATTGCATCAGCTACAGCACGATTCTGTCACTCCAGAAAGTTGTGTGTCCCCCTCCCTATCCTCCCCCCCTCCCCCCGCAAGGCAACCACTGCTCTGACTTCCGTCATCATCTATCCTAAGTTTCACCGTTGTTGACTTCACAACGAACGGGGTTACATACAGTATACATTCTTTTGTTTCTGAAGTCTCTCATTCAGCATAGTGTTTGAGATCCACCCATGTGTTTGACTATCAGTAGTTTGTTTCTTTCTATTTTTTAGAAGATTTTATTTATTTATTTTTTAGACAGGGGGATGGGAGGGAGAAAGAGAGGGGAGAACCGTCTACTGGTTGCCTCACCAGCGCCCCCAACTGGGGATCTGGCTGGCAACCCAGGCATGCTGCCCAGGCATGTGCCCTGACCAAGAATCAAGCCGGCTTTTATGGTCCGCAGGCTGATGCTCAATCCACTGAGCCACACCAGCCAGGGCTGTTTCTTTTTATTAAATAGTTTATCTGTTCACCTCTGGATTGTCACTTAGATTATTTCCAATTTTTTGGTAGTTACAAATAAAGCTGCTATAATCATTTTGTACAAGTCTCTTTATGGGCATATGTTTTTATGTCTTTGGGGTAAATATCTAGGGGTGGAATTGCTGTGTCATAGGGAAACTGTTTAGCTTTAGTAGATAATGCCAAAATGTTTTCTGAAGTGGGTATTCAATTTTAAATCTCCACCAGAAAAGTATGAGAGTTCCAGTAGCTCTGCATCCTTGTTAGCACTTGGTATTGTCAGTCTTTCATTTTAGCCATTCTAAGGGGTATGAGGTAGTAGCTAACTGTAGTTTTCAGGCCAGGTGACTTTAATTGAAGAGCTCCGATGACTATACTTGCAGAGAACTCCTGTCTAGTGCAATTCTTGTGTTTGTGTGCATGCTCCAGCAGAGCAAATGTCCTCCCTGAGGATCGCAGCTAGTTGGGCAGAGACAGGATGAGAACACAAGACACTTGACTACCAAACCAGTGCTCTCTCCTTGATGTGATGCTGCCCCTTTAGCCTACACTGTGTGGGCCCCTGAGTGTGTGTGTGCGTAAACTGTGGTTTAGCTCTGCCCAGGACCATCCAGAATGAACTTGGAAGTGCAGTTCTGAAGAGTCCCTGCTTGCCACCCAAGCAGCAGCATTTGTGTCTCTCTAGTGTTGAGACACTGGGCTTGGCCAGTTAATGTGGATACATGTGCACACAGGGACAAGGGAAAGGGGATGGTGACAGGCTACCTTTGATTCTTACTCTGGGGTTACAGACCAACCCTGAAAGTCCCTTTGCTTTAGCCAGCCATAGAGGACCTTAGATATTTTCTGTTCAAGCACAGAGTGGGTTCTGGGTGCTGAAGGTGAGGAGGCAGGAGTCCTAGGGCTTCCAAAGTCCTCCTTTGCCTATAAGCATTCTTTTAAGTGTGGTTTTTAAAACCCTCCAGAACCTAGCCTGACCTATCCTTATAGCCTTGTATCTCGCTGCCTTTGTTTTTCATATTGGACTCTGCAATAGAGGACACCTGTCTATGCATTATTGCCCCTCCATTCTGTCAATAAATACCGTGAGGATTGTATTTTCCAAAGATGACCATACCAAAATACATACCCCATCACACAGGCTCTTCCTGCAGCGTAACCAGCATGCCTCCCATTGAGTCATGAGATCTATGTTATCTCTCACTGAATCTGGGCAGCGGCTTGTGACTGCTCTGCCCACAGAGTATAGCACAAATGGTGACTGAATGCTACATCATACAAAGGATATAACTCCCACCTGGTTCACTCTCTTTTTTGGGTCCTCACCCAGCTGCCATGCTCTGATGAGGCCCAAAGTAGCCTCTGTGGAGAGACCAGAGGAAAAACCCATGTGGAGAGGAGCTGAGGCCTCCAGCCTCCAGCCAGCGCCAACCACCAGATTTGTGAGTGACTGAGCCTTCAGGCGACCCCAGAGTTGAGGCCCCAGACAACAGAGAGCAGAGAGAAGCCCTGCTTGCTCTAGCCTCTCCAGATTCCTGACCCAAGAATCTGCCAAAAAATCCTGACCCAAGAATCTGACCCAAGACTCTGTTTGATGCCAGTAATTTCTTATGCAGTCATAGTAACTGAAATGCATATAATATTAAAATTTTTTGTATCCTCTCAATCTTAATTCACAATCTTGTCATGTACTCCTAATTATAAACTTAGCTTTTGTCCTGTCCAAGCACCTGTTCTGACTGGGTTCCCACGTTCAGCTTGGATGTCACCTCCTTAGAAGCCCCCCTGGCTTCTCTTTGTATACTGAGCTGGGGTTTCCTCCTCTGTACCCCAGGCATATGCTCAAGTCTTTGCATTCTCCACCTTGTCCCACAACTTCATGTTTGGATGTTTGCATTGCCCATAAAAGGGCTCCCTGAGAACTGGAACAGTGTGTCTTCTCTGGGTTTCTTAGAACCTTTTTCATATGTGCTTGTTGAAAGATGGCCTGTCCCTAAAACAGAGGGAGTGAGGCCGAATTAAGTAAAATCACGATTCAACTCCCCACTCCCTTCCCTCCTGTCCTCTGGTCCAGGCCTTGAGCAAGAGGGCCAAAAAAGACAAGAGATTTTCCTTTCCTTCAAGAGGACATCAGTCTGAATGGGGAGGTAGTAACAGAAAGACTAGGACAGATTAGTCTGTGATTAAATGAGAATCACAGTCATCAGAAGCGGGAGAGACCTGCATGAAGTGGGGTGGACAGGGAAGGCTTCTTGGAGGAGGTAAGGACTTGGATCTGCGGTCCTGGAGCTCTAGGACAAGTCTTCCCTTGATAGAACTACCAGCTTGCTGCCCCCCCCCACCCCTGCCACACACACTTCACTTGCCAGTTGAAGACGTGTGAATGTGCGTATGCACATATGCATGGTTGAGGCAGGGTCTTTGGCACATCTCTATCCTGGGGTAGAGTCTAAAGGAGAAGCCTACTTCTAACCATCATCTCAGTTTGTGTCTCTCTCCCCGACCTCACTAGGGGAATGGAATAAGAATGCGATGAGTTGATTGCAGGTGCTATACAACCAACTAGATGTATACTCACCAATATGTGTGGACCTTAAAAACAGTGCTGACTGAAAAGGCAAGAAGCACTAAAATCTACAGTACAGTATCATTTACGTAAACGAGAAGTACGTATGTACAAGGAAGGGCGATGTATGTTTATAGGGACACATACAAAGACATGATGTCAACCATTAATGTGGTTACCTTTCTTTAGTGTGGGGGGGGGGGCAGGGACTGGGGCCGTGAACCCTTAAGGATAAGAGGAATAGAGAAATAAAACAAGACAGGGCCTTTGTGCGGAGCAAACAGTGATGCGAGTGTGCCACTGAGTATGTTGGATTCAATCCTACACCTGAGGTCCAAACACAAAGAAAAGTCAGAACCCCAATCACTCTTGGAAATGATATTATCAACTGCAGGACGGTACTCACGTCTATGTGGGCGGGAGAGAGGAGGGGTATGGGGCAGGGACTTAGCTGCAGCTGCAATATTTTATGTGTTTTAAAAAGATTAAGAAACCTGAAGCAAAATGGCAAATTGTTAACATCTGTTGCATCCGGGGAATGGTTGCCTATGTGGGTTTCTGTTAGATTGTTTTTTAATGTATTATAGTTTTAAAAATATTTTAAAAGGTTGCCAATCAAGACACAGGAAAATACTTTTGTGACTTTTGCCAGAATTCATTTCTGATCGTAATTTGGCGTCTGAATAGTCTACAGAGCTGAAGGTCTGCTCTAGGCTGTCAGAGACAGATGAGGAACTGACTTACTATTGGTGGTAAAAGAACTGGTAAATAAGACCTTTGGTGAATGAAAAACACCACTGCCTGTGGCATGTGGAGTGAAACCAAATGGATAAACAGCTGCAGGAGTCTTTTCTTCTGACTGCATGGATCAGATAGCCTCTCAGGACTTTGTGGGAAGGTCATCGATTGTATCGGCCTTCCTGGGGATGACACATCCTCTGTAATTGTATGGAACTTCTGTAGGCAACTCTTGAAGGGCTGCACAGCTCACAATGAGGGCCTAGATTCTGCAGACTCCGTGATACTCATGGTGAGGGGCTCAGCAGCTGAATCTATGGAATACATTCTATACTAAATGGCTCTTCTTTCCCCCACCCTCTAGCCACAGCTGATGAGAAGCGAGGGAATAGCTGAACCAAGCCAGATCAATCAGATTCTTTCTCTCAAGACTCTGGAATGTTGAACTGCAAGGCAGAGACTGGGAGCTGAAGGAATGGGGTGGCTTTAAGGGGGGAGGTTGACTCTGGGGGCTTGGGTCCTTGGAACTGCCCTGGCTCTGGTCTTTCCTGAGGCTCAGTTGTTCAACTCATTCTTAAAATTTAGTAAATTTATTATCATTATTTGCCAGGGTTGATTTCAGTTACTTGTCCTGTCAAGTAAGTAAATATAATATTTTATTCTACCTTCCAGCCCTCTCCTAGTGCTGCTGCTAGCCCATGTGGTATTGAGTTAGAAAAAGGTACCCTTCTGGGCAGACAAGTTAGGGAAATCTGTTCTCTCCTCCGGGCAGACACAGCCCCTCACCAGGGTGAAAGGTTTGGCCAGTGGAACATGGGGCTTGGTTTCAGGCCCCACTCCATGCACTACCTTGGCCAGCCCCCTCGGGCAGTGCACAGGTTGCTAACCATCCACGGCGGCCCTGCCTGCCCACCGTTTGTCTCCTAGCTGATTTGTCCTCGGCATCAGAGCGTCACTCGGAATGAGAAGCGTTATTCTAGACAAGGTTTCCGGGAAATGGTCATCTACACTGCAAGCCCTGTTTAGGGCTTCAGTGCTCATGGCAAAGATGTAATATTTAATCTTGTGTGTCCAAGTCTGTTGAAAGTCAAGCCTTAAAGGAAATTTAAGAAAACTTCACGGCCTGCTAAAGTCAACAGAAGCCTCATCTTTTCCTGATGAATAATTCAGGCTTTGGAGGAAGTTTTCCACTGAACAGTCTGGCAGGTATTCCCGAAATGTGGAGGACACTCCTGCTTCTCCCACGTGAGCACACCTGGTGAGAAGGTGAGGAACTGCACAAGGGCGAGTCCCAGGTTGCGGTGGGAGTGACATGGGAACCAGAGCGAAGGCACTGATGGCCACAGAGAAGAAAACGATCACAGGGAGGAGAAAATGCCTTGAGAGGAGGCTGCTCCGGCTCTGATTCATTTGATCATCTTACATTTGGACAGCCCCCTGCAGCTAATATGAAGTCCCACTACCTTTCTGAGAAAAAGCTGAGAATAGAAAAGCAAGTCAGGAGCTTTCCCAAAACAGAGGACCCACCCACTTCTGCATCATGTACCATCTACATCCGTGTCTACAAATATAGAAGGAGGTGTAGACTCACAGTTAAGGATGTGGGTCTGGAATCAGAATGTCTGGGTTCAAACCTCAGCTCTGCCACTTTCCACCTGCGTGGTCTTGGACATGTTACTTAACCTCTTGTAATAGTTTTAAAACATGTCCACAATCTGTGACTCTCCTCTCATTAAGAGTGTCCCTGCCCCTTGAACTTGGGTGGGGATTTGAGAGTGCCTAGACACATAGGATGCAGAAGTAACACTGTACAATTTCCAAGGCCAGGTTAGAAAAGACCATGAAACTTCTGGTGGTTCCTTTTGGGACACTCATTCTGGCAGCCTTTTGCCACCATGAAAGAAATTCAGCTGTCCTGAGTCTGCCTTGTAGAGAGACCACATTGAAAGAGAGAGATGCCCGAGGAACTCCAGGCAGCCAGCCCCAAGCTGTTTTGAGTCTTCCTACCCTAGGCCCCAGGCATGAGAATGAAAAAGCATTTGAGCTAACCACGGCCCCAGTCAGCAACTGATGGAAAATTCATAAGAGAGATCCTAAGTGAGAACTGTCTGTCAATTCCCAAATTTGTGAGCAAAATACATGATTGTTACTGTTTTAAGACCTTTGTTTAAGGATGGTTTGTTATAATGCAATGGATTGCTGATGTGGACTTTTTGTTACCTTGAAGGGGAGAGCTGCCATAACAAAACCCAAATCTGTGGCTTAGATCTGAGAGTTGGGCAGAAACTGTAAGGGTTTTGATGCTATTGTTAGTAGATGCCTAATGGCCCTCAAGGAGGCTGCTGATGAGGTCTTTAAGGAAGGAGGAAAAGGTTCTTGGAAGCAATAGGAAAGGGGACCCATACTATGTAGTGGAGGAAAATTCAGCAACAGTGTCACTTGAAGTGATGTGGACCACAGAAATATAGAAATATATCAAACGACCTAATGGTTTGGGCAGAGGAGATTTTTAAGCAGAATGTTGGAGGTGCCAATTGGATTATTTTAGCTGCTTAGGATGAAGAGAAAAAAGATGTATTAAAAGGAAATTTTCAAGCCAAATTTATAGATAATATTAAAAAGCCAGAAATTTGCTGGGTTTGAAAATAAATCTTGTTTCTCATTCTCAGCCTCCCCAGATGGTGAACAAATTCTCAAAGTCTGAAATGAAATGGCTTCAGGACAAGAATGAAATACGGAGAGGACCATAAGGACCTCTGTTAAAACCTCAGGAAGATCCAATGCTTCATAAAATCTTTCAGATAGACAAAGGCCCTCTGAATACTTCAAGAACATGCTTCACAGATTCTCTTTATTAAACATAGGGCTTCTAAGAATTTTAAGGGATTTTCCCTCAACAGCTCCATAAACAGCTCAAGACAGAGAATGTCTGACCTTGATGAGATCTGGGGTGCAGCTTTTGACTAACAAAGTGAAGCTCAACCGGACTCACAGGGAACTCATAACATCTTAGATAGAGTCATATTGTCAGAAGCAACACCAGCTTGGACTAAAAGGGACAGAATAGAACAAAATTAAAATAAATCTTCCCAAGTTTTTTGGATAGCAGGCCCCCAAGAAGCAAAGAAGCTGAGAAAACTACTCAGTTGCAGACATCTGTCATTTTTTATAGTTTAAAGGAAGGGTGATTCAAAAGTAGAACCAAGAGTCCAGAGGACAAAGCCAAGAGCCATTGAGAACATTCCCAAGCAGTAGAATTGAGCCCTCATTAAGAAACTAGCATTATAAAAAAAGAGAGAGAGAGAGAAAGAAACTAGCATTATGTACCTGTCTGGATTTCAAAATTGTTGTGGACCAGTGACTGCTGTGTGCCTTCTTCTCTCCCACCTTTGAATGGGGGTGTTCATAGTAGTTATCCTATGCCGGTCCCATCGTTGTGTGTTGGGTGTACCTGGAACAGATAACTTTTCTCTTTAGTTCACAAGTCTTTAGATAAAGAGAAATAGTACTCAAGGAGTTGACTGAGGAATTGCCTTCAGCCCTGGATGGTTTAGAATCAGGGATATCCAACCTTTTGGAGTCTCTGGGCCACACTGGAAGAAGAAAAGTTGTCTTGGGCCACACATTAAATACATTGCAACACATAATCACAAAACAAATCTCTTAATGTTTTAAGTAAATTTATGATTTTGTGTTGGGTCACATTCATAGCTATCCCAGGCCACAGGTTGGACATCCCTGGTTTAAATGATGGGGTCCAAGACCTGGCTTAAACCTGATGCCATAATAGGTGAGACTTTTGGGGATCATGGGAAGGGAGGGAGTATATTTTGCATGTGGGAGGAATGTAAATAACTTATATCCAGCAGATAGACTGTGCTGGTTTTAAACATGACTCATATTTGTTGACACATTTTCTATCAAGAAATGGAATTGATGACCTCTCTCATGTACATGGGTAAGCCTTTGGAGCTGCCAGTGTGGGGCTAAACTATGATAAGGCTCAGGGGCTTCCACCTTTGCACTTTTGGAAGCCCTGAACTGTCATGCAAGAAGTCCAAAAACCCTGCTGGAGAAATTCACGTGGAAAGGAGACCTGGAAAGGTCACATGGGAAGGAGATACTCTGAGAGTATGTAGAGAGAGAGGGAATCCAGCAATCCTAGAGGCCCAGCTGAGCTCAGCCTTCTGCGGTCCTTGGCCAGGTGCCAGACATGAGACTCTGCCATCTTGACTCAGCCAGCTCAGTCAAGCTTCCAGATGACTGCTGTTCCACCTGTCATTTGACTGCAGCAGCATAAGAGACCCCTGGTCAGATCAGTAGATGAACTGTGCAGTCAACTTATAACATCATGAGAGATGCTAAGTGTTTATTGTTCATTTTAAGCCACTACACTTTAGAGTGGTTTGTTACATAGCTGTAGATAACCCAAAACTAAATGTCCTGGACAGTGCCTGGCATATAATAGGTGCTCAATAAATATTGGCTGACTAAATGAATGAACCTCTTCACTCTTGTCCTCCCCAAAATTGTATTGGGCCTGGTGCTCTGAGACACCCTCCTCTCCCACTGCTCACCCCTCTGCTTCTGCCTTACCTACACCCCCCATGGACGGGGGCACCAAGTAAAATGGGGCTCCTATCAGGCTCGAGTGCACAAATGCTCGAAATGAGTCTCCTTCATGAGGAAATTCTAGCCTATGGATCTCTAAGGCAATATTTCCCACTTCCTGGTATAATGGGAGCAGGCCTTCCTATATTTGTAGAGGAAAGAGAAAAGAGAAGTAGCTCTGGAGTCGATCTATCCTGGGTTTGGATTCCAGCTCTCCACGTCCTGACTATGTGGCTGATTTAACCAACCTCCTTATCTGCAAAGTGGACTCAAGAACAGGCTTCGGTGCAAAAAATCAACATGCCATCCTCTGTGCAGCACCTGGAGCACAGTAGGTGCCATGAGGCTGCTAGTGTGTCTGCAACATGGGTGACTCTCATAGACTTGATGGGGCCAAATATGCTGGTGGCAAGAGCGCTTACTATTCGTGATTCCATTTTACTAAAGTCCAAAAACGAAGGGCAAAATTAACAGATGGTGAGAGAAATTTCTAAGAGTGGTGATCTCTGAAGGGGACAAATATTGACTGAGCAGGGGCTCCCGAGAACCTTCTGGGGGATTTGAAATGTTCTACATTTTGATTCAAGTGGTATATATGTATTTAAATTTACTGGGCTGTACCGTGAAAATCAACACATCTTGCTGCCTGTGTATTACATCTCAGTAAAGAAGTTGAAAAAATGTTAATGTGTTCTCCTTTCATGTAGGAGTGATCTTTCAGAATTCCCTGAATGCTGAATCTTGGGCCTTCGGCTCCTGATGGGACTGCCTGTCCTTGCCCACATGCTGCAAGTCCACCCTGACAGCGGCCTGGGGTGAGGCTCTCGCAGCACTCTGCGTGAGCTGGCTGGCACTACCCGAGTCGGCCTGGGGCTGGTTCCAGGGTGGAGGCTGCACCGCAGGATGTGCTCACCTCCCGCTCCTCAGAGGGCAGAGTGTTTGGGCTGTGGGGTCTTCAATGCCTCCCAGGGCTGGTGAGTGGGAAAGGGGTCTTACCACTCCCCACAAAGAGCCTGGGACTTTGGGCGGAGGGCTGTGGGGTGTTTGGAATAAGTGAGTAACAGGAGCGCACCGTTGGCACGACAGGCCTGGGTCCTGGAAGGAGAGCAAGGAGGGGTGGGCACGGAGGGCATCCGGGCTGGGCCGAAATAATGAGCTTGTTCTACTCACAGCCCTGCTATTCGAGGACCTGGAGCCATGACGTCCCTCAGAGTTTCCATTCCCTGCGCTGCAGCTGTTGGTTCTGTTTCATTCAGAACGCTTTGCAGGAAGCAGCAGGCTCCGCATTCCAGGGGTTTTAGTCATCTTTTTTTCTCTCGGAGCTTCGGAGCTGGGATTAGAACGTTCTTAAACCACACTGTCCTGGGCTGGACTCCCAAGAGGAAATGGGTGGGTCCCTGGGGATGAGAACACAGACCCAAATTCAGGGACAAAATGAAAAGAGATTAAGGCCGGCAACAAACTCCTAGAGAGATCACTGAGCCCAGGCCCAGGTCTGGGGAGGGGTGGAGCCTGTGGGTGGTGACTTGCCCTCCCCAGCTATGGTCCGGAGGGAACATAGCGCTCGCCCGCTCGCTCACGCTATGTCCCCTCCGGACCATAGCTGGGGCGCGCGCTCGCTCTCTCTCTCTCTCTCTCTCTCTCTCTCTCTCTCTCTCTCTCTCTCTCGTGTGTGTGTGTGTGTGTGTGTGTGTGTGACAGAACAGAGTCATTGGTGGCATTTCATCCTGAGGGTCCCACACACTCAGCCCCTCGTTTGGCTCACCAAGTGTGACAGGGGACTTTACTTGCTGCAGGGGTGGGAGGTGGCATGTGTTTGGGTTTGGGGCAGGGAGAAAAGCACTTTTATGAACAGACCCCACAGATACACGAACCCAGAAAATGACAACAAGTGTTTGGGGAGTAGCCACTATGTGCCTGGCACCGGGCCAGGTGTTGGTAATACAACACTCTACAGGACAGAGCCCATTGCTGCCCTCGACGTAACACCTGAGAAATAGGGCCTGAAAGGCATCCCCTGGGATAAGGGGGAGAGAGCAGATTCTGGTGGGCAGAGAGAGGGTAGGTGAGTGTAGATGCCCACCATTGATCACGAGGATGGTGCAGAGCTGAGAGAGCGTGCAGAGAAGGGTGGAGTCCAGCAGAGACTTGGGTGGGGTGAGGTGGCTGAAGCTCTGAATGAAGAAGGTGAGGATGGGCACCAGCAAAGTCCCAGAGATCCTGAAGCAGGACTCCCCACTCAGGTTTTGAAGAGCCCCAGAAGCTGGGGTGGAGGTAGGAAACCCAGTAGTAAGAGTAGTTCAGCACTTAGACAAGAATGCCTAAGGGCTTCAGTTCCCCGAGCTAGGCAGAATTCTAAATATAGCTCCCAGGTTTTCCCACCCTGATCCCTGAATATGGTATCAAGCCCCTGATTCTATAACGTCACAAGGCAGAGGGATTTCAAACACCTAATTAATACTATGAATCTGTTGACTTTTGAGTTAATCAAAAGGGAGATTATCTGGTAGGTGTGCCTAATAAGATCACATGAGCCCTTTAAAAGCGGGGTTTTCTCTGGCTGGTGACTGTAGAGGAAGCCATGGATTTGAAGCACGGGGGAGGGGGACAGATTCCATGTACCTTTGCTGACTTGAAGATGGAGAAGACCAGAGAAAGAACAACTTCTAGGAACTCAGACGACCAGCAAGGAGACAGCACCTCAGTCCTACAACCTCAGGAGCAGAGTTCTGCTGCAACCCAAATGAACTTGGGAGCGGGTTCTTTTCCAGAGCTTCTAGACAGAAGCCCAGCCAGCTTATCCTTGATTTGGCCTTATAAGACCCTGAGCGGAGAATCCAGTTGGAACCACCTGGACTTCTCACTACAGAACTGTCCCATGGGCGTTGTTTGAAGCTGCTAACTTTGGGGTAATTTGTTACACGGAAAGAGAATACATATACTCCCACATTCTCTCCCACTTTCTCACTTCATCTCCCGGATCTGTGGAGTGGTCCAATGACTCCCGCTTTGCAGATGGGGCAGGCTCAGTGCGGTGCTCAGTTTGTACAAGTCCAAGAGGGTTTCTGGCCTGGGCCCAGCTTAACAGCTACAGGTAAACTAAGGGCATTTGGCTTTGGACTAGAGTGTTTTGTCTTCCCACTTAGAGGGGAGGGGAGGAAGCTGCACCCTACACTCCCCTTTGTAAGAACCCCAGGCAGCTCCTTGCATGCTGCAGCCTGCAGGCTGGAAAGCGGTCCTAGCACTGCATTCCCAGAAGAAGAGCAGATCTCTGGGCGGAAACAAGAGAAGGGCAGTGACCTCGTCCTCCCCCTTCTCAGATGACAAGTCTGGACTCTGTCAAGGCAAGAGACAGGAGCTGGTTGCAAGGAGCAATCGAGTTTGGCTGTACTCTTCCCCACCCCCAGCAAAAAGCATTCACTGACTGGCTGGGTTGGGGATTTTTTAATGTTATACTTGCTTCCTTAATAATTTGTTGGACACCTAGGTATCCCCAGGAGTCCAGAAATGTTTGCAAGGAGGAAGTTTATGTTTCTGCTTTATTGATTAAAAAGCCCTAATGGAGGTTTTCTCATTCTCACAGGAGGCCTTTTCTAAAAGTCTTCTCCAGTTCTTCGGAGATGGTATCCAGCTCTCTCCCCCAACCCCTGGCGAGGCAGGGGGTGGTTTGTGTCTGACACACCTGGGATCTCAGCTCTGTCACACACCCCTCAGTGAAGGGTCAGGGACGAGCAACCTCAGAGCCTCCATTTCTTCAGATAGGCATGAGCCACAAATACATACGAGTGCCCAGCAGGCAAAAAGGAGAAAATAAATATTTCCTTTCTTATCTGCCCACCTTACCACAATACAACAGCTTCCTTAGAAATATGTTTTTGGGAAGCAGAAAACAATTTTTATTTTGATGACAGGCAGGCCTGGTCAGCCAGCCTTAAAATCTTCAGTCAGCAAAGTTTGGCTTTGCATTGCACCTTCTGCAAGCCACTTCCTCTGTCTGTGTCCTGTTCTCTTCTCTCGGGCTCTCCCTGGCCAGAGCCCAGGGCCCTGTGGGTGAACATGCTGGGGAGCCTCTGAAAGACTCTCCCAGTTCAGTATTCATGAGGGAGATCACACCCTCACCCTGGGAGGCTGAATGGTGGAATCCCAGGCACAGGCCAGGCCAGGTGGGGATCCTTGTGGCCAGAGGAGGAGGGTGGTTTGAGGACCCTCCAGGAGGGGCTGGTCTAGAAGGTACTATGCAAGGCTTCCTCCTGCTTGGTTTATCTAGACTGCATGTTTGGAGGTTTGATCTAAATCCTCTTAGATGTCCTAGCTTTTGCTGCCAATGAATGTCTGGGAAGAAATCTGCTCCATTTAAACTTTCCAAAATTTCCATGGTGAGGCTGAGCTGAGCAGGTTCTGAGGACAGAGTATGGTGTTGTTATGTGTTTGAAGGTTGAGAGGGGACAGGAGCTTCAACTCTGGGTCCTGGGACAGTGGCCCAACAGCAAGGAGGAAGATGAAGGGCTGGAGGAGTGGGGCGACTCTACTTGTTCTTCTCTGCCAAGGAGGTGGTGATCCTGGGGCGTCCTGGAAGGACACAGGTCCCTGGCGTTGGGAGCAAAGCTGATTCCTTGCAGGGCTGCCTTCTGGGGCAGAAGCTGAAGGAGGTGCCAGATGGGCTTTGGTGAATGAGGCCCACTGCTTGGGCTGGGATGTGGAGGCTGGGACCAGGCGCTGCCCTCAGCTGGCTCCACCCTCCTCCTTCGGGCTGTGGGCTCAAAGCTGAGCCAAGCATAAAACAGCCTCTCTCTGCCTCTCTGTTCCCACCCTCATCCTGACAGTCTGGTTTTCATCACCCATTAATCACCGAAGCTTCCCACAGCCTGTGTCTGTCTGTCCGCACTCACCAGTGCCCCCCTTCTTGGGCCCTGGGGAGATGGATAGACAGACAGACAGGCGGATGGCTGCTCCCTGATCCAGGCATGGGAGAGGCATGCTTGCTGAGCATGTTAGGGCGCCCCCACCTCCAGCCCTGCCTGAAGCCACCAGCCCAGCCCACCTCATCCTGGCAGCGGGCAACAGGGGGTCATTAGCTGATTGGCTGTCCCATTCACCAGGAAGGAAATGGGTTGGAGGGCTGAGGAATGCTAATTAAGCTTCCCCAGCTGGCAGGCTGGCTGGCAGCTGAGAGCTGGCACCTCTAGCCCAGCCTGCTAGAGTTGGTACCAGCCCTGTTTGGCCTGCCTGCTGCATGCCCACCTGCCACGGGGGGAGCCCTGGCTTTGGGTGGCCTTGCAAACCCTATGAACATGACCAGACTCTGGGACTGCTGGCCCAGCCTGGCTCTCTTTACCCCCCATCTCTGGCCCTACCCTCATTTGCTCCTCACCATGATTTACTTGAAAGAGGGTGACCTCTGGGGCTGGATTTCCGTGGGGGGACCCTACCCTTTTGGATTCCCACTGTACTCCCTTTCCCAGCTCTGGAGACCTGGATATTGATCTGGTTCTGCCCTGGCCCACTGTGTGGCTTGGGACCATTCACAAACATCCCGAGCCTCAGTTTCCTTGACAGTGACAGTCGCACTCACGGTGCCTGGCCAAATAGCCTGCCCATCAGTGCTGGGAAGCCCCTGGACCCCTCAGTTACCAGGGCCCGCCCAGCACTCAGGGTACTGAGGGTCGTTGGGCAGCACAGCATAGGGCTGGGTGTGGGAGTGGCTGGTGGCAGGCAGCCAGGGGCTCCCCAATTGTGATCACAGCGGAGATCTGGGATAGAGTCTGAAAACCTGGAAATAACACCAGGTGTGGTCTTTCCTTCCTGGTCCAGTGCTCTGTGCTCCCCCAGAGCGGTGTGCCCAGAACCCAGAGGTTCCCAGCTCTGGCTACACCCCCAGCACTCTCCAGGGCAGGCCTCTGTCTTCACACACTTCCCATTGTCTAGGCTGCCCTGGTGGTGGATGCAGCCCCCCAGACAGTTTCCACCAATACTGGCCAGCCTCACAAGGGCCTGCTCTCCGCCTTGCAGCGAATGATCTCCAACAGACATGGAGCCCCTCCGAGGCCAGAGTCCTGCCAGAACCAGGATTGTGAAGTCTTGGGACTCTTTCCCAAAAATCCTGGATGTACATCTGCATATCAGTGCATAGTGATTTGCATTCATTTGCATCCAAGTCCACCCACCCCAGACTGTTCCTTTTCCCAACTCTAGTAAGACTCAGTGTTTAACTAGCAGCTCCAAGTTGTAGTATCTAAGCCCCCAACCCACTTCCACCCATTTAAGTGTGTTTGAGGACCTGGTGTCTGCACCCGCCTCTATCTGGGCTGTAGGAAGATGGAGGCTGGGAAATCAGTGTTCTTTCTCTTGAGTTGTTCACAGCCTAGCTGGGGAAACAAAATCCGGGGGAGAGTATTACACAGTGTACACTCTAGTGTGCGGTAGGTGCAGACAGTAGGGGTGCTGGTGCTGGGGGTGGGAGCTCCGAGTGGGCTGGAGGAGCTTGGGCAGTGAGCTCCAAGTCCCTAGCACAGGTGTCATGTGTGCTGGCCACTGTGTTGGGGAGAGGTCTGCGACAGCCAGAGGGCTGGGTTTTCTTATTCAGCCCTGCATCCTCTGGCCCTCTTTGGAGCAGGCTCTATAAATGGTTGCCTTGCATTGTACCATTGACCTGCTCTTGGCCTGGACAGACTGAACCGAACATGGGGCCAGAGCCAAAGACAGCCATCAGCGAGGCGGCTGGACATGAGTACTCTGAGTGGTCAGGAGTGGCTGCCCCACCCAAGTTGATCCCTATCCAGGTGACCAGAGTAAGGGAAACGAGCTACAGAGGGACTAAGTGACCCACTCCAGAGTCCACCCAGGAAAAGAAGGAGCTGGGACATGAACCAGGAAGCCTGGCTTCTAGGCCTATGCCCTTGACCACCACCTTTCATGGCGTCTTGTGTGGGAACACCCTAGCCTGGGTTCTGAGTCAGAGGATAGTAAGGTTGTGCTCTGGGGTCCAACTGGCTTCACCAATTACCAGCTCTGTGATGTCAGGGAAGTCACTCGATTTCTCAAATGAGGTTTCCTCACCTTTGCTGGGTACTTGACTCACTTTGCACAGTGCCTGCCAGGCTCTGTAGCGAATCTGCAATACATGTCTACGATAGGGTGGGGATGAAGGGAGGAGGAATGAGGATATCGCTGCGGACTATGTGGGGAGCTCAGCCTGACTGTAGCAGGGACTTCCTAGGGAAGGAGAAGGGGACAAGGCTGAGCCTGGGGGAAAGGAGCCCCATGCCTGGCCTGTTGGCCCCTGATGACCTCCATCATTCCAGAGAGGCAGATGTGTCCAGACCTGCCCAAGGCTTGGCAGCCTCTCTGCACTGAACTCACCTGGTCACTCATATGGTTGCTGGAGCTCCAGGGATAGGGGTGTGCCATGCCCTTCGACGCCTAGCTCCTCAAAATGCCACCAGCTACTTATAAACAGCCTTTAAGGCCCAAAGTGTGAAGAGATGTCAAGTTGCCTGTCATGCTACTTGAAAGCAATGCCTTAAGATTAAGTTTTGCCTTCTCTGAGTTCCTTAGAAAAAGTCTAAGAGGGATGAAGGCTTAGTCTCTCTGCATCATTATGACAAGATAAACAGACTCTATCGTCAGGGCAGGAAGACTAGGGGTATCCATGTCTAGGAGGTGTAGGGGGTGCTGAACAAGGGCAAGAGGGCATAATAAGGAGGGAATGGGGTGTGTAAAGATAAAACCAGAGGACCCCATTATAAGGAAACACAATCTGCAGAGGCAGACACACACCTAGGCATGCATTCCTGCCCACCCACAGGCCCACAGGCCACCATCAAGGGGCCCAGCGGGTGGCAAGCCAGCACACAGGTTTCTGAAACGCTTTTCTTATGTGAGATTCTGTTCAGGACTTTAAGATAAGCAAGACAGAACGAATCAGCTCTCTCCTTTCCACCTTTTATTTAAGCACATTTGGGCAGATTGAGTTTACTTATTAACTGGGCCTGAAGTAGAGGCTGGGGGGCTCAGTCCCTTCTTTGTCACAAAGCTGTGGGCAGGAAAAAACGGAGGAGGACACCAATGGACTGAGGTCGGCCTCCACCTTGGGTCCCCACCCCAATGCACCAGCCTGTGCAGGAGACCCACTGAAAGGTAACTTGACCTGGGCTGGCAAATGCCAGGTCAGCTGGCAGGTCAGGTTCTTACCCTTTCTTTATAGCAATCCCTTCTTGGTCAAGTCTGTCGGCCACTCTAGGCCTTCATTTTCCCCACTTATTGTATTGGCTTCACTCTTTTCCTGTCCCCTGGAATGTTCCCTTCAGAACTTCTCCCTTCTGCATGGGCTAGACCCTTGTGACTTGGGCAGCTCCCCTAATGTAACCTACATAACAATAGAGTTAACAAGAGCTTAAGCGTGCAGCTGGATGGATTATCCCATATGTCCACGAACCACAGATCACTATATGGAACAACAGTTCAGCCCCACAGAAGGTCTCTGTGCCCCTCACTAATAAATACCACCACAGGTTCACTTTTCCCATCCTTGACCTTTTCTACACATGGTATCACATATTATCTTTGTGTCTGGCGTATTTTACCCAGTGTCATGCCTGGGCAATTCCTCCATTATGTTGTGTGCAGCTGAAGCTTGTTGTTGTGTTCCATTGCTGCGTCTCTTATAACAAGTACACAATAATTGGTGTAACCATGCTGTTGATGGATATTTGGGTTGTCCCATTTGGAGGTGATATGAATAAAGTATTCATGTGCATGTACACTTTCTTTTCCTGGTCGTATAATTAGGGATGGAATTGCTGGGTGACTTGTACTTTTAAGAGGTCACAGTCCTTTCTTCCAGGCCTTCGGACACAGAAATATTAGCAAAACAAGTCCTCTTCTCCCGGTGCCTTCCTACCTCCCGAATGCAGTGTCTTGGGAAGACCAGGCAGCTCTAACTGGACAGCCCACCCTGGGGGGCTCTGCACCTTTAAATAGTCACTTGAAGAGACCTGAAATGCTACAGAGGGAGGCATGGGCTCTCCTTTGGGAGCTGGAAGGGAAGTCACAAGAGGGTGGGACCAAGGACAGTGAAGCAGGAAAATTTGATGGCCCCAGATGCTGGCAAAAATTAAACTCCAGGGTTAATTGAGCTGATCGAAGTCAAATGGTTAGTATGTGACCAGCAGGGATGTCAGCTCAGGTGAGCCTCACTCCAGTGCAGAGCTCTTCGACCACAGCAGGCTGCCTTCTCTCTATGGAGGTGTCATTTAGAGCAGTGGTCCCCAACCTTTTGGACACCGGGGACTAGTTTCACGGAAGACAGTTTTCCCACAGACCGGGGTTTGTGGGGGATGGTTTCAGGATGATTCAAGCGCTGTTACATTCAAACTCACCTCCTGCTGTGTGGCCCCGTCCTAACAGACAGGGCCTGGTACTGGCCCATTGCCCAGAGGCTGGAAACCCCTGATTTAGAGACAGGGGTCAAGATCATGGTCCTGCTAAGTGCCCCACCCTGAGATCAGACTCTAAGCAACCTCTTTTGTGCTCTCCACCTCTGCCTGCCCACCAGGCCTGCCTCTGGGAGATATACACAGGCCTTGGACAGCCTGGGTCCTGGTCATGGGCTGCAAGAGAGAAAGACAGAGCCTGGGGGCTGGCATTGCCCAAGACCCTATGCTGGGACCTGCTACTGAGCCAGCCATGGGCGGATGGGAGGAGCCCCCAAGAACATTCCTGGAAAACAGTTTGTCCTGCATAATCACCTCAGGCCTTCTTGGCCAGAGTCATATTAAGTCTCAGGTTGGCAAGGCTGGTCTGGTTGGCAAGACTGACTTGCATTTGGTGAGGCTTAGCAGGTCAGGAGGAGTGCCGCCTTGGCTTCCTAGGAACTGGTGATGAACATCTCCACAGGAAGGTTCTAGAAAGTGCATTCTCAACTAATACCAGGTGTGGTTCTTGGTGTGAAGACTTCAGTCTATGGAATCAAGGATTCTCTGACTTCGCTACTCACCAAGAAGGGAGAGCAGCTGGGCATGCGTGCATATATGTGTGTGTTTATGTCTGAGAAATGTGTGTGTGGCTCTTACTTAGCTATTCATTCTGCAAATATTTACTAATTGCCTATTATGTGCCACCAGGGATTCTGCAGTGAATAAAGAGACAAGTTCCCTGCCTTCCAAAGAGCTTTTTAGACTGAGAACGTGTCTCCATGTGATTGTGTGGGTACCTGAAGGAATGTCTCTGCTGGAACATGTGGCTGCCTGTGTGTACGTGTGTGCGCGCGCGCGCGCGTGTGTGAGTGAGTGAAAGAGAGTAAGTATATGAAGGGGAGAGAATTACTCATCACTGAGAAGACTGTTCAAGAAAGACCTCTCCCAGAGCAGTTACATTTTCATAAATAAAAATAATCAGATAATGAGTTCATTTCCGATTTCAAGTTTGATGCCAACATTCCAGTGAAACAAGATCCACTGGTGGGCTGGCTGCTCTCTGTGTGGCTTGGATTAGCTGGGGAAAGTGCAGTGGCAAGACCCGCCGCTTACAGGCTTCAGGGGATGGGGGTGCCCTACCACCAAAGAAGCAGCTGCATGTGTCTGGGGCTGAGAAGCCCCTCACCCTTACCCAGGCATCAGCAGATTCCCCCAACAGCCTGCACAAGGCCTGAACTTCCTCCACTCATTCCTGTGGGAGCAGGGATGGGCAGAGTCGGTGCAGCTCTGTAAATGCAGATGGCCCAAGAAGGGGTGGCCCACCAGGCTGCCGTGAATCACCGAAGACACCCAGGCCAGAGCTCACAGGTGCCTGCTGGGAGAGCATGTAGTGCGGTGCAGAGAGGAGCTGTGGTTGGAGCCCTGAGGGGAGAGAGAGAGGGACTGTACGTAGACCACAGATGCTATTTCTGTCTGGATCACGATGAGGGGAGTTAAGCACACGTCTCAGCTTGGCATTGTATTTGCACCAACCTTTCCCAAACCAATGTTACAGCCTCAGTTCTCCTGGTCCACCTCGCTCTCCCATGCTCCTGTGAGACAGAGCCATCCCCTGCTCTGCCATTTCTGGCCTCTGTGTACGCTGTTCCTGCTTCTTGGGTTACTCTCCCCCGAATTCTGCATGTCCAAGTTTATCCATCTTTTAAGACCCAAATGTTATCCGCTTCATGAAGTCTTCCCTAATTCTGCTGGCTGAGAGACCTTTCTCACACTCAGCAATTACCACCTTCTAACTCTCTCCTGTTTTGCCCCTCGAGTCCAAGTCCAGGAGGACAGGCTTTGTACCTTAAGCAGCTGAATTTCCTTTACAAGTACCAGCCAGCCTAAGGATGGGCTGTCCCCGGAGACTGGCCAGAATGGTCAACTGACCTGGATTCAGTAGCATGCTCCAGGCCTGTATCGAGGGAAACTGAGAAAGGTTGTGCCCTGAGATTTGCCCCTACTTGGAATTTGAGACCCAATGCCAGACAGGAATATCTTGGCAGTCGGGTAGGGGCTGGGAGAAGGGCATCTGGGGAATGGGGGACAGAGAAAGGGGAGGGGCTTTTCCTAGGAGACACTTGGACCCCAAATCCAGACATCTGTGAGATGTCAGAAAATTGCACTGAGTGGGAAAACTATACATAATTGAGAAGCAGATGCTGATTGTAAGTAAGAAAGACTTCACAGAAGCCATCTGTCTGTCTGTCCATCTATCCACTTATCCACCTATCCTCCCATCCATCTATCCATCCATCCATTCACTATTTATTTACCCACACAAGCAACATTGAGCACATACTGTGTGCCAAAGCCTGGTGTGTGTGTGGGGGGGCTTTGCATGCATACAATAACGTGCATTATTCATGCACTCCTCAGAAAGGCAGGGTGAGGAATGCGTCATTATCTCAGAGGCAGAATCTGAGCCTCAGAGAAGTTGAAGTCAGCGTTCAGGGTCACACAGCTGCTAAGGCCTGAGCAGGATTTACACTCAGGTCAGGCTGCCTCCAAAGCCTGAGTTCTTCCCACGCCAGCGAGGAACAAATGGCTTATTTCTTAGTCTCTCCATGGCTTCAAGCTGAGCTGGATCGTGGCCCTGCGGCAGTATGATTAAGCCTTGTTCTTTGTCCGGGAAGTTCAGCCCGTGTCTCCACCCCGTGCCCCCACCACGATCTTGCTCTAAGCCAGCTGTCTTTATCTTTTAAGATCTTCACTGCCAAGGCCATTAAGGGCAGGGTCCTAACACAAAAGAGAAAACTCCACCAGGGAAATGTCTAGCATAAGGAGAGAAGTTTTGCTGAGTAGAGACTCAGTCCCCTTACTTTGCTAAGAGGAAGGACAGTCCTGGCAAGAGGGCCCAGCATGGGCTAAAGAGGGAGCTGGAGCTGAAAATGTTCTCACAAATCAACTGGAAGATGGTGGAAAATGCATATTTTGGCATCCCATCTGTATAGAGCCTGGTTGAACAATCGGAGGTAGGCCCAGAAATCTGAATCTTTAATAATCCCTAAAGGTTTTTGATACAAGTTGTCAGAGGGCTAACAAGAAAGCCCTCAATGAAATTTATAGAACAAAGAAATCCCATAGAACAAGACTTTCCTTAATTACCTGAAGATCTCACCACTGTTTTGTTCAGATTCACCACTCAATTGATTGGCACTAAGCTGGACACTCCAAATCCTTCCGTGTTTTACATGTCTGAGGCTGCTGATTTCTTGGACCCCATAAACAGAATCTGACATTGAACTCTCTTCAGACTCATCTCTTCAATGTGGCCTATCCACCCTGTATGACCAAACCTTTTGGATTTTTTAATTCAGTATATATCCTACCCTCCTCAACTTGATGGGCTGCAAATCTGAGAATTCTACTCCCCACATCTTCATTGAAGTCCCTGAGAGCATGTGAAAGGGGCCAGGCCCAAGCTCTACAGGAAGCTCTCCCCACCTTGCCATGGGCCTAGAGGTGGGTCCCCTGAAGACTCCCAAGTCCTTGTACATGAACCCTTTCTTTCTCCAAGTCTCTATCATGAAGGAGGCTGTGCATCCAGCCACAAAGTCTATGTATTCTTGTGTCCTCCCTCATCCCGTCAGAGGACATGAAGACCACCAGGATCCAGCTCTGAGCTTACTGCTTACTGCATTTTGGATGCACAAACCCATTTTTCCCATGGTGTGTGTCCAGAACCATGATGTTAATTAAGCGCACTGATGAGTAGAACAGGTTTCGCTCTGTGCCCCTTCCTGAGATTCACCCTGCAGTCGGCCGTCGAGTGCTCTAGGCCAGGAGCATTCTGTGTCCCTGTTTGTGACCCAGCACATGAGTTGAGACGGGGTGGAAAGCTGCAGAGGGGAGGGACTTGTGGGAATTTGGTTTTCCTCAGGTTGGAGGCTTGAATAAATGGTCAGTATAATTAGCTATGAGCCTTGGAATGAAATCCCTCCTTTCCCAGTGGTGGAAGGGACTGGCTGCCACCTTGTGCTTCCAGAGAGAGAACTTGAGTCCCCCAAGCTGGTTACTTGCAAAGTGAGGAAAGAGGCGAAGAGATGGGCTCTGTGACTTAAATGTTCTGGGCCTGGCTGGGAATGTGGAGCTTTCAGAAACTTGATCTGGAACTGTAATAGCTCCAGACATTTCCCACATTTCTTGTAGGGCTTTCTCACTAGAACTTGGGTTGTTTTTGAGTAATCCTTCTCCTTAAGCATGTCCCCTACTCTAATGGGGTGAGAGGAGAAAGCAAGCATTCACCGTGCACTAGGTATTCTGGCCTGGTTGTCCCTAAAACTACCATCAGGCCCTGGCAGGGTAGCTCAGTTGGTTAGAGTGTTGCCCTGATACATCAAGGTTGCAGGTTCAATCCCTGATTAGGGCACATACAAAAATGAACCATTGAATGCATAAATAAGTGGAATTACAAATTGATGTTTCTCTCCCTTCTTTCTCTCTCTCAAATCAATCAATAAAAAAGAATTAAACGATCGTCAGCTCCTGGAAGGGAAGAGTAGGCACTCCACTGGGTTGGCAAGGTCTGGCGATGGGTATCCCTGGGAAAGGAGAAAGGTGTCCCCTTTTCTCTGGTTCTAAACCTCCTTCATCAGGTCCAAGCTGTCCTTCACCCTGTGGAACTCCCCCATGCTCCCCTCAGGGCTGCTGTCCTGGATGTAACCCCTCCCTTTCTCTGGCTGCCTACCCCTGTGGCCTCTGGCTCCTAGATTCATGCTCTTTTAGGAGCCAGGAGAGAGAGGGTGGCCCGACCCCTCGCTCCCACTGCCATGTCTTAGCCATTACCTGTAGCATCAGGCTCTCCCCGCCTCATCCCACGCCCGAGGGTTGGGAGTGCTTTGCCACGAAGGCCTGGCCCTCTCAGGAGCTGGAGACAGCAGCTGCTGGCAGAAGTTTTGGTCTGTGAAAAGAACGAATGTGGAGGCAGCCAAGGGAGGAGAAAAGAGGACACTGAATCATCCTGGTGTTTCAGGTGTCAGAACAAGTGGCCCCTCAGGGACTCAGTCCTGAGCCATGGCTGCACCTGCCCCAAGAAGGCAGAAGGCAGAAGAGGCCCATCCCCCCAGTTTTCCATGAGGTGGAAATGGGGAACTAAGGCGAGACACTAACAGCAACCAACCTCCTTTATGTCCCTCACACCCGCCTGAGAAAGCCGGGGTCCTGGGTTCTCATCTACTCTGTCGTGAGCTGACCGTGGGGGCAGCCCTTAAACCGGGGCTTCTCCCTCTCGTGCATGTGGGCTGCTGTGCTTCCTGATGAGGTGCCGGGGGTTCGAGAAGCCACAGGATAAACGTGGCTATCCTCCCAAGGTCAGGTTTACCAGATTATGGGAGGGTAAACTACCATCATTTTTATATCAAAATAGCCATGTATATGTTTTGAAGTAGGAAGCAAAATTCACATCAATTCTTAAGAAAACAACATTTCAAACAAATCTCAAACTTGGAGCCCCTACAAATATTCCAGCCCTCGGTTCCTCAGTCTTCTCATCTGAGAAGTAGGTTAATAATAATCCCACACTTGATGAGAAGTTTGTGAGGATAAATGGAGGTGGGTATGAGGGAGGTCTGGGCGGAAGCTGACACTTCCTCTTCCTGTGCTGGCAGCTTTCACACTCCCCGCACTGCTGTCGCAGGAGAAAATTCTCATTTAATTGCTCATGGGGCTTCCCCCTGCTGAGCCGGGTGCAACCACCTCCATCTCTTGGCCATGCACCTGGTCACACAGATCTCTGTGGCCTGGAGACTTCCTGCCTGAGCCCTCTCTATCACGGGGACAGACTGGTGCATGGCAGGGGTGTGGACAGGGACTGGGCATCTCCCAAGACTCCTCCCTAATCCCTTCCTCCCTCGCTGACCTTGGAGAAGCTGGGGGGATGGGGCGTGAGGCTGGGGGAAGGAATGTGGTGTACCTTTTTCCTGAAGGCTCCAAGTGCCAGGAGCATCTCCAGGACTACACCTAGGAAGGCAGCTGTGGACTGCTAACGCTCGGGCTGAATCTGGAACCTACCTGTGGACACTAAAGTATGTTAGGGTGGCCCAGAGCGTACTTTCAAACTTGGAAATCCCACCTAAAAGGCTGAATTTCCTATTTCTCTTGAAAAGCTCAGGTCTGTCCAGTTTGGCCCACAAGGCAATAATGGGCCAGAGTGAGAAGTCCCTGCCACATTCACAACAAACTTTGGCACAGTCCTCGCCACCCCTCAAGCCTCACGCCAGGCCCGACTGTCCATGCCTTCCACTCCTATCACCTGCCGGCTGCTGTGGGCAGGAGTATGCTCCCCAACGACATCTCCTGTGAGCAGAGATGTTTAGTCAGCTGAGGCAGGGTACCCACAGTCCAGAGAAGGCTCTTTATTTGCAACTGGAGCACTTTTGACCATCTGGAATGGCTGGTGAGAGCCAGGTGGCAAAGGAAGGTCCCAGCCCTTCCTCTTCCCACCCCGATGGGTCACCATCAGCCCTTCATGCAGCCCCATGTACTGGAGGGGCCCCGGGGCTGCAGGCACAGACCCCTGAGGGAGGTGCTGTTCTTCTGGGCCTGCTGGGAAGGAAGCCAACGGTCACATTTCTCACCCCTTGAGCCCCTGACCCTGGTCACCGGAGTCCCCTGCACAGAGCAGGGTGGGTGGGGTTACTGGCAGTGACACACTCCTGTGTGGACCACCTAGAGCTGCTTTCTTGAAGGGAGTGGACTTCTATGTCAGGCTGAGAGCATCCACTCCCCAAACCTCCCAGGTCGTGGGTGACCACAGGGGTGAGATCAGGGCCAACTTGTCATTCATTCATTCGGCACGTAATTGTTGTGTGCTTACTCTGGGCCAGCAGATATGTGAGGCACCTCTTCTTCCTGCGTGACCTCGGACAAGTCACAATCTCTGCACCGGCCTCTCTTATCTATAAAATCAGGGCGCTGGAGGATCTGCCTCGAAAGGCTGTTACGAAGTTAGATGAGATGATGCTTGCCTTGGCATGGAGCGGGTGCAGAGTAATCACTTGATAAATGTCACCCATACCCCCAATCAGACCGCTCAGGTCCCTGGCCTCTGGGGGTCTCACTGCTCTACCTCTGGCCTCCCTCCCCTTCCTCTGGCCTCTTTTCTCTTCCTCCTTGCTCTCCTCCTGTGCCCCCAAGTCTGGACCCCAAAGCCAGCCCTGCCAGGTGCACAGAGGCCCCATTCTCCCTGATGCATGTCCCCTCACCCCATTCCTGAGGGACCCTGCCCAGTGACCTCATGACCTTGCCGTTTGCACGGGCAAAGAGGGACCTTTTGTTCCGAGGCTGGTAGGCCTGGCCTGCAGCTCCCGCCCTAATCCAGCTAATTACCGTCCACACGGCGGTCTGTGCGCTCGCCCACCGCTTTCCCACGGCTGCGAAGAAAGCCCCTCAGTGCGGCGCGAGAACAGAGCGGCAATTCAGCCCCTCGCCCCTCCGCGGCCCTGTGAGGCCGGCTGCCGGCCCTCTCTGTGCTGTCTTCTGCTCTCTTGTCCTCTGTCTCTCTCTGCCTCTCTGTCGGCCCCAATCCCCGCCCCCCCGCACCCCCGCTGCCTGTCCACTCGGGGGCTTCCTGTCTCTGTCTCTCTGTTCCCTGTATCACTCCCATGGCCAGGGTTCCACTTGCCCACCGACTGTGGGTCCACTGGGGCCCCTGTGTGGCTAAGGTCCTCCCTTCTCTCCTTCCTGGAGACTCCCAGGTCTTTGTCCCTTCTAAGTGAGCAGACAACTGACATGATGTCAAAGTGGGTGACACCAGGATGGTGACTGGGCTTGCTGACCAGTTCCCACCACAGCTACCCTGTGACTCTTCAGTGCCCTCAGGCCCCGGTCACTGGGAGATGCGGAGACCCACTGTGGCCTGGCAGGGTGACCCACCTCCCCAAGGGACAGCGGCCGGGAAGGGGCTGGATGGAATACTTGTTCGGCAGGAAAGTTCTTCCTGTCCCTCATCTTCCTTGCCTTTTCCTCACCACTGTCAGGGATTTCCTGACCACAGTGACCTTTGAGTGAATGAGCACCAGTAAGCCACATGGCCCTGTGGGAGGGGTCCGGCCAGGGCCTGGTGGTGCTGTCTGAGGGAGGGGAAGGCCCTCCGGTTTGCAGAGAAACCAAGGGCTTCTTTACATGGAGTACATGAGAAAAAGGGTTAGTGAGTTTTGTGGGTTCGAAAAGCACAAGACAGCACAGTGCTGTTATAGGTGTTCAGATTGCAGGGACAAGAAAGGAAAAGGAGACCAGGGAGCTCACATCAGTCTCAGGCAAAGTGGGGGGACCTGGGAAACAGAGGCAGGGTGGAAAGACATGCTACAGGACCCACAGCTGCTCAGGGCTGGGATGGGGGGCCCTAAGGGAGTCGGGAGCCCCTGCCAGAGCATGCTTTCATGAGTGTGTTTGCTGAATGTGACATGTGTGGTGTGTGTGGCGTGTGGGTGAACGGAGGAGGCCCGTGCGACCTTTCTCAGCCTCTCCCACCGGCTCACACCCCTACCTTCAGTGCCCATGCCGGCAGAGCCTGGTCCTGGCTGAACTCCCACTGAATCGGCTTCAACTGGGACAATGGTGGGTAGACGGCGAACGACCCCTCTACCTGCCAAGCCAAGTGGAGCTGGACAGGTTTCGGCACCCAGACACCCTTCAACCTGGATTTTCTTCCCATGGGCTGCATTGCTTGGGACTTTGTGAAGCAGACAAGTATCACAGTCCTGTCTGGGACCAAATGCAGGAAACCCCAAGTGGGTACGGGAACCAGAAGATTTCTTTATAACCTGTCCCTCGCTAACTGGGAGACCTTGAATGTACCATTGGGTCCCTCTGAGCCTCAGTTTCCTTACCTGGAAAATAGGGGTAATAATAATAATCTCTTCTCACAGGGTATAGTAAGGATAAAATGAGATAAGGATGTAAAATGTGCTCTGTCAGTCAGCAAAAAAGCACTTCCAGGCTTTTCCGGCCAATACATTATACATTTTGGCCAATGGGTATATATATAATCAAAACAAAAGTTTATATTTATCTTTATTATGTTGAATACATCGATTTATTCTACCAGGTCTTGACTCATTGGGTCTGGAACTACAGTTTAAGGAACACTGTCATAAACTATGGAATGGGATATAAAATCATCTGTGGTTTTCCCACATGGAGAGCTTGCTGGGGGTGGGGGGAAAGCAGAGTGGCCGTGGGTGCTGCCCCCTCTGGACACACCCACCCTGACCCCAATGAGGCCCACCACGGCTCTTCTCCTCCATGGTTGACTCGACCCTTGCTTCCCAGCTGTCGCCCTGGACCAGCCCCCAAACTTCCCTGCTGACCACAGTCAGCCATCGGCCTCATGCCCAGGGTCACAGTCGGCTAGATCTGGATGGACTTGGAGGTCACCTCATCCCTCACTTTGCTTTACAGAAGAGGACACTCTGAGGCCCAGCCAAGGAAAGTGATTTGGTCAAGGCCACCCAGTGCATAGGTGGTACAAACAGGACTAGAACTCATGTGCCGTTCTCGCCCACCCCCATCTGGGGACCTGGCCTGCACCCCAGGCATGAGCCCTGACTGGGAATCAAACTAGTGACGTTTTGGTTTGCAGGCCGGTGCTCAATCCAATGAGCCACACCAGCCAGGGCTGAAAAACATTGAAATGTACTTTAACGTTGAAGGCTTCTTGAGAGCGTGAGAAAGGGTTAATAGGTAAAGCACAGGTGTTTGTTATTTGCTGCCATTGTTTTTAGCAGGGTGAAATTGTTCTGTCTGGTATTTCAATGGTGCATACATGAAGTTGCATTTGTCAAAAATCCATAGAGCTTGACAGCACAGAGTGAATCTTAGAGTATGCAGGTGTGTTTCAAAAAAATAATTTAGGAGGGTGGTGGATTCCAGGATAGAAGGCAGACTATGACAAACTTGTCTGTATTACAAATGTATGAAACAACCTAACTGAAGTGGGTGGGGGGAAAAGGTTTTGATTTAAGTAACTTTGGAAATGAGTAGAGTCTATAAAACTAAAGACAAAAGAAACTATAGAAGCACTGTACTCTAGCCCATGAGGTTGTTTCCCGTTACTAACAATTCAAAATCACTAGGCATATGCACTGAAACTGAACAGTAAATGGATGGTGGATCATGGGAGCCAGGTTTCCCATTGGGGGAGTGGCAGGTGGGAGGCTACAGACAAGCAAAGGGAAGAAGCTAGAGTGATAATGAATTCGAGTTGTGAACATTTATGTGGACTCAGGTTAGCCTTAATGTAGACACAGACGGTCACGTACAGAAGTACTCCTAGGTCTGTATATACCTACTTAGTTTGATAGACGCACAGGTTAGTTTACATGCATGTGTTTTCCTAGCCTATCAGCTGAGAAGGCCCAGAAGCAATCATACCAGTAGCAACAAGCATACTCAGTGCCCAGATCTTGGTTTCTATCACCACTTTCTGACAAAAGGAGCCAGGGCTCTTTGGAGAAATGGCTGACTTTAGCAGTGGGGCATGGAAAATAGAAGATGAACCTGGAGCATCCTGTAGTGCCAGAAAGTACAGAAGTGCTAAAAAAAATTAATAGGAGTATGTGAATAGGAGTATGACCAAAGCAAAAATAATCTGTGCAATACGGTAGTATTGGATTATTGTCCAATGTATAAAATATTCATGAATCCGTACTTACATACATAAATGATTTAACAATTAATTTAACAATGAAATTATTAAATAAATAAATAAATAAAGGAGAAGAGAAAAAAACTGTGTAGGAGAAGCCCAAATGATTTGTGTAGGCTTTACCCTCAAGAAGGAGCCTTCCGGACTCCTTAAATGTGGGCTGCATACAGTGACTTCCAGACAGTGCAGGGAAGGGGAGAGAAGAGTAACTTGACAGTGGAGAAACTTGACAAACTGCCGTAGCCTGGTGGTCAAGGTCGACATGGACAGTGATGAGTCATGTTGGTAGCGTGTACCCTTCACCTCACGTGAGGCAATGGCACTTCACCTCTGCGGTCCTCTTCCCCCAGGCCCACAACTTCAGTCTAACTGTGAGAAAAACATCACACAAGTCCAGGTGGAGGGACATTCTACAGACTTCCTGACCTGGACTCCTCAAAGCTGTCAAAATGGTCAAAAACAGGGAAGGTCGGAGGAACCGTCACAGACCAGAGTAGCCTAAGGAGACAGGACCTCTAAATACAACGCAGTAACCTGGAAGAGCAAAGGGATAGTAGGTGAAAAACTAAGGACATGTGAAGAGAGTGTGGACTTACACTTCAATAATGATGTTAATGACTTTGCAAGGCCAACAGAAGGGTATCAATATATTGGTCCGCTCAGTGTGACTAATGAACCACACTGATGGGAGATGATAATGACAGGGGAACTGGGCGTGGAGGATATGGGACTCTCTGCACCACCGTCACAACTTCTCTGTAAATATAAAACTATTCCAAAATAAAAACTGTATTAAAAGCACTGAAGGCTGGTAATTATTCACAGCTTACAGTTGAGACAGCTGGAATGGGGAGAATGCCTCAGGGGAGGTTTCAAGGAAGTACAGAGAGGGGATTTCAGGAACTCCTCAGGGTTGAGCACAACAGATTGGGAGGCAGGGCCCAGGAGAAAGGCCTGTACATGCCCCAGTCTGAGCAGATGCACTGCAAGGAAAGGATGCCTAGGGACAGGGTGTTCTGGAGCCCTTCCTCAATCTGAGAGGGCTTCTGGAGGAGGTGAGTGGGTGGGGAATGATAGTCTGGCTCCAGGCCCTCCTGCCTCTTCCTGGCTTAGCTCGTCATACCTCTGGGGCCAGCCCTGCTCTGCATTTGGGCACAGTCCACAAGAGGAGCTTGGGGTTCAGCTCTGGAGTTAAAAGCTCTGCCACTTACCAGCTGTGTGCTGTTGGATTAGGCTTACTCCCCTCTGAGTTTCTGAGTGCTCATCTCTAGAGAGTAGTGAGAAGATCTGGGTCCAAGGGTTGTTGCAAAGGTAAGATGAGATAAGGCCCATTAGGGCCAAGTTCTGGCACACACTGGAGACCTACTCCGTCAGTGTGGCACGGACCAATTGTCTTCTCGGCTGCTTCTCCCCCATTCCTTAGATCCAGTCCTTCCTCTGGATCCTAGGCCTGATGTGCAGTTTTAAAACATGGCCCCCAAATTCTTACACTTTGTTTGGAGGTGGGGTTTGTATCCTCTCCCTTTGAACCTGAGATATATAATGTCTTCAACCAGTAGAGTTTAGCAAAAGTGACGTTGTGTCAGTTTCTGGGCCTTGTCTTTAAGAAACTGTCAGTTTCTACTTGCTGTCTCTTGGGATTCCCACTCTTGGGACCCAGCCACCACACTGTGAGGAAGCCTGGAAGCCTGTGGAGAGGCCCACGTGGAGAGGAGCCTGGCTCTGGCTCTCAGTCCTGGCTGAGCTCCCAGCTGTCATCAGTCCTCACTCGCTAACCATGTGAGTGAGCCATCTTGCAGGTCGCCCTCTGGGCCTCAGACGAGCTGCCCCAGCTACCATCTTGTAGAGTAGAACCTCCCCCCATGCCCTGGCCAGACTGTAGATTCATGAACTAAAGAGATGACTGATGATGTTTTAAGCCACCTAGTTTTGGGGTTGTGCCACCACAGCAACCTGAACACCCAATAACTGGATCCTCGTCCCTGTGTGTGAACTGTGATGTGGTGGTGTAGTGCGTGGGCTCTGGAGCCAGACTGCCTGGGTTCAAATCCTGACACCACGCCACACCCGTTGGATGCCGGTAGGCAAGTTATCTACTTTCTTTGTGCCTCCGTTACTTTATCTGTGAAATAGGAATAATAACAGTAGGTGTTATAGAATTGTTGGGAAGATTAAATAAGCTAATAAACATAAGGTACATAAGGAAGCACCTGGCATGTACACATGTGTGTGATTACTCTGCCAAGCCAAGGTGCCAGCCCTTCTGGGTTCTGGAGTGCTAGCCAGCTGGACCCACCTTGGGTCATTGGAGATTATCCTTGTCTGGGCACTTGGGTCCGCAACCAGACTCGCAGGTGCCAGCAGCCTGCGTCCCTGGACTACGTGTTATCACTGGGCCTATGCTCACTCACTCTCGCAGCATTTGTGGCCCCCTCTCCTGGCCCCCAGTCCTCCCTACCCCTCTCAGATTCTGACTGCATGTCCTACTTCCTTTTGGCTGGTCTGTTCAGGGAATGAGAAAGAGTTGTCAGGTGGATGTAGAATCCCCACTATGGGGGGAAGGGTGGTGTGCGGACCGGGCAGATCTCCAGTTCATAAATGTCACCGGGGAGCAGAAGCTTATCATCTACACATCTCGTGGGAAGACACTGATTTGTTGCTAGAACCAGAGTCCAGAGAGAGTGGGACACAATGTGAGTCTTGCCACAGGCAAGCCAGAGTCTTTCTCAGGAACTGCGTGATGGCACGGGGCGCACTCCTGAGGAAGGTAAGGTTTCATCTTGATTATATTGAGCCTGAGAAAAATGAATGTGCTCTAAGAGACTTTCCCATATACATCTTCGTGCAGTTTCTGAGAATGCAGACTTGCTTCAGTCCAGGCTGCACCCCAGACTCAGGTTTCACTTGCTCTAGGAGCTCCTTTTTGCTGAAGGCACACAGCAACCTGGGGTGCAGGGAATTTCTTAGACATTCCTTTGGAAGGGGGACCACTGCCCCAGCCTGAGGAGCAGGAAGCAAGGCACAGGGGAGGGGTCAGGAGAACAGCCTGAGTTTGGGAGTGTGCTGGGCCCACAGCCCTACTTCAGGACGATCACACAACCCCCCAGTAACTTTCTTCTGAGCCTCGCTGCTGCCTTCCCTTCCACATTGCATGTAGAAGAATGATCAACCTACTTCTTAATGTTGGGAAAGCCATGCGGATGACACTGATGGCCAGAAATGGAATTCAGAAACTGTACTCTCTCTTCCGGCCCTCAAGGAGACAGAGAACAGGGAGAATTGGGGTCTGCACCAGACTGAGAGGATCTGGGCACGTGGGGCCACTGAGCACCCCCCAGCTAAGACAGTTCTGCCAGCTGTGTTCTGTGAGGGGCTGGACTGGAAGCAGGAGGGTCCTGGCCCCCAGCAGGGTGGGGCCTGACCACAGGGAGAGACAGAAGTCCAGCTGCGAGAGGAAGTCCCTGAGGAAGACCCTCCGGAGGAGTCCCTGAGAGTCCCATGTCTGGAGGTGTGCAGGGTGTGTTGAGTGTGGATGATGAGTGAAATGCAGAGAGCCCTGGGTCTAAACCGGCTCTCTGCCACTGACCGTGGTGAAAACATCAGGCAAATTCCTTACGCTCTTGGAGTCCCATTTATCAAAGAGGCAACACTGCACACACATGCACTGTGTACACACAGTACCACCACCACCACCAGTTTCCAGAGCAAAGATTTTTTTTCCTTGGGCAGGCCTCTGATATGTGTCCTGTCACCAAGAAAAACTGGAATAGAAGGTATTTCCCAAACCTAACTGTCCTCAGAGCAGTTTCTGCAGTGAGGCGCCTCTCTTGGAGCTAAGGATCAATTCGGTAGTTCTCGACCCTGGCTGGCTGAACAATAAAATACCCCAGAGCCTACAAACAGATGAATCAATGATGCCTGATCATACTCCAGGGTGGGAATGGAATGATAGAACCTGGTGGGGCCCAGAAGCTGTATTGCTTTAAGGCCACGGTGACTCTCACGAGCAGGCAGGATCGAGGGACTGAGGCCCATGGAAATCACTTGACAGAGGACTCCTCCGCTGGCGCCTCTCCCAGTCCCCACAGGCAGGCTCCTGTTGAAGAAAGGAAACCAGACACCCGCTCCCTCACATGCACATCTAGATGCCACCAGCTCCTGGCAGGGCTCAGCGGCTGTCGCTGCTCAGGCTCTCTGTCTTCCAAGACCCTTCTGTCCTTCAGCCTCTGCTGGCACTGGAGCACTCCACGGCCCTGGCGGCTGGGCAGCCTCTGGCCCTGATGTCCGCGGCCCCACCAGGCTGGCACAGCCTGGCCCCCCTCACAGGTCTGGTGTGCAACTGGCTCCGAGCCCAGAATCTGTCGGCAACTTCATTGACATGCTGCCCCAGCTCTGCCCTAGTTCAAGATTTCAGAGTCCTAAGCACTCACCCCAGCCTTTTCCTACTCCCTCCCTCACCCTGGAAACAGGTCTCCATTTCTGGGAGCCCAGGGAAGATAGTGGGCTTGTTCCCTAAAGGGGAAGGGCCCTGCAGAACCAAGGTGGGAGGCGGGGCTCCCAGACAGGCTGACCCTGAGGAAGGGTCCGATTGTTGGTTGGATTGAGGGAGTGTCTCTTTGTGGTTTGTCTCTCCTCGTGAGGGTGACTGTTTCTGGCTGGCACAGAGGTGTAGTATGTGTAAGTACAGGTCCAAGTACTGCTTTCTGGCAGCCTGCGGAGTTTGGCCCTAGAAGTCCGATCCAGCTCCACCCTAAGACAAAGAACAAAAGCACCTTCTCTTCCCACACCAGGCCGGCCCAGCACCCCTAAGGAAGCAGGAGGCGCAGGAGGGGAGGGCAGAGTGGATGGCTGTGCGGAGCCTGTCTTGACATCTCTAGGTATTTCTGGGGCCCAGAGTCCCTTTCACACCCACCTGGTCAGTGGTGTGTTTGCGGGAATAACCAGGTGAGGACTAACAGTCACACTTAGTTTCCTTGCCTTTGAGACTCCACGACACTTGTGGGTTTTCTCTCCCAAAATACCCATGTACGCAGCTGCCACAGAAGCATGACGTTCCAGGGGGAGGTGAGTTCATGACCCCCCAGTGAGAAGTCCTTGTTCTAGAATTTGGGGCACATGGCCTTGGCTCTGGCCCTGCCTCTGCTGCTCTTTCATAACCCATTTCTGGGGCCTCCATGTGCTCATCTGGAGACAGGACTCATGTTTCCCAGACAGGACTATAGAAGGGGCTGAGGCAAGTCTGTGGGCTGGCATCCAGCTAGCTGCCTAGGGGCTCCCCACCCAGAGTGGGGTGGGGACAGCGGCTGCCGTGGGTGCCCCACCCAGATCGCTTTACCAGCTGCTAGGAGACTTGGCTGCCAAGGCTTACTGCTCCGCCTTCTCTGGAGAACTGTCCTGGCCCAACATCCGGCAGATTGACTGCCCCCAGACCCAGACCGCAGCTAATGCCTGTCCCAGGATACTGCAGACTGAGCTGACGACTCCGACTCCGTGACCATGGTCAGCTGGAGGCCACATCCTTGCTTGAGTTCTCCCCTGTCCCCTCCCACTTACCTCCCTCCCTGCTCTGATCCTGAGAGCACTCCCCTGATTAACATTTTATTTTTATTTTTAATTTATTTATTTTTATTTTTTATAGGGATAGCCACTTCAGGCTTTGTCTGCTTCTAGGATCCTAATCAGAGATGCAGGCCTGGCCTACAAGATCTCTGAGGGCCCCTGGCTCCGGGTAACCTGTAGGGCAGGGGTGAAAGGTTAAGGCACCAGCTATCCTTGGCTGCAAAAGCTCAGAGCAGGTAGAGGGACAGGGTAAGCTTGGAAGCCTGAGCTGGGGGCTCAAGGCTGGGAGGAGGAGGGAGGCCCGGTAAGGGCTGCTCACCCGGTCTCCTCTCTTCCATCAGCTCCCACCCTGAGCCTGGCCTCCTCCGGGAACCACGTGTCGCCAGTTCTGTCTCACAGTTGGCAGAAGCCAGACCCTTGGCAGGAAAACTTGGGAGAAATTGAGTACTGGGTCTTCCCCCGGCGTGGAGAAAGGGCTTGACTGTGTTGGAATGGTTGGAACAGCTGGCCTGCCCACTGCAGCTGGCAGTGGACTTGTGAAGTCGGGGAAGTCTGCTTCCTGTGACCTTCCTTCTGCTTTCCTGTTTGGAGGACGGGTTAGGGGGCCTCATAACTTCCCTCCCCCAAGCTGACTCTGCTGCTCCCTGGGTGGATGGGCAGGTGCAGTAGCCTCAAACACAAAGGCAGGGGTACAATGGGGGTGCTTCAAGCACTGCCATTGTCCAAGATGGGAACTTCTTTGGGGGTCTTCCCATCACATCAGGTAGACTTTGCCCTGATCTCAAAGAGAATGGATGGCCTTTGACACTTAGACCATTCCAATGTCCTCCCCCACACCCTGCACACACTGCCTGCCTGAACATAGGGACAGCCTCTGGGCATTTGGGGAAGAGAAATCTGGAAGAGGCTCAGAGAGAGGTGCAGCACCCACCTGAAGGGCTGAGGAAGAGGAAGTGCTGGGTGTGGTGCTGGACTGGCCACATCAGCACCACTGGGCCTGTGCAGCTGGTTGCCTATTGCTGCAGCCACAACTTCCTGTGCTCAGCCTATGGGAGGCCACCAACATAGGGGACATTCTCTCCCCAGTGGCTTCTCTGCTAAGCCCACAGGTTGTTGGCCCTGTGGCCCCAGCAACCTGGCCCTGAGAATTGTGGTCATTGTACTATCCAGCATGTTTATCCCAAACCTTCCTTTTACCACCAAGAGCCAGAAAAGCCAGGGCTCTCTGGGCTTCAGGGAGGGTGCAGGGAGTGACTTCTGGGTGTGTGAAAGTATGGCAATCGCAGGCTCATGTGACCGGTGGGAGCAGAGACTGACTCAACCCTCTGGGGAAAAGCTTAGCGATGTGGGTCTCAAATGCTAAAGATGTACATAGTTTCTGACTCAGCAGTCCACTTCTGGGAATTGGTCCTGGGGGAATAAGAGTATGTTCCTACAAGGCACATATATAAGAACATTTGCTTCGGCCTGGTTTTGAACTGATACCAGTCAAGGGGAGATTAGTACATTCACAAAGTAGAGAATTCAGCAACATTTACACAGTGCTAGACTTATCAGTACAGCTGTGTGAACATTCTGGTACATGTCTTTTTGTAATGGAATCACGCCTTTCTCTCGGATGTACACCCAAGATGGAATTGCTGGGTCACAGGATATGTACGTGTGCCGTTTGAGTTGATGCTGCTGATCAGCGATTGTTCCAGCAAACAGTGTCACCACCAGTTTATGGGGCTCGACTTGCTCGCCAACCATCTTCCCAACATTCAGCCGGTTTCATTCCGACTTTTCTAGTGACCGTGTAAAGGGGCTGCATTGTGGTTTTAATCAGCATTTCTAAATATATGTCCGAAGAAAAATGGATCAACACATTGTGTTTTATTCATCAGATGGAAATTTAGACAGTCACTAAAAAGAATGAAGTCTGGATTCATGCAACTACATGAATGAACCTCAAAAACATTACTTTGAGTGAAATAAGCCAATCATAAAAGAGTACGTAATGTATGACTGCATTAAATGACATTCCAAAACAGGCAAAACTCATCGAAGGTGACAGAGGTGTTGCTCAAGGAGGCAAGAAGGTATTGATTAGGAAGGAGATGAAGGAAGTCTCTGGAAGGTTAGAAATGTTCAATACCTTGATCTCAGTAGTGGTTAAACAAGTGTATACATACGTAAAATTTTATCAAACTTAGAATCTTTGTATTTTGTTGTATCTAACACATATTGAAAAAATTTAAAACTATTTACCAAAAAGAAAGAAATTAATGCAGATCTATACTGATTACCCTGAATATATGGAGGAAGCAGATTGCAAAGTTCTGTTGGCCCTTAGGGCCTCCCTCATACACTCTCCCTTGGTGAAAGTCTAGTGAATCTCATTTGAAGCTAATATAACATGCAGGATTATACTGAATAAACAGTCTTTTTGAAAAAGATACAAAGTGCATGGAGATAAGAAACAACTCAATTGCACGTTGATGAAGAAACCAAATGCTATACAATAAATAGCTCTCGCTAAAACACTTTGAAGAACTGCAGAGAACATCCTGGGTCCGGAGGGCCATGCTGAAGCGGTCACATCCGTACCTTATGTAAATGGGAACAGAAAGAAATGTGGAGTATTCTCCTTCCTTCCTTCCTTCCTTCCTTCCTTCCTTCCTTCCTTCCTTCCTTCCTTCCTTCCTTCCTCTTTTCTTCCTTGTCCTCTTCCTCCTGCTCCAGCCATTTCTAACAGGGAAGCTCACTTCTTGCTGTCCCTTCCATGCATGACAATCTTGGCAGAGGGAGGAAATATGTGATTTAAGCTCAGGCTGGGGTCCTAGTCCTGCTGCCGCTGCTTCTGGAAAGCTGATCTTGGGATAATCTCTTGTCCTCTCTGAGTCTCAGTTTCATCAGCTGCCAAATGAGGATAATAATCCTGCCATGCTAGATGGTTGGCCAAAGTCAAGGGAGCGAATGATTGGAGACATGTTAATAAATGGCCAAAGAACCCTAACACCTTGAACGTGGGGTTGGCAATGCTGTCATGGAGGCACAGAATAGACTCTCATGTCAGGCGGCCGGAGATGGGTCCCGAGTACATCACTTCCTGTGTGGCCTCAGGCACAGGTTTACCCTTTCTGAGCCTTGGCAACTTTGTCTTTAAAACAGTGATGAGGCAGTGTCTAACACAGCTGCTGTGACAATGAAAAGAGTTCATGTTCTCTTTTAAACAAAGAATGAAGCAAGTGCATGGCTGGAAAAAGTGCTCAGAAAACCAAGCCCCAGAAGCCCACGAGCTGCTCCTGGATCACTGACATCATGCTGCCATGTCCCAGCCTGCAGCATCCAGCCAGATAGACACTCAGAGCAGACTGGACCCCATCTGAAGGCCGGAGCTCCTCTCTCCACTCTGGGGTGGGACGAGTGCCCACCCTTGCCACTTGGCTTGCCCACGCACTGATCTTGGTTCCACAGCGAGTCTACCTGAATCATCGAGCCTTATCCCCCTATGGGAGAGGACAGTGTCCGCCAAGTATTTTGTTGAGATTGAGGCTCCTACAGGACCAGAGATAGCAGGAGGGTCTCTGGAATCCCAGCACAGAGAGCCTGAATGAGGGCTCAGGGTCCTGGGGGCACTCATCCAGGAGAGGGGTCTGTGGAGTGGTCCCATCATCCTTGACTTGCCCGAGGGGATTGCAACATGGGGTGGTGACGGGTGAGGTGAGAGTCCGGGGGTCAGGGGGAACCACAGGCAGGAAGCCACGCAGAAGAGGGACTTGGAAAGAAGAGGCGCAGCAGCCCGGAGGCCTCCCTCAGGACACCTCTACCAACAATCAGCTCCGGCCAGCACCAGGCAGGAAGTTCAGTCCGACACCCGCTGTGTGCCCAGCACTATAGCATTTAGAGCAGAGCAACAGACAAAACAGGTGCCACTCTTACCTCAGAAAGTTCTCAACCTTGGATAGGGACAGACAAGTCCCTGGAAATACAAGAGGGATGTGCAATTTTAGGTGAAGGACAGCAATGATGGTTACTGCGCCAGGTGCACTGTCCAAGCCCTTCCCACATATCAGCTCACTGAATCAACATTGCTGGTCCCAGAGTCTGCTTCTCAGACAGGGGAATGCCAGGCCGGGTTTGTGAGGGTGGGGGTGGGGAAGCTTGCCATAGGAAAAGGCCTCTCAGGCCATTGGAGGGAGGGCCTGGCCTCTGACCTCCCTCCCAACTCGTTATCTGAGGCCACACTGTCCTTGCTGCACCACAAGCCTCCTTGTCCTGGCTCCGTCCCACTTGTCCTTTCTCTAGGAGGACCTCAAGGGGCTGCCTTTGACATTCTACGTAATCCCTAAACTCAATGGTCAGAGGGTTCCCCTTCCTAAGCTCCCATCCCCCACGGCTCCCCTCTCTCACCCGACCCTACCCTACCCTCTCTGACATAGTTTCAAAACCAAAAGGGTATTGGAGCTAACCTCTGCACAGAGGTCAGGGAGTTGAAAAGTCCAGGGACTGATTCAAGGTCGCCCAGCTGGTCCTGCCGAGCCTGGAGACCTAGGCCTCCTGGGCCCCAATCCAGCATTTTCCCACCACACGCCCCACGGGGCTGCTGTGAAGTTGACAGGGCTGAGCTCAGGCTTCAGCTGAAGCCTGAGACAAGAAAGACAGCCTTAAAGTCCCCGGCTTGAGCTGGGATGGAAGCAACGGAATCTGAAGCTTCTTCCACTTGGGAAAGACGGTTTTTCCTGTTCTGCCTTTGGTTGCTGTATTTTCTTCCCTAGTGAAGAAAATTTCAGCCCCTCCCAGTGTCGGTTGTGCCCAAACTCCCAGTGGAGGTGGCTGTGCCACTGTGTGATTTGTGATCGGGTATGGGTATCTGTGAGCATGTGCCGAGCTCCCATGGTGGCACATCTGCCTGTCTGTGTGAGCATCTGTCTGTCTGGGTATGATGTGACTCAAATGCTGAGGCTCATGTTCCCTCAGCCTCCCTTCCCTCCCACATCACCCTGTGCTCTCACAGCAGCTGTGTCCCACCCCCAGGAAAAGAATGTCCCTGGCAGCCACAGTGCCCACCCCAGGCTGAACGAAGCAGCACAGGTGGGAGCAATGTATCCAAATGGCTCTGTGACAGGGCCGCCCAGGGGGGCCTGCCTCCCAGTGTCCCCCATTGGTGCTGCCTGCCGCAGCTGTTGTCCCAAGGGGCAGGGATGCACCTAGAGGAAGAGCCTGGAGGCCAGGCAACCAGTCCACAGGAGCCCCCCTGTATCCTGTCTGGAGCCCAGTCCAGAGGGGTGGAATTGGCCAGGAATCCCTGGGGGGCAGGGAGCTGTGCCCGGTCAGCAGCTGTGTCCTCCGCACCTACAGTGTGCCAGGAGCTGGGGCCTGGCCAAAGAGCTTGCAGTACAGGCGAGCAGCAGCTCCCACGCTAGACCTGAGTTGCCTGGGGGCTCCTCTTGGAGACGAGTACTGTGGCCATCAGAAGTCCCACAGCCACAGCATGGGGGGCATAAACCCCAGACAGCACCCACTCTCATGACCACAGTAAGCAGCTTCTCCTCAGGGTTGTGAGAAAAGCCCAGAAACCTAGCTTTGGAGATTGAGAGCAAGGCCCATGAGTGCTTTGGGAAGGCAGGGTGGCAGCTGCGGTGGGTGCGAGGCTGTGGGGAAGGTGAGAGGGTGGGCAGGCAGAGACGCAGCAGAGGTGAGGGCGTGTTGGTCAGAAGCAGGCACTTTCGTCTTAGTCGCAGTGCCCAGTGAAGAGGCCGGATGTGGACAAACATCTGTGAGTGAGGTGTGGAGATTCAGAGAAGAAAACTTAGGGGGGCCTGGGAGGCTTCAGTGGGAGGTCTGAGATGGGAAAGAGAAGGACAAGGGCACTGAGGGACGGCATCCTTGAACCTTGCAGGCCCTCTACTCCCCGCCTTGATCCCGAGGCCAGAGGCCCCTGTATCTGAGAGAATGGGCATTCTCAGGTTGTCCCAGTGAGGGTGAGCGGGGCTGAGACCAGGGAAACAGGGGCTTGGTATGTCTAGGGAGACCCAGTACTTGTGACAAATCTTATGTGTGTTCCCCCAAGGGAAACACGAGGGAAGGTAGGTGTCTCCAAGCACCTACTAGTTGGCCTTGTGTAGACAAAGGCATAGCCACAGTTTCAAAAAGAAGAAAAGGGAGCATAAACCACTCTAAATCTGAGTTCTTAGTCCATTTGTTTTGCTGGTATTTTGAGAAATTTGTGCCCAGCTGCATTTATTCACAGGTAATAATAAGAAAGTTTTGTTGTTGTTGTTGCTTTGTTTTCTGCTGAAACAGGAAAATGCATAAGAAATGTCAAGAAAGAAAAAAACAGACCAAGAGAAGATGAGGAGTTATATAATTATGTTTTAATAGATACTAAAATCTGGAGAACTTTAATCAGAAAACAGTATATTTATGAAATGTGAGTATTTGTGTGTGTTTGTGAATGTGGTACATGTATGTGGTACATGTTGATGCAGAAGACATATGCATGCTTGTGTAGTAGAAATGTGGCATGAACATGTGCATGTATTTACTGTGAGGTATGCGGTAGCTGTGTCATGGAGCACAGAGGTATACGGGTTCCATCAGAGGTGTGTGGGATACATGCAGGGTGCACATTGTATACGGTACAAGATGTGTGTTTGTACAGGGTGTGCACGTACCCTGGTGTGCGCCTCACCTGTGATGCATGCAATCTGGGTAACCGCGGGGCATCCTTGCCCTCCGATGCCCTGCCCTTGAGCATGGCCTGGCAATGACGTGAAGTAACGTCAGCATTTGAGAAAGAAGAGGCCTGAAGCTTTTGGGGGGCTTGCTCTACCAAGAAGAAATCAGAAATTCTTGCGGTCTGCTTCACACACCCTGTGAGGTCCAGACAAGGAGAAAAATGCCCGGAGTCCAATGGAAACCCAGCTGCCAGCTCACGAGGCTGAGTAAAAGCCTTGCCACTTCCAGTGTCCAAGAAAAAATTGCTCATCAGACTGTGCAGACCTTTTCTCTACTTCAGCAAAGATCAAAATGTTCCCGATGGTCTTTTACTGGGAAGTTGAGAAGTGTCTGTGATGGATTTGGGGCACACCCCACCCCTACCCCCACCCCTACCCTGACGCCGACCCTGACCGTTTCTAAAAAGTTTCTTTACTGTTCACAATAAGGCTGCTTCCCCACACGGTGGAGCACAAAACGTGGCCAATCAATCTCTTTTAGCTGCCTTCCGGTAAGATGTCCAGAGGGTTGCGCTCCCCAGGGCAGGGGCCGACGGGGAGTGAAGGCCGCTCTGCTGTGCACCCTTGCAGAACTCATTGAGCCTCGCTTTCTTAAGAAAGGTTGTCAGTTTGAACCCTTCCTGCCACTCAGGACTGTGATGTGAATGAGCCAGCAGTAACAGTCATGAGCATTTTTGCAGAGCTGAAGGGACAGTCCCGAGAGGCAAAGTTGTTCCTGGCACAGGGCCTGTTACCTAGTAGGTGTCCAGTAAAATAGCTGTTGAATGAATGAGTGGCCCAGAAGGGACCATCCAAGAGAAACAGCGTGATTTCCACCCACCGCCAAGCAGAGCTTCCAGGGCAGGGCTGGGGGCGGATGTGCCTGCCTGTCCAGCTGTGGGTTTCCCCCTCTCTTTTCCGGTCCCCCTCCTGATCCCCATGCTGGTTCCCACGCCCCCCACTCAGGGGCTTCTGCCATCATCATTCAGCTGTTATCAGGGCCCCAGGCTCTGCCGGCCTAGACTCTTCACTGGACCAAGAAAAAGGGGAGGTTGTGGCCGGGGAGGTTTCAGGGACTGATGAGAAAAAGAAACAAATTTCCAGTGCAGCTGACGAGTGCAGGCTCAGGTGAGGAAACCAAGGTTTTAGAGGGAGACAGGGACATTCCCACGGTGACTCGGAAAAGTGGCAGAATAATAATGATTGTTGAAATTATGTTAATAATAGTACATACAAGGTTAGTGGGGCATGGGATAATATTTTACAAAAATATTAACTTGTCTTTCCCCCCAATATTTTCGTGCACCACTTAGCTCCACACACTTCCTGGAGCTGGTCTGTTTTGAGTCACACACAGGAAATGCAAGTGCTTGGGTGACCCCTGGGGCCACTGGAGGGGGCCTTGTAAGGGTGCGGAGGCTGGACACATCAGGCTAGGATGCCACTGGGGAAGCCTAAGCTGGGCCACTCCAGTTGTTTATCGCCTCAGAGAAAAGGCTAGAATTCGTGGATTTTGAGTTTCAAAAGCCAGACCATAGAACTTCTAAAATAAAAAATAATCATTGAAATGTAAAACTCAGGGGGACAAACAGAGCTGGAAAAGGAGATCTGAGAATTCAGCCAAAGGGCAGCACAAAAAGAGGTAAAATAGGGAAGAGTGACAGGTATGGAGAATACAATGGCATGGTCCAACTCCTGCAAGGAGGATTCCAGGAGGAGAGATTGGAAAGAAGGAGAGGCAATGTTCACAGAGACAATGGCTAAGAAATCTCTAAGGCTGAAGGCGGATGTCAGTTTTCACATAGCAGAATCACGGCAGGCTCTGGACTATCAGGGTGCGACTCTAGATCTCAGAGAGAAGCCTTCCTGATCTCCTTGCTCCTTCTCTCTTTTACCCTCCTACAGCCCTAACCATGGTGTCTTTGCTTCTGCAGTGGATGTCAGATGGCTTCCAGTCACCATTCTCTGGTGAGCAAGTTTTCCCTCCATTAACCTGAGGGTTTCCTGGGGACGGGAGCCCTTCCTGTAACCCCGGGTGTTGGGGAGGCACAGCAAGATGCCTGGTCAGAGCACTGTGAGATTTCCACTCTGAGTGATTTCCTCAGGCGCTGTGTTCCTGTTCTGTTTAATCCACTGCATTTTAAAGTTCATGGACTACTTTTATTTCTAGACCCCACCCCCCAATTCTGCCTATTCTTTTCTCGTTCTTCATCTATTCATGAAGAAACAAAGCAATAGCTCTCAAACTTAGTTTTAGCCATAGAGCCCTCTCATCAAATAAAAAAAAATGTACTGTTGGCAACCTAAATCAAGCAGAATAAAGGACCGGCTGGTTGAATTGGGGTGGTATGGAGACACACAGTCCAGCTGGCTCATGTCCCCTTTTCCCTTAGACCACCCTGGGGGCACCTTGACTGGAACAAACTTAGAAAACCAACCATTAAGATGCAGCCGTGGCTGGCGCAGCTCAGTGGATTGAGTGCCGGCCTGTGAACCAAAAGTTCTCTGGTTCGATTTACAGTCAGGGCACATGCCTGAGTTGCAGGCCAGGTCCCCAGTAGGGGGTGTGCAAGAGGCTACCAGAAATTGATGTTTCTCTCACTTTCTTTCTCCCTCTCTCTAAAAATAAATAAATAAATAAAATCTTTAAAGAGAGAGAGAGAGCGAGAGAGCGAGCGCGCTTTAATGCAGCTTTCCCTAGAATGTGTTTCTGGGAATTCTCCTTCACGATATCCCATGAAAAAGGAGTTCTATGGTCAAGTATTTTGAGAAACACTGGATTAACCAAAGTGACTTTGGTTTCCAAGATTTCTTTGTGACTTTACTATTTACATTGCGCACTGGGAGTCTTTAAGAGGGTAGCTAACACACTGGGTTCTGCAAATCTACCTGTTTTATCAAGGATTACCCCTGTAAGCTGTGCTGTGGAGAACACACTGGGAATATGCTGTACAATATGGGTCCATAGCTTTCCTATGTCTCTCTGTCACGATCTGATCTAGGGCTAGATACTGAAATGGCCGGGCGGGGGGCAATAACTGCTCTTGACTGAACATAGTCTTTCATCTTCCTTGACCCCAGAATTAAATAAAAGCCTGTGGAAAGCCCTGCAATTTCTAGGTCTTCCTTCTGCAGCCACAAACATCGCCTGGCAGGACATGGGCGCAGGGAGCCCCAGTTCCACTGGTCAGTTCTTCTGACTTCTCTGGCTGGGCCCAGCCTCTCTCCCAAAGCCAACGTTTTGGCCACGCAGGAAGGCCCTGAGCTCCAGCCTGGGAAACCTGGTCCCCACTTGGCCACCCCCACCCCTGCAGCCCTAGAAGGCTGCCCACGTTTTTCTTTCCTTTTCTTATTGGCGGTAAGAATTTCTGGAAATGCAGCTGTGCCAGAGACAATGAGGCAGGATGCCCACCCCCTTTATGAGACCAGCCCTGCCCGCAGACCCACCGCCTTTCAGGGACTGGGGCCCACAGAGGTAGCCCTCTCCGGCCCTTTGCTGCCTCCCTCCGCAGAGGCAGGGGAGGGCCAGGCCAAACAGCCCAGCCCAGCCTGGCTGCCCTTCCCCACCGCAGGCTCCAGGAACAGGACAGGACCCTGAAGCAGCCGCCTGAAGAGGGGGCAAGCGCCCTGGAGCCTCTCCCCGCTGGCCGGGTCCCACGGTGGGTTTGCCTGGCCTCCTCTTGCCCACTGTGTTTCCCTCTCTCTTTGATACTTTGAAGCAACAGTGAGGAGAGGGCACCCCCTTAGGTGCTGTGCTGCAACCGTGGACAAGATGGGGGTCCGGAATGTCAATATATAAATGTCAGCTTCAATTGAAAAATTAAAAAAATTTTTAATTAAAAAACCCTCCCACTGATTAAAAAGTACTTTCACACAGTCAAAACCAAGCAAAAAAGGTCAATATAATGTCTTAGGGCTTTGACAGATACACACACCGCGGAAGCACTCAGTCCGGACTGGGACTCAGGAACGCTTTCCCCAGGGAACACCCGTTTAGCAAGCAGCTTTCCGGCTTCTGGGCTGAGGACACGTGAGGAACTGAGACGCAGTCCTTGCTTTCCAGGAATTTCCCCTCTGTGTCACTGCCTCTGCCTGTCTTTCCCTCTTGCCCTTTCTGTTTGTCCTGCTGACTCCATCTCTGTCTTTTTCTGTGTCCTCCCCCACAATCCCTGACTCCTCGCCATGCCCTGTAGAACTGCTACTCCCAGGAAAGGGGAGTAAAGGCTAGGAACTCAGCACTGCCCTCCACTCCCGCCAGCTCCCTGGCTTGGCCTCCCATCCCCAGGGTCTGGGGGGCCTCAGGAGAGCTCCCCCGCCCACCCCACCCCTTGGGTTGGCTAGCTTTCTTGGTGTTTCTCTCCTTGGTGATGACTCTGTAATTATGGCTACCTCACCCAGCTCTTCTTTCTGGGGGGAAGTTGGGGAGACATTTTTTGTAGTTAAAAATATTGTTATTATTTGAGGGGAAGCAGTCCCCCAACCCCCACAAAAGAGGTGTTTTATCAGCAGACTGGAAGACTGGACTTAACTTTCCCTCACAAACTTATGGGGTTTCCAAGGAAGGGATTCAGGGGGACACCAGGGTCTAGAGGAGGGACTTAGGACCTGGGACACCTGCCTCTCTCTTAGACGGGTGGGGGGGGGCTCCCCGAGGCCACGTTCCTTCACCTGGTTTCTTGAGCGCAGCCGTGCCTCTGCCATCTGACCAGAGCGCGATGGTGCAGCACTGCCCCACCCCCCAGGTCTGAGCAGGCCCTGGGAACCCACAGAGACCCAGGATGTTTCGGGGACCAGTGTTCTCTGGGCCTTGCTGGTCAAGGTTCATCTCTTCCCAAATTCATCTCCTCAACCACTGCTGGGCTACTCCTGCCCCTTTCCTATTCTCCCAGGCCGGAGTCTCTCAGGTCTTGGCAAATTCCATGGCCTGGCCCCCGGCCCTGACCTCCTGTCTCATCAGCCCAGGACCCCTGCCCAGCAACCTCTTCAGCCTGGTTACTGCTCAACCCCACATACGCACAGGGCTCCCTCCCGCTTTCTGGCCTTTGCTCAGGCCACTTCCTGGGCCTGGAGCACGTGTCCTGTCTCTCCACTTACCAGTTTCCCGGCCCGGACACGTCCCACCTCCCGGCAGCCTGCCCCAACTGCCCTGCCCCATGCTGGCCTCTCCTCCTCCCTCTGCAGTGGCCCCTCCACATCCCGGCCATGTGCCTATCATTTTATGGGGACCGACACCTCCATGCTCAGTCCCTCACAAACACACAAACTGGGGGAGGAGGGTCAGGGAAGAGGATGATGGATGAGGCTGCAGCGGTTCCCTTCCCTGCTGAGGCTGTGGTTAGGAAATCTCCCCTCCAAGAAGCCTGATATTTTCCAGGAATTTCCTGAGGGTAGGGGACCAAGTATTCTAGAATGAGAGCCAGCTGTGGGGCTGAGGCCTGTGGGTGGGGAGGGGGGCTCTGGGCTTCCTGGCTGAGTCAGCCACCATCTCCAGGTAATTTACAGGTTGAGTCAGAGCTGGGGGCAGCCAGCTGGGTGTGGAGCTGGAGAAGGAAGGGGTGCCTTTAGGCCATCTGTCAAGGGGAGGGCATATCTCCCTGTCCCCACCAGCCTCTGCTCCCTTGTCTAGAGCCTGAAAAAGCAGCAGCCCAGAGGGGGCAGAACTGAAGGGGGTAGACATAAGAGAGGCAGTGGGAGAAGCCTCTGCAGGGCCCTGGGGGCCATGGCTGGCAGGCAGGGGACTGGGGCAGGCCTCGGGGGGTAAGCTGGGGAGAGAAGGGCTCCTGCTCCCAGCACCCCTGCCTGGAAGCACCCGTCCCTCCTTCCCTCCCTGCCGTGCCCCTTTCTCAGCAGGCCTGGCTGACGCTGAAAATCAGATGTGGCTTCCATTCTCCCTTCTGCTGTGGACCTGCTGGGTGACACAGGCTTGGTGCCTCCACCTTTCTAAGCCTCAGGTCCTCACTTGGAAAAGATGGCCTGGACCCTCCGAACCCTGATGTGGGGCTGCTCAGCGGCAGCCAGGGAGTCCGGTCCAATGGTAATGGCTTGGGAACCGAGACCAAGCAGAAGCAGCCTGGGAAAGCAGCCTGAGAGTTGTCCTCTGAGGTCCACTGCAGGGCTTGGCTTCAAAAGGACGTGGGGCTGGGGTAGCAGGGCAAACTGGTTACTATCCCCTCCAGGTTGGAGGAGCTTCAGGGAAGGTGGGGCAGGGTATGTAATCTCACACACACACACTGGAGTCCCAGGAAAAACCTGTTTGTGCCCATATTACCCAGCACTGAGCTGACGTCCCACAGAAGGATGGGTCCGGATCTAGGCCCCTGGGAGGAGCCCTCTCCCACTGACAGAGCATGATGGAAATGCCACCCCGGGGGACTGGGACCCAGCTTTCCCATGTCATTCATGCACATCTGTTGTATTGATCACATCTGTTGCAGAACCCCCCCCCCCCCCACAGTGCATTCCAGCAGGGTGTTGTAGGGTTGGGCTCCACTGGCCCTGGTTTCAGGATCTTACAGGCACCCCCAGGGTGCTGAGTGCCTCACTGGCTCATGGTGCAATGTCCCAAAGCCGGAGAAAGTTGCTATGGGGATGATAGATTTCATAAACCCCGAATTAGTACGTGAGCTCTAAGGAAGAATTTTTGGGATTTGTGGTACCCTGTGAAGGTATATAAAAGGAATCTCATTTTACAGATGACTAACGAACTGCTTTTCTTGGTAAAAAATGACCAAAATGAAATCTAATCTGGAGAGGAGGGACCTATGAGGTCTGTGGTGTTGCTTGACCCTGGACCAGCACCCCGCCCCCTCAGCACCCACCGACAGGCCCCTGATGGCTCCATGGAGCAGGGGTACCAGGTAGAAAGTTGTTCAAATTCTCCAGGCAAGAGGTGATGGAATAGAAGTGGTCAGAAGAGGTGGGGTTCTAGAATAGGGTAGAATCAGCTGACGGGGTTCTCTGATGGACTGGACATGTATGTGATCGCAGGGCGGAGACTTGAGGACAGCTTCCATGTTTTGCCTAAGCAACGTAAGGGATGGAATTGCCAAGAACTGAGAGAGAGAATGTGTTTTATTTTGTCCAGAAATCAGAAATGACTGGAACCAAGCAGAGCATCTGCGGGGTGCTTGCCCACCCTACCATCCACCACAGTCCTAGGGGTTCCCAAGAGGCTGTGGTGGAGAAAGGAGGCCCATGTTCCTGCTTCTGGTGTGGGGGAGGGGTGGCAGCATGAAGGGGTAACCCCCCGAGTCCCCTGGGCTAACACAGGAGCCAGGATCCAGGCCGTGCATGGTGTTAGGATCAGAGGGGTGGTGTGTGGGTCTCTGCACAGACCCACCTCTGGCCCACAGAGGCCCTTTCTCCTCAGTCCCAGGGTGCTGTTTCCAGAGCTTTTGAGAGGAAGTACCCACCGGAGCTGAGGACGGCCTCTTTGATTCTCCTGGCCACAAACTCCCGCAGGCCAAGGCCAGGCTGGCCAGAGGTGTGCCTGTGCATCCCGGGTGAGCAAGCGCCAGGAGACTCACGGCCAGAGAGGCTGTAAGGATGGCTTTGTGTGGCCGCTCAGGTTGCCCCCGGCCAAGTCCCCCTGCCAGGAAGGACCAGTTTGGCTGCCCAGTCTCCTGGACTTAGGTTACCCGAGGAAGCAGCCTTGTAGCCCCGTCTGTTTCTCATCACTTCACAAGCCTGGGGCCTGTTTGACCCAGGGACCAAATGCCCTGCACTCCCCGCCCCCCACCAGCAAGATGAGAGGAGAGAGCACTGCCCTGGTTCCGGAATAAGCTGGAGTACAGCTTTGGAATCTAACCCCACCCAACCACCCCAACAAGCTCCTGATATAAGGAACAGATTGGTGGGTGTAAGGGGATGGGGTGGGGGAGAATTGGGTAAACTGCATTTTTGTTTCGTTGTGTTTTTGTTTTTAGTTTAAATAAATTGAATGAAGAAGAAGAAGAGGAAGAAGGCATGACAGCTCTGTGGGAAGCACAGAAGGACCACCCTTTGTGGAAGTCCAGGTTCCTGGGTGTCCCGCAGACCTGTACAACCCACGTCTCTGGGGGAGAGGCCCCAGAATCTGCACATGTCCCCGGTGACCCCCAGCCCAGAGGACACACGCTGCTCACACGATCTGGAGAGACACCACAGGTAAAGAGAGTCAAAGATGTGACAGACGGGACAGGCGGCAGGTGGTGGGGCCTGGCTGTCTACACCCCAGAGGACCCTGGATCTTTGAGAAATCTCAAGGGGATGTTTGCAGAGTTTGAGCCTAAAACCAGGCTAAGGCCCCAGGGAGGGGATCGCTGTGGAGGCCTGAGCAGGAGTCCAGGGGCCAGAACCAGAGAGGCCTTATGGAGGTGTCCAAAGCCCCAAAATCGGGATCATGGAGATTCTCCATCTCACCGGAGGAGAGATCTGGGCACATCACTTGGTGCCCAGTTCCTTCTCTGAGGAGCAGGATCCTGTCTGTCAGCCTCAGCTGTATGATGAGGAAGGACCCTTAGAGTTTCCTGCACCCGAGGTTGGGAGGCAGGATTTGGGAGGCTGGAACTGGAGCTGGTGTGGGCCTGAGGGGGAAATTGGGCCCCCTCTGGCCTGCTTGGGTGAGCCTTGGTGGTGGGTGCTCTGCGCCCTGTGACCTGCTCCTCCTCCCTGTGAACTCTTAACCCCAATCTGGAGAAGGTGATCCCCAAGGGCTAGGCTCACCCGCCCAGAAATACATTGAATAAATAACTGTGCTCTGCCTAGATTTTATCTCATCAGGATTCCAGAGCAGAAGACAAATGGCCTCATGTCCAGCCGGGAGGTATAATTCATTCTCCCTGGTGAGCTGCAGCCTGGGGGTGGGGTGAGGAGAGCAGAGGTTTGGAGCGTGTGGAACACACAGACTTGGGGGCTGGGGAGGCCCTCAAGCTTGGCGTGCAGGGCTCAGTGCCAAGACCTCCAGAAACATCCTGTCTTTCCCAGAGCCTGCTCAGGGGTGGAAACAAAACCGAGCATCCTTTAAAACAGTTTATTTTTTAAACTTTTTTTTTTTTTTAGAGAGACATTGATTTGCTGTTCCACCTACTTATGCATTCATTGGTTGTTTCTTGTGCGTGCCCTGACCAAGGACTAAACCTGAGACCTTGGCACATCGGGACGATGGTCTAACCAACTGAGCTACCCAGACAGGGCAAAACCTAGTATCTTTTAATTCTGAGAGTTTATTTCTGAGCCTTCTTCTAGGAGAATACTAATAAGATGTATAAAGATTTAGCTACAGAGTTGTTCTTCACTGTTTTATTTATAAGCCCGAAAAACTGGAAGCAACCTAAATGTCCAACAAGGGGGGATTGGTTAAATAAATTATGAACCAGAAGATCCAGAAAAGAAAAGCAATGCATCCTTTTAAAGATGATGCTGTAGAAGAACAGTTAATGACATACAAAGGAACTTATAGTTAGCAGAAAAAGGAAAAGCTGATAAATTTATGAAATAATCAGATTTTGAAAATATGTGAGTTCATTGAAAATGCTGGAAGAATACACACCAAAACATTGATTGGTTGTAAGACAAAGGATAATTTTAGATTCCTTCTTTTTTCATTGCTTTTATTTTGGTTTTACTTATCTAAATTATAAACTTTTTCTAGCATAGCCACACCCTTATTTATACACAAAGGACAAAAATAATAAACTTGTTGTTATTGTTGTTATTATTTTACAAGCCAGAACTTCTGAGGTTTAGCTTTGGAAGGAGAAGGCCTGTGGGAGGGACAGCTCCTCTCATCCCAGGGTGCTCGGTGCTGAGTGTCCAGGGTTAACCAGACCGTGGCTCTGCTTCTCAGGGGCTCCAGTCCTGCAGGGCCAACAGATGAACATAGTTAACAAGCACATGGCAAGGGAATCCTGTCATTTGTGACAACATGGATGAACCTGGAGGACATTGTCCTAAGTGAAATAAGCCAGACATAGAAAGACAAATATTGTATGATCTCACTTAATGTGGAATCTAAAAAATTCAACTCACAGAAGCAGAGCATAGAGGGGGCGTTCCCAGGGGCTGGGGTGAGGGTGGGAAAATGGGGAAATGTTGGTCAAAGGACACAAAGTTCCAGACATGTTGGAGTGAGTTCTGGAGATGTAACGTACGGCACAGTGACTGTAGTTAGTAATACATTACACACTTGAAATTGCTAAGAAAGTAGATCTTCATTGTTTTCACCAAAAGAAGAACTATGTGAAGAATATGTTAATTAAACAGAAGACTGTATAAGAACAACAATTAAAATAAAATTTAATTAAAAAAAGGAAAAAAAAAGAAGAATATGTTAATTAGCTTGATTGTGTTTGAGCATTTCACAATGTATACATATATCAAATCAGCACGTAGTACACCTTAAATACATGCAACTTTTAGTTGTCAATTATACCTTAATAAAGCTGCACAAAAAAAAAAGAACATTTCTACCTCAAGAATTGTTAGTAGGATAAATAAGATGATATCAGTGAAAGCTGGTCACACACTAACTTATGAAAACCGAATGCCGCCGGGAAGTCTCTCTGCACTTTCCACTCAATTTTGCTGTGAACCTAAAACTGTTCTAAAAATAAGTTTATAAAATTAAAAAAATTTAAAACAAGCATATGTCCTGACAGGGAAGACTTCCTGGAGGAAGTGACATTGGAGCTGGACCTTGATGAATAAACAGGTGAACTAGATTTCAACAGGCAGGGAAGGTGGGAAATGTACTTCAGATGGAAATACTGGTTCGCTGAGGAAGGGGCAGGGGGATGATTCGGCAGTTGGATACTGGGATGTGGAGCTCATGGCCTTGCTTTGGGATTATCATTGGCATGTGAGTACCCCTAGAACAAAGAGAGAGAGAAAAGAGGTGGGTTCAGAAGAGAACCCCGGGGCACAGGTTATGCTTGAGGTGGGGCAGGAGAGTGCGGGGAGGCACCCATAGTTGGCTGAGGAGGAGGAGGACCTGAGAGGCAGGAGGATCACCAGGGCAGTGGGCTGTCATGAGATGTAAGAAAGAGGAACGAGGAAAACATCAAACATTGCCAAGAGGTCAAAAGAGAGAAGCACGGAGAGGCGCCCATAGTTGGGAAGAGTTTGGTCCCTGGAGACCTTGGTGAGGTTGAGGCGGGGTGACAGGGCCGAGGTCAGAGATGTATGTCCGTCCTGTTGCGGTGCGATGGATCACCACAAAGTGAGTGCTTTCAACAGCATGACTTTCTTCTCTTACAGCTCTGGAGGTCCGAAGTCCAAAATCGGTCTCCCGGGCTAAAGTCAAGGTGTTGGCAGGGCCAGCTCCTCCTGGAGGCTCCCCTTGCCTTTTTCAGCTTCTAGTGGCAGCTCATATTCCTTGGCTTGTGGCTCCTTCCTCCACCTGCAAAGGGCATCACTCCAATCTCTGCTTCTGTCATCACATTGCCTTCTCTGCTTTAATCTCCTGCCCCCTGTTAAAAGACTCCTGTGATTACATTAGCGCCCCCAATAGCCCAAGTTAATCTTCCCAACAAAAGATTTTTTATTTAATCACACACGCAAAATCCTTTAAAAGATTAGGACATGCACATCTTGTGTGTGGAGGCTGGTCATTTTTCAGCTTTCCACTATTCAGGTGGCAAGGGACTGATGGCGGAAGGGAGATGAGGAGGAAAGAGAAAAGGTGAGTGGAGATGGTTCACTCAGGGAACTTGGGTGAGAAAGCAAAGAGAGGTTGGGACAGCTTCACGGAGAGGAAGACCCAGTCTGGCTGCAGAGAAGTGGCTGCTAGAATTGTTATTTTTTTCTGATCCTGTGTGTCTTCCCTCCCTCCTTCCCGCCCCACCCACCCCCAGTGCAGGTGGAAAATTAGAAAGCTAATCCGTGTTGTTGGTTCTATAAGGTGTTGCTTCCCCTCCCCCCTGACACCCCGCACTCAGGGGTCTGCAAAGCTATGTGCGTTAAAATCTACATTTTTAAAAGACTGGCTCTCATTTTATTTACAATGGCAGTTTCCCCTTTAATTACAACACAAAGGCTATTATATTATTAGTTTTTCAAGTTCAGATCTTGAGGTCCAGTTTAGAAAGGTGAAGACTGAATTCCCGTTCCTCACCTCCACTGTCACTCAATCCCTTCCGAAGATTTGTCTGGTTGTACAACTAATTTTAATGCTTCTACTGTCATTTACCTATAACTTAATTTCCCCCCAGCTTTACTGAGGTATAATTGACATGGGATCTTGAATTTTAAACCACAAGGCAAAGAAACCCAGAGCTCTTAAAAATAATGTTTTACTGACTTGGAATGAGTTTTGAAATCTGTATTTGCAACCAACTACCCAGGTGATTTTGATGACGAGACAGTTTCAGGTGGTTTTTTTCCTCCCTTTCCTCTTTCTCTTCCCTTCAGTAAACTGTTTTTCAACTTTGTTTTTCAGGGAAAGCCATTTCCTCCTCACCGTTGACTCGATCCAGAGGCTGCGCCCGTCTCTCCCACGTCAACAGTCCTGTGTCCTTGGCGGAGGACAGTGCTCTCATTCTGGGCCTTTCCCTTGTTCCTCGGCCAAAGCCCTGCCTCTGCACCTCCCTGCAGCTAATGAAACAGCCGAGTTTCCTGATGTGGGAAAGCCCCTACCCACTGTCATTTCCAGGGATGAGTGAAATCGGCAGAGGCCACACTTGTCCTCACCTACAGCCTCCCTTGTCTCCTCCACTCACATTTTCCCAGAGCAGCTAGCTTTGTCCTGGGCCTCAGGGTGTCCCTGGGCCGAGGTGGAATCCAGCCACAACCACCTTCCAAAGCCAACAGTCACGGTGAACCTGCAGAAAAGCAAGAGCTGGGCGCTTCCTGATGCAGAGTAAAGAAAGTCTCCCCATGAGAAGACACGGATTGATCTGGGACAAAAGGCACTTGTTGCCCAGGAAGGCAGGTATCTGGGGGAGCCCTGTGCTGCATGGAGGTGGGTGGGTAAACTTCCTTGGCTCCACAGCCTCTCTTGTCCGGTGGGATCAGCCACTCCAGCCAGCAGCCACCTGGTCCAGCTTGGGGAGATGTGGAGAATGAATTTCACAGTGATTTCCACTGGGCCACGGCACTGAGACAGCTGAGGGAGGGAACACAGCTGGCGCAGCAGCGCCCCCCCCCTCTTCCAACAGAGCTGCTCTGGAGAAATGCCACCCTCCCCATGGGAAGTGAGAGGGTCCTACTTGCTACGGTTCCATGGGAAGGTACCTCTAAACTAAACCCCTATTTTGAGGGTACAAGTTGGCCTTTGTTAAAATCCCATCATCACTTATTCCAGTGGCTCCCCAACTTGGCTAAATGTCAGGATCACCCAGGATGTTTATTTAAAAAATACAGATTAATAAAAATAATGGGCCCTGGCTGGTGTGACTCGGTGGATTGAGTGCTGGCCTGTGAAGCAAAAGGTCATCAGTTTGATTCCCAGTCAGGGCACTTGTCTGGCTTTCGGGCCAGGTCCCCAGTAGGGGACATATAAGAGGCAACCACACACTGATATTTCTCTCCCTTTTTTTTTCCCTCCCTTCCTGTCTCTCTAAAAATAAATTAATTAATCTTTTAAAACGGATTATTTAAAAAATGATTTGAGGAACCCATTGCCAGACCTAATGAATCAGAATCTCTTTGGTAGGGCTAGGGCTGAAATCAGTGTGAATCCATTCAATAAAACTGTTTTCCTGATTCCAGAAGTTTGACCCCATAGAATGAGATCATGAAGAGGTTATGCTGGGGGCTCGGATGGCAGAGAATAATACCTAGAGTCACCATCCCGAAGCATAGCCATGTGCCAGCCAGAGAATCACAGACTTCTCATGCATTATCTTATTTAGTCATCAAAGCAAGCCTATGAGGTCTGTCCAATTATTATCCCCATTTTGCCGATGAGGAAAGGGGAGTTCAAAGAGGTCACACAGCTAGGAAGAGGCAGAGTCGGAGCCCAGGTCCAGATCCTTCTCTTCACATCTCTGCCATGGAAGGGAGAGTGTGAAAGCAGGCCACCATCTCTGGTGTATGCAACCAAATTGTGACACGGAAGAAAAAGTCCTTTCTGAACACTTCTGTCTAGTGTTTCCCAGTCCCCCAAGCTCACTCCCCTCACTTCAGGGCATCAAGCACTTGTAGGAGGACATAGGGGCCATCGAGACACGGTCACCATCAGTAGAGGATGCTTCAGGGAAAGGGCTCTGGGCTAAAATCAGGAGAAAAAACTTCTGATCCTAGCACCACCACCCAGAGCTTCGAGTGGGGCCTCAGTGCCCTTTCTGTGCAGACAGGGGGATGGATTGGGTGATCCGCAGGGGCCCACCAGCTCTTAGAAAGCAGAGTCCAGCACCCTCTCACCGGACATGGTCTCTTTTCCCCTCTAGGCCCCTCCAAGGCAGTGGCTTTCTCTTCACATCAGTTCCTCATCTGCACATGATGAGCCTCTCTGTGGAGTGCTGGGAGCATCAAGGAGGAAATTGAGCCTCTCCAGGCTTCAGAGAAGACTTCCTGGAAGAGGCAGCCCCTGAGTCGGAGCTATCCAGGAGAGGAGAGTGGAAAAACATCAACAGTGGGAAGGGCCTGAGCCGAAGCATGGCCGCCTCTCCTCATGTGGAATATGCAGCCAGACTTAGTGTTTCGGGGTATTTTTAGGTGTAAAATGCAGCATTGCCTGCCTCAGAAAGACCTCCTGACACCTGAGGCTGCCTCAGCTGGCTTCCACAGAGCTTTGGAGAACCCCAGGGACCTGTGGCCAGCACTCTACTGGGGAGGAGACGTTGGTGTGGCTGTGTCCCCACTGGCTTCTCATAGGCCAGGGGTCCAGCTCTGCATCCTGTGCCTGATGTAGGACTGGGCACTCGGTCATACAGGAAGAAGGAGAAGGAAGGAAGAGGAGGGAAAGGAAGGAAAGAGGAAGGCGGGAAGGAAGGTCTGGCTCTAAGGGGCACTTCACTCGGGAGGCCTCTGGGAATGCCAGCCAGTCCCAGTGGGTCCCATGGGACTGCCCAGACAGGGTCAGGATTGCGCCTCTCTCACTGTCCCTGGTGAGGGATTTTTAAGGTCGCGCTGTGTGTGACTAGGGTAGATGAGTTCTGAGAGGTCGAGCCAGTGAGGAGTACGGTGGGAAATGGGTTCCCACATGCCTGTCTCTCCTGTTCAGACATCTTGGATGCCTATCCAACATTCTCGAATAAGGTCCAGGATTCTTGTCCCTAGATGGGCAGTTGAAGACCCTGCCTTGGGGGAAAGTATAATTCGGATCCTAAACTAAGTTGTAGCTGGAGTGAATTTTTCACAGGTTGGGGATGCTCCTCCTGGATAGACTGAGGGGTGAGGGCGCCAGGTCGGGGCATCAGGCTCCCGGTGCTAGATGCAGCGTAGACAAGGCCTCCCTTCTGACAAAGGAGAGGAGGCACTATGAGTACCAGAGACCCAGCAGTGAGTAGAGGGCTGGTGGGGGCCAGGCCCATTTCACCAGAGGTCCAATAAGGCAGAGACTCAGCATCTTTAGCAACACAGCTGAAAGAGGCCATCAGAAACTGGCCCTCTGAAGCTACAGGTGAGGCCCAGAGAGGGACACTTGAGGTGGAAGGCTGAATAATGGCCCTCTAATATATTCAGGTAAATCCCCAGAACCTGTGATTGTTCTTTTATGGCAACAGGAACTTGGCAAATATGATTAAATTAAGGCTCTTGAGATGGGGATTATCCTAGTGGCCCAATGTAAATATCCTTGGAAAAAGGATGCAGGAGGGTCAGGATCAGAGGAAAACCCAGTGTGATGACAGAGGCAGAGGTTGGAGTGATGCTCTGGGAAGATGGAGGAAAGGACACAAATGGCCCCTGGAAGCTGAAAAAGGCGAGGAGATGGATTCTCTCCAGGAGGAACCAGCCCTGCTGACACCTTGACCTTGGCCCAGTGAGGCTGATTTTGGACTTATGACCTCCAGAATTGTAAGAGAATAAATTTGTGCTGTTTTAAGCCATTCCATTTGGGGTGATTTGTTGTACCAGCAACAGGAAACTCATACACTTGCCTAGAGACACAGAACTATAAATGACTGAGCCTGTTCTCTGAGCTCGTGGGTCCAGCTCCATGGAATCCCCATCAAACACTGGATGGGGCTGAGCTAGCAGTGCAGGTGAGGCCCTGAAGGGCCCAAAGGACATGGTTGGTGACATCTCAGGCCTCTGAGACGTGTGCGAGCGTGCACAAATGTTAGAGAGAGGGAACAGCATGCCTTCTTTGTGCATCAGGGGATTTTCTGGGCAGGCAATCCTCCAAAGGCATGTCAACATTTTTTCTCTCCAGGAAAAAATAACTCAATCCCTATCAAATAAAAGTCATAGTTTCATACACAGATGGACTCGTGGGTCCTAGCAAGAAATGAACTACCCTGTCTGTTCCAGGCATCTTTAATTTTTCACAGGACAGGGACAGAGTTGAGGGGGTGTCGAAGGAACCATCAGCCAGAGGACTGTGGACACATCGTGACATCTGGATTTCCCCAAAGCTCTCAGATCCTGTAGAGTGAGTGCCCCCACCCCCACATTGCTTCCCACTTCCACGGAATCTCTGGGAAGACTTGACACATTTCTTAGCAGAGGAGAGCAATTGGAATTTCCAACTTAATTCCAGATGTGGGGCTGACTGTGCTGGGAAGTTTGGCCTTGTCAAGCGTCTGGAAGGCCAGTGGTCCCACTAGATTCCCCAGCGCTGGCCTGCACGGTCGTACGTGACCCCCTCCTTGACTCTGGATCTTGTGGCTGGGCTTTTTGTGGGGAGCCGGAGGGAGCCCATGCGTGTGGCTGGACAGGGCTGAGGGGTGTCGGCCCGAGCTGCCAGGCTGGAGGTAGCAGACTGCTTCTGGGGAGGAGGGTGGGAGCCAGGACAGGAAAATAATCAAGTTGGTGAGGAGTGCTCTGGAAGCACGGATGAGGCCAGAAACCAAGGCCAGAGGCTAAATCTGGAGCAGGCTGGGGGTAGGGAGGGAGACACAGAGCACCAAGGGGTCAGTCTGAACCAAGGTCAGAGCTGGTGCCCGGCCAGGGGCTGCTGGGAAGGCAGGCAGGAAAGAAGGCCCTTTACCCCAGACAGCATGTCCCTGGTTCCTGGTTCCCAGTCCCCCCAGACCATACTGACAGGACCGGACAGCTCCTTAACAGGCATGAGGGTCCCACTGGATACCTCAGTGAAACTGCGGGAGGATTAAAGATATCACCTCCTTTTACCAGCTTGTCTCTGAGTGGTTCCCCAAACGTGTTCACATCCTAATCCCCCCAAGCCTGTGAGTACCTCACAGGCCAAAGGATTTTGCTGACATGATTACGTTAAGGATTTTGAGGTGGTCAGATTTTCCTGTATTATCTGGGAGGGCCCAAGGTAATCACAAGGGTCTTCACAAGAGGGAGGCAAGGTCAAAGGCAATAGAAAAGCCAACGTGATGGCAAGGTGGAGGCAGGGGCCACAAGACAAGGGATGTAAGAGGCCCCTAGAATCCTGAAAAGGGAAGAAACAGATTCTCCCCCGGAGCCTCTCGGAGGAGCACTGTCTAGACAATGCCTTGACTTTAGCCCAGTGAGACTGTTTTTGGGCTTCTGATCTCCAGGATTGTAAACTAATGAATACGTGTTGTTTTAAACAACACATTTGGGATGATTTGTTACAGCAACAACAGGAAGCTAATACACCCTCCCATCATGAGTGCCAGACTCTGCCCCACTCCCTGCTGCACGCATCTTTTCTGCATACACAGAGTGAGGGGGGTTTCCCATCTGTCCTCCCCCGACCACCCTGACTTAGCACCAGCCTAGACCACTGCAAGGACGGCAAGAGGGGCTGCTTGCTACCAACCAGGGCCTCCAGCTGGTGGCAGAGCTGGGCCCTATCTATGTTCCCAGACTTCAGGGCCAGGACCTTGTTCCCGTGGCCACTACATTCCTTCACTCACAGAGGAACTAGCCACGGGCCTGTGTTCCTCCACCTCAGCCCTCTAATTTCCCCCTACACTCTGGGGATCTGCTCCCTCTTCTTGACAAGGAGAACAACATTCTCCAGCTGCCAGTGGGGGAACCAGAACACAGAGAGAGGGACGCTCACAGGACTCTGGAAGGCCTTGCTTCCTGGGAACAAAGCATCAGCAACATCCGTGGTAAACGGGGTTTTAACAAACAGACTCAGGGGCTGTGCTGAGTGAGGGCAGGAGGCAGCCCAGCTGGGTCAGTGTGTGTGGACACGGGACAGTACAGGGGCCCACACTTCTGTCCCTGAGAAATGTTTAGATTCCACAGCACACCCCTGTCACTGTTTTCTTTCTCCTCTCTCCTCACAAGCCAAGCACAGATACCTATGCACAAATCATCCAGGTACCCACATGTGTCCCAAATACACACAGAGCCACTAGCAGAGCCATCGTGAGCACAGAGGAAACAGGCAAACACATAAGCACAAATTCCACCCAACGTGTAAACAAGCGTTTATGCATGTGCTCCGCAGACATCCATACTCCATACATGCAGATACCTACTTACATACCAGCACACACCCCCAAGGGGCACACAAACACAGACACGTTGGTGCATTTTGAGCACAAATACAGACATCCATGCATATGGACACCTGGACACCGGGGAGCAGAGCTGACGACGCCTAGTGCTTCTTGCATCTCCCTTCAGGGAGGGAGGCTGAGATTTCCATCCCCAGCGCAACCCTCCTGAGCTCTGCTCTGGAGCCCTCTGCTGGGGAGGCCAGGAACAGGCTGCCAGTCCCTCCTTGGCCCTGGAGCTGAGCTGGCTGGATTGGGTGTTTGGAGGGAAGGAAGATGAGGAGAAAAGCAGGACCTACGAGGGCCAGCTTCCAGGCATCCTGTCTCCACTGGGGCCAAATGACTTTCTGCAGCCTCCAGTCTAGGGCTGAAGGAGACATTTCTTCTGCAAAGATCCCCATTGGGCTCCATCTCTTTTTTGCCAGACACCAGGCCCACCCTGTCCTAGCAGTGGGCACTGCTAGTGGCCAGCGTGCAGAGGAAGGGGCCCTGGCCTGGCTGCATTACATGCTGCCCCCTCCTCCTCTAGGACAGGACTTCTTACCCTGCCTCCCTCCAGGAGCGCATCCTGGCTTGCCCTACTTCTCCACCACAGCTGGGCTGTCTTGCACCTGGGCACCCAGCCTCCTTGCCACCCACTGTGTCTCTGACTTGGCTTGTGGTAGCTCCCTGTCCAAAACTCCACTGCATCTCCTCATAAGTCCCACCCTCCTGCTCTTACCAGCTTTTCTTTCCATGTCCTTCCAGTGGAGGAGGAAGAAGTGGAGAAGATCTAGCCTTTAGAGTAAAATGGATGAATCTGAATTCAGATCTCAGCTCAAAATGGTGTTTACTCACCAGCCATGGGCCTCCTGGGCAGTGAACCGACCTGCCCTCAGCCTCAGGTTCACCAGGTGGGACGGAGATCATAGCACTCATTTGGCAGGGTGATTACATAGGATTACATGCTCAGTGTCCAGCCTCAGAGCTAGTCTAAGGGGTGAGCTACCAGGCAGCTGCCTAACGTACTGTCTTGACCAGGCACTCAAGCATCACTGGAAATGTAAGGAGATGAAGAAAACCATGTCTGGACCTCTTCCAAGAGACAGCTGAATGTTCTACTTTAATGAGCTACTTGCACTGGAGTGGCAAGGGGCCCACCAAAGAGCAGGCTCGAATAATACAGTTGGTCTCTTAGCTGTTTACTAAGGAGGATGGGACAGGGTCCCTATGGGTTTTTATTTGTCTAATTTTCAGGGATGAGAGTTTGGGGTCAGAGCTGAACTGCTCAGAGGGGATGGAGTATTGCCAACAGGGATCCTCTTCTCTGTCCCCAGCCCTGTCCCTCTGAGCAGAGATCGGTGGCCACTCTATTAAAATTGAATGAACGAATGTCAGCTTGATGCCACATGAAATTATTAGCATGTCAGGGGGGCCCACGTGTTCCCAATGGGCCCTTCCTGGCATGTAGAGGGTACTTCATAAACGTTTGCTGGGGTTGTCTCTCTGGTCCTTCGCCCCAAGACCTCTTCCAGCCCCCACCACTCAGTTCAGCCCTTCTCATATCCTTTCTACCTGGAGTTTCTATCTAAAACATCCTTTGGTTCTTCACTCCACACCCATATGCCCAACCTTAGCCCACTGGCCCAGCCTGTTCTGGAAGACTCAAGGCTTCTAACAGGCTCCAGGTTTCCATTTCTTGGAAAGTCAGATAGTTCTCATAGATCAGCCTGTTCAATAAAACAGCAAATGGCCACCATATTTCCCTGGAAAGTATCTTATTATCTTAAATACCTACAATCAGGCAGTCCCAGTTTACCAATGACTTATATTTCAAAACTTAGTTTCTGTGAAGTGAATTGGCATTCCAGACAACGAGCCAATAGAAAACCGAGGACTTGGTGTTATGAATGGGGCGCAGTTTTCCAGGCTGAGCCACAAATGCCCATTTACCCTATCATGAAGCTGGGCTGCCACACACCTACATGTGGGGAAAAGAAAACCCTACTGTTGCAAGACCTATAGGGAGAAATGGAAAAATAATAATGCTGATCTAGAAAAGGCTGTTTGTTTTCTCTTGAAAGCTGGTGCTTGAGGGAAAGCAGGTTTCCTAACAGGAGTGTAAGGAGATGGATTGGAAGTTCTGAAGGAAACTTTGAGGTGTTTTTCAAGGGCTGTAGAGGCTGAAGGCCTTTGTTCTTCCTCATTCTAATTAACCTTTCTGAGGTTCAGTCTTTTTCTTGACACGGCGTGGGCCTGGCTGCATCCTGACTCTCAGTCAGCCCGGGGTTGCTTGGCTAGAGAGAATAGACTGAGGGGAAAGGACCTCCTGAGGTCACTGGGGCAGTTGGTTGTTAGAAAGGAGGTGAAGGAAGCCTATTCAAGGTTGTGTGATTTGGGTTTTGAAGATGTTCTGAGGAAGACTGGGCTGAACTGAACTGATTGAGGTTAAACAACAACAACAAAGAACGAAAGCAGAGAAAAGGAAGATTAGGGTACTTATGGGACCCCGCCCTCCCCCGCACCATGCCCAGGGAAGAAAGAAGGTGGAGGAGAAAAGGGGTTGGGAGCCAGCCCCTCCCAAGGCTGGCCACCAGGTGACATCACGGGCCCAGAACAGCTTGGTTGCTGTCTTGGCACGTTGAGGGACTCAGAGGGCCCCAGGGAAGTGGGGGACTCATTGATTCCGAAGTTGAAAACATGCCCTCCCTTTCCCAACCACCACCCCATCTGCCCTGAGGGGTTTATGCTGGAATATAAGGTGGGTGAGGATGGGATGGTGCCCACCAGGGAGGGGGGGCAGTGAAGAGGCTAGGAAGAAGGGCCCCAGGGAGGCCTCGAACAGAACCTTGATAGCAAGAGGGAACAGAAAACAATGAACCTTTATTGAGCATCCGCCCCCACTCACAGGTCCTGACACAGGGAGGCCCAGGGGCAATCAACAGCCCCGCCTACAGGGCTGCCCACCAATGCAGGTGATTCAGAGCTTAGGTTTGGCTGATAACAGCCCGGACCAGCTGAGAATGGGCCTTTTGTGAGAGTTGCCCATTCTCAGGCCCCCTCCTCACAGCTGGGCTGGCTAGAGCAGGCCTGAGTGGAGGGCTGCCTTGCAGGAAACAGGACTGGCTGGAAAAATGCAAAGACACCCAGAAACCTCTGCTATGAGGTGTTGTGTGGGAACTTAAGATGCCTCAGGGGAAATGTTTAGGAGAAAGATACAGTTTGGCTGGAGCCCACATTCTTTTCTTCCAGGTTTTCAATCTCAACTGTGTCTTCCCCCACCCCCATCCTGCTGATTCCGCCAGAGAGGAAAAAACACCACTTTCACTGCTGCGTGAGTCTGCATTGCAGTTGGCCAACACCCAGCTCGAGTCAGCTTGGCAGAAAGGGGGTATTGACTGACTCCATCAGGGCAAACATGGAGTAGGCCCCCGGGAGGCCTGAGTGGGCCCTACTTGCCCTGCTGGGACGTTCTTGTCTCTGCGTCTCTCGGAGGCTGGTGGTGTGCTTTCTTTCGCAGTCTTTGATGACTCTGTCAGGGAAAATGACCACGGTCAGTTCAGGGTTACATTCTCATAGTTTCATGACCAGAGAGGAAATTGTATCCAAAGCTACTAGATTTGCTTAGGAGAAAAAAAAAAAGTACTGAGGAAGAACACTCACTGGCTCTACTTGAGTCACATGTCCAGTTCTGGACCAATTGCTGTGACTGGGGGATGTTCACTGTGATTTTCCAAGACTGAGCCACTTGTCCAACCCTGTGGCTAAAGGGAATGAGGTATAAGACAGACAAATATAAAAACCTCATGTGGCAAAACTGCTAGTTGGCCCCCCGTGATAATTTTCTCTTTTGCTTAATGGGGAAAAAAGTGTACATGGTTGCATGGAATAAAAACTACATTTCCCAAACTCCCTTGCAATTAAGGATAGCCATTAAGGACGGCCAATGGGATGCGAGCAAAAGGAAGGTGTGCGACTTCCAGGTGGTGTCCTTAAAAAGAGAGAAGCAGCCTTTCTTAACCCTCTTTCCTCTACTTTGTGCAGTCTGGAAGCCTAGGTCATGGTGAAGCACCTTGGATCTGCTGGTTGAGAACAAGACCATGGGGATGACACAGTGTGAGGTAGTCAGAAGGAGCCTGAGTCCCTGATGCCATTTTGGCCCCAAACTGTTTGTGCCTGGACTGTTACACAACAGGACATGAACATCTCTCTTGTCTGAGCTGCTACTATTTTGGGTCTCTATTACATCAGCCAAGTCTGTATTCTAAATAATATATCTTAGGATCTTTCTTCTTTTAAAAAAAAATCCAGATAGTTTGTTTTTATTATTTTTAGAAAGAGATGAAGGTGTGGGGAGAGAAAGAGAGAAACATCGATCTGAAAAAGAAATATTGATTGGCTGCCTCTCATAGGCTCCCCGACTGGGGATTGAACCTGCAACCTAGGCATGTGCCCTGACCAGGAATCAAACCTGTGACCCTTTGGTGCACGAGATGGCACTCCAATCATCCGAGCCTCACCGGCAAAGGTGAACCGTTTCTTGGTTCCCACTGCTATAAGCTGAAAACTCTATCTCTTGTATCCAGGACCGAATTTATTCCCTGGCCAAGTATACCTCCATCCATATCCAGAAAAATTCTGCCTGTGACCAGCCCACACTTTGCTGAGAGTGTGATAAGACACATCACAGGGCCAGGTCTGCTCTCCCTAACCTGAAAAGTTATTTTCATTTCTCCCTACATACTGATTCCATCTCACTGGGCATGTTCCAAAGTGTTTTGCACATGGGTGAGACCAAATTCTGCGCTGGCTCAGGGGCTCCTGGAGAGTGGAGGCCCTGGCTCCCTCATCAAACTGGGGGCTCCTGCATTTATTCCTGAGTATATTTCTCCTGGAGAAATATAAATCACAGCAGACAACTCATCTCATCCTGAGGCAGGGAACTGGGGGCACAGAGTTACCGAGAGCCGAGCAATGGAGGACTCAGGAGAAACCGCTGATAACTGCCTCTTGTCCCGGCCTCTGGGAGTGCTCTGTCCCTGGGCCCCTACTCAGATCGCCCACAGCCCATGATCCGGAGGGAGAGAAAAGAAAGTGCTCACCAGTAGTCTTGGGTTCTGGGATGGGGAAGAAGCAGTGTCTGGGTCATCTTTGAGGTTGGTGCAGGAGATAAGGCAAAGAAAATAACGGAAGGACTTTGTGTCTGATGATCCTCCTCCCTCATTCCAAGCTTTCCTAATTGAAGAATGGTTATTGAATTGAGCCCAATTGGGAAATCCAGAAGGAAACACTGTCTCGGACCACAGAAGCACAGGCTGGGACTGGGCTGGGCCCCTCCTTTCTTTCTGCACTGATTGTATTTAAGAACAATGGGGAACAAGCCCGCACCTTTTTTAGATCCTTCCTTGGCTCCCAAGCAGCTGGCTTCACCTTTTCTTCTTTCCCTCCAAACCTCCTCCCTTAGAAGGACTTCCCCAAGAGACAGTATGGTGTCTCTACTCTCAGACTTGGGTCAGAAAACTTTAAATAGAGCAAGTCAGACTAGCCCAGGGCCATGGGAGCTGGAAGGCGCCATTGGACGCACAGAAAGTCGGCCTTAAACTGCATCCCTGGATCTCCCCAGAGACCTCTGGCCCCACCTCTAAGCAGGACAATTCTTCCCAGTTGTTTCCTCTGACACCAGCATTGGACCCAAGGGAAGAAATTTGACTTTCTGACCCCCACCCCCACCCCATGGTGCACATCAAGCCTGAGACACAAACAAGGCTGGTAACAGTGGCATGGGGGTAAGATGCTGTGTGATGACTCTTTCGTACACATGCCACAGCGAGGAGCAAGCAGCTGCTCCTGGCTTGTGAGGAATAACTGAGGCTGGCCAGCCCAGCCGTGACATCCAGCCTCCTCCCCTCCTGCTGCAGCCCAGCTCACTGGTCTGCTTGCCCTCTCCTCTTGCACAATGTGCCCTGGAGCTCTCACGCCAGGCTCAGCACTCTCCCCTCTACCTTCAGACACTTTTTGGAATATTTCCCCCTCTTCCTCATCCTGGCCCTGAGCCGCCAACTCTCCTGCAGCCTTCTCAGGTGGAGGCCGTTTGCTTTCGCATTCTCGGCATCTCAGGACTAAAAGGTGGAGTGTGTCGTTGCTCCTCACTGTCACTTCCAGCCCCTTCTGCCCACCCTCTGCACATTGACACTCCTGCTCCAGCTATGCCGTCCTCCCCCCTTGCCCCTGTCATCTCCCAGCCTCCCAGGCCTGACCCCTTGCCCTCTGAAGACCCCAGCTCCAGCTTCGTCATCTTTTTCTGTACCTGCCCCCCGTCCCTACTTCTGCTTTTATCCCAGACAAACAGAATGACCTGACCTCTCCAATAATTCTGGTCTTAGCGGGCCATTCTTAACTGGAGCTGATTGGGAAAGGCTTGAAGACACAGTCTTATGTCCTGGAAAAGCTGCCTCTTCAGGGCTCCTTCACATCACTGCTTCCATTTGAGGTCGAAAACAGTTGGCTTTCTCAGCATGTGACTGAGAATCCAGTCAACTTAGATGACTGGCCACAGGCAGGAAGAGTCTCTGTCAACTGAACTCTATCCACTTCCAGTCTGTGTTCAAACTGCTGTCTAGTCTGAATGTTTCCTCTTTCAGGACCTTGCTAAATGTGGGAAGAAGACTCTATCCACCAACAGAGGCAGCTTTTCTAAGCACTTCCTCCAGAACTAGAAGCCCAAATAGGCATGTGAGGTGTATTCCAAGATATCATACGAGGCAGTATTAAAATGTTTTGGATAATATGGGTCACCCACTTTCCAACCTGAAATACCGGCCCGTGGTCTGACAATAGCGCCACGCCTCTTGTTTCAAATCTGCCACAGCAACGTTGCACTTCTTGATGCCAGATTCTGTGTGAATGGGAATATGTTTTAGTCTGCTGCAACGATGACATATCAAACTACATTGGCTTAAGCAAAGCAGAAGTTTCTATCTTGTGAGTTGATGGTTCAGGGCTTCTATCATGGTTTCATGGTTTGAAGGGCCCAGGCTTCTTGTATCTTTCTACTTTGCTATTTTCAATGCACTGCTTCCATCACGCAGTCTAAGAAAGGTCTGTCCCAGGGTGGGTTACTCAGGAAACGGACTCTGAGGCAGAGATCTGCAGACAGCTGTGTTAGCGGGCAGTGCTCCTGGGGTAAAGCCTCTTGCAAGGGCGTGGTGAAGGCAGGACTGGGCAAAGGGCAGAGCTGAGCTGCGATGCAGTCACAACAGACGACACAGCCACTCAGCTCTGGAGCTGGGGTGGCCTTTGAATTTGTCTCAGTTAAGACAAGGAGCTGGGCTTGTTTTCAAGCCTCCAGTCATTGGATGCAGGCCCCCATTTGACACCTTTGGGGAGGAGGCCTGATCTTGGACAAAGTTTCTGGGAAAAGGCTCCGCTGAGCTGTGAGCAGATGATACCCTTGGCAGTTGAGGGAAGGAGCACCTCAATTTTTAATAAGATTTTATGTATGTGTGTATGTATTTATAGAGAGAGGAGAAGGGAGGGGAATAGAAAGGGAGAGAAATACCATGTGAGAGAAAAACATCAGTTGGTTGTCTCTTGTATGTGCCCTGACCAGGGACCGAACCCCAAACCCAGGCATGTGTCCTGACTGGGAATCGAACCAGAGACTTTTAGCTTTGCAGAATGATGCCCAACCAACTGAGCCAGATGGTCAAGCCCAGAGTGCCTCAGTTATGAAGGAGGTATCAGGCAGTCTTCACTGGTATCCATAGCCACAGCGTCCACGAGAGCTCCCACAGGTCCCGCCACCAGCTTTACCCACGCAATGGAACACAGAAAGTCCCCACAACACTTCCACTCATGTCCTTTTGGCTGGATGTAGCCACATGGTGGCACTTACCTGGAAGGGCCACGTGCTCAGATAAAAACCTGAGAAAGAAAGCAAAAGTGAATATTGAGTCTTTTGGAAGTCCCCGCCACACGTCGCTTGTCCATCTGCAGCCATCATCCCAGTTGCCTTTTCCCCCTGAGCACCTGGCTTCCTCTGCTTCTGCATCTGTCTTTGCTCCAGCAGGCATTCCCGACCTCTCCTCTCGGACTGTCTCTTTCAGTTGCATGCAAACTAGCTCCCAGGGAAATAGAAAGATTTTATTAGTTCATGTAGTAGACCAAAGAGTGGATCTAACTTTAGGCCTGGATGGATCCAGAGGTTCAAATGATGTTACCAGACCTCGGTCTCTCTCCATTTCCTGACTCTGCCTTCTGCTGAGTTGGTTTCATTCTCTAGCGTCCTCCTGCCGCATGGAGGTAGAGAGGCCACTGACAGCACCGGGCGCCCATTCAAACTCAGAGAAGAGCATGACATTCTCTTCTTCAGTGTCCCTGTGGGGCTGTGTGCCCACCCTAGACCTATCCCTGTCCAGGGGCTGGGTGCTCTGCGTGTCCAGCCTACATCAAGCCCTGCCATGTGCTCAGGGAAGTGAGACCCTGTGGGTCACAGTAATAGCTCACCCCAACCAGAAACACTCGCAGTGGGGGATAGGCATGCCCTAAAAAAAGTGAGGTCCTGTTATTAAAAAGGAGGATGGGATGCTGATGTTGGGTTGTCTCCTGGGCATCCCAAATATAACATGTCTTCAACGGAACTCTTGGTTCCCATCCCAGCCTCAAATATGTGCTGTTTCCACTTTTACCACATGGTAAATGGCACCTCCATGACCCTGCTGCTCAGGCCAGAAACCTGGAAGTCATCCTTACACATGCTTCCCTCTCTACCCAGCCTCCCACCTACCAATTCTACCAGCCAGGTGTCCTTGAACCAGCAGCCCCTTCCTCCATTTTCTCCACTGCCAACATGTCACTCAGCCTCCAGCACCTCTTTCTGTGCTATTTCCAGGGTCTCCCCCATCTCTGCATGTTTGCTCTCACTCTTGTTGCTGTTTTTCACGTGACAATCAGAGGCATTCTCCTGAAACATACAAATGAGACTGCATGTACTGTGATGACGAGGGGTGTACCTGGAACCAATGGGCCTCGGCGCAATGTATCCAATTCTTATTTTCCATTGGATGAGTCCCCAGGTAGAGTCCGCCTGTCACTTATCACAGCACTTGCCTCCTGAAGACTTGTGCAGCACCTGTTTTTCCCCCTAAACTGGAAGCTCTGGGAGGGCAGGGGTCTTGCCAGTCACATACCCCATGGCATCCCAGACACTGTTTGGAGCACTTGGCCCTGGGGGACTGGGGAAGCCAGGCTGGGGTTCCTGGGAGGGGCAGGAAGGGGTTCGGAGCCAGCTGTTTTCCCACCACACCTTGTATTTCCCAGAGATCTCAGAGTCCTGGGTGGGAGGAGACAGCAGAGCCTTCCTTCGTCTGAGCTCCCCACATGGGGAAACAGCCAGGGAGGAAGAGGAACATGGGAAGAAGGGCGGGGCCCAAGGAGGGAATGAGCCTGAGAACACAAAAGATAAGAAGGGCCAGCAAAATACAGGGTGGGGAAATCCAGAGAGGGAGGGGCCTAGGGACATCAGGAGGTTAGGGTTAGGAGATGGGGCGGGGAGAGAAGCCATTCTTTTTGAATTGGCTTGGGGGCATCCCCAACACATTGACTTAGGTACGGGGAAGTCAAGACCAGACCTCCTGCCTTGTGCTATGGCTTTCTCAGTCAGCCCAAGACCTCTGGGAAGAGAGTGGGGGACACCCAGTCAGAGGCTCCCCCAATCAGCAACCCCCACAGCCCGTGGTGACTGCCCCCAGCAGCCTAAATCAATGTTTAGTGGTGGCCTGAGCCCAGGAATGCTCTATCAGGACATGCAATTACAGGGGTTGGGTTACAGCCCCAGCTCTGGCGAGGGCTCCGTGGCAGGAGATAAGAAGGTGGCACCAGGAAGGGTTGCGTGTGTGCTAAATTGCGGGCTCCCAGCGCACCCCCGGGCCGGCTCACAAGGCTTCCATTGTTGGGGTCTGGCTCCCAGCCCATCGCCAGCCAGATAGGAGCTGCTGTTGTGACAAGGCAAGAAAAGTACACCCCAAGTTCGTACAGATGCCGTTACCCCATCCTTATCAGGTGGAGGGAAGGGAGCTAGCAAGGCTAATGTCGATTAGGAGAAAAAAGGAATATTAGCAATCATGGCAAAAGTCAGTTCCGGCAGCGGGGATGGGGGTCAAAGGCACTAGTCTGCCCAGCTGGGGTTTTTATAATACACAGCTGGAGGCAGGATAAGACAGGAGAGCCCAGGGGGCGAGAGAGGAGACCCCCAGTGAGCCCAGCCCTGCACCGGGTGGCATTGTGGGGCAGAAGCTAGGCATGTGCCGCTGCCTCGGACTTGAAGTCCAGTTAGGAAGACATGATGCATTTCCTCACCCAATATAATCAAGAGCCCACCTCATGCAGGCTCTGTTTGTGGGTGCGGGGGGTTCATAGGGCTGGTATTTGGGGGAACATGTCTGCAAACAGAGTCCTGAAGAGTAGGGGAGCACAAGGTGGGTCAGAAAGAGGGAAGGGGGTGGTGGCTCTGGGGTGGCCAGTCAAGAAAGACTCAGGCTGGGGACTGAGGGATTGGGGCCAGTTATTCCCAGGAGGCCAGAATGAATCCCAGCTCCTTCTCTAGCCGGCTGATTCTAAGGAAGCAATGTTGTCACAAGAGCCATGGTGTTCTCATCTGTAAAATGGGGATGACAAGAGAAACCCTCCAACTGAGGATGGAAAGAGAACTCATGTAAGCACTGAGCGCACTGCCAGCTCTTTGGCACACAGGAGGCCCCCGGGAAATCACGAAGGCGAGTGAGATGCAGCCATCAACCCAGGTGGTTGAGAGTCAAACGTGGGAGGGGAGACAGAGATGCGCCCAAGCCCAGTGGTGGTCTAGGATGGGGCTGGCTGGTGAGGATCAGGGAAAGGAAACTCTGAGGGGAGGAAGAGTATGGGCAAAGGAAAGGCAGCCCCAAGGAGCCCAGCCGGTGGTGGGGGTGGGGGTGGGGGTAGGGGTAGGAGTTGGGTCATTCACAAGCTCCTCCCCTCCCCTGCCCCCCACCAAAGGAACAACCTGAAGGCAGTAACTGCAATCACTATTTAAAAACTCTGTTGTGTCATTTTGACATGTCTTAAAATATAGTTTGGAACAAAAGAGCACTTTAAGGATAAAAAGTTCCAGGAATGTGTCAGTGTGGAGAATCTGCTGCTCCCAAAGCAATGAGTAAAGAAGCCCATTCAATGAGGACCGGACGTTTATTAGGAGGAAAGACAATGGATGGGTGCAAGGCTGGTTGCTGGGAAACCGCTGATTAGAAAGGGGTGGTGGGGTGAACTCATGTCCTGTGCCTGCTCGTCATGTGCCAGTGCGGGTCTGAGACAAAGCTGCCACAGGCAGACGAGGCACAGAGATGCAGGGAGGCCTATTAGTCCACTCGGGCTGCCGTAACAAAATGCCACAGACTGGGTGGCTTAAACAATGGACTGTTATTTCTCCCAGTTCTGGAGGCTGGAAGTCCAAGACCAAAGTGCTGGCTCATTGAGTTCCTGATGAGGGCTCTCTTCACGGCTTGTAGACAGCCGTCTTCTTGCTGTTCCTCACATGGCCTGCCTCTGTGCAGGTGTGGAGAGAGAGAAATCTCTCCTGTCTCCTCCACTTCTCATAAGGACATCAGTCCTACTGGATTAGGGCCACCCATAGGACCTGATTTAACCTTAATAACCTCCTTAGAGGCCCCATTTCCAAATACAGCCACACTGGGTGGTTAGGGCTTTCGTGTATGGATTGGGAAGGGGGAACACAAACACTTAGTCCACAACAGAGGCCTTCTTTAGTGTGCAAAGAAATAAGGCTTTCCCTGGGATTACCAGAAGGACTCACAGATTTAGTCCTCCTCTTGGGGCAAATAATGCTGACCATCCAAGAAGAGCTACAGGTGGCCCACTGCTCCCTTGGAGCTCTGAGAACAGTTCCCAGAGGAATTCCAAAATCAGAAGAAGAAAAACAGGTAGCCTCCGCCATCATTCATTATCAGTAGACATTTAATGATGGAAATACCTGGCTGTGCCCGGCTCTTTGGAGTTCTTGACATCTTAACCATCGTGAGTAGCAAGACATCACGCTTCTTAGTTTAGGAAAGATGGTAATTCCAAGCAAAGTTCTCTAGGATAGAAAAGAGCACTATGTTCCAACTTTTAATTATGAATGCCTTAGAAAATCGTCACTGGCTGGCCCACATAATGTGAATGTTGTGGCTGCTGTTTTTCACGCGTGGCCGTCAGGTGAAGGGCGGGTGCGGAACTTGCAGGAGAAGAAAAGTAACCCTTGATAGAGCCTACTGCATGCCTGTTCTTTATATACATTATCTGATTTATCTTCCTAGCAACCCTGGAAAATTAGCACTAGCGCCATTTAGCTGTTGATTTGTTTGTTTGAAGGAAAGGTTAGGTGGACTTCTTTTTTTTTTTTTTTTGCTGTTTTGCTAAGCTGGAAACTGGAACTCAGAGAGGTTGAGTAACTAAGTGGAGGTGATCCAGCTAGTAAGTGATAGAACCAGGATTTGAACTTGAGTGCCCGTGTCCATTACACTCCTTGCTGCCCACGTCTTGCAAACCCAAACCAATGAGACCCAACAAACGTCACACATACAAGTGTTGGGCCACTTCACGTAGCCATATGTGCACATTATACAGGGTGCAGCCGGGGTGGGGGGGGCCCAAAAAATAGGGATTTGGAATGGGGCCCAGAACTCTGGGTGTCCAGGAAATATTAGAGGGAGATATAAGATGTCCTCACCCCTTCCCCCACAGGTATGAGTTGGGGGAAGGGACACATGGAGCAGGGACATGCAGAGCTGCTAATCCATGGCATGGTCATTTAACATATCTATAGCCTGTGACTGGTGGTTTAGATGTGTTGAATAGCTGTGGCCATGCTCTGAGCCAGGGGGATGGAAAGGACTCCCCCCAAGATGTGACTGGAGGAGGAACCCCAAGTTACAGCGCCTGCGTGGGAGCTTGAAGAAGATTGGCTCCAGAACATGGGGACACACCTGCCCGGACTCATGATGGCAGCCCAGTAAACTTGGAATAATACAGGAATGCTGGCAGGTGTAACTGATTGTAGAAGGAGTCAGAAATGGGGGTACGGAGGAGGTTTGGCGCAGGGATTTAAACTGAGACTCGGTAGCCATTAGGGGAGATTCCACGCGGTTTCACCAGAGTGCAGACCCCTGCAGCTTTGGTGAAGAGGGAGAGCCACGTGGCTTTGGCAGAGTGGAGACCCTCTCACAGCTTTGGTGGAGAGGGAGAGTCACGTGGCTTTGGCAGAGTGGAGACCCTCTCACAGCTTTGGTGGAGAGGGAGAGCCATGAGGTTTTGCCAGAGTGGGGACCCCTTCCCCACAGCTTTGGTAGAAGAAGGACCACGCAGCTTTGGGATGTTCCCTTTGGCTGCATGGCCTGGGAACAAGAGAGATTTTGCCTGGAAGAAGGGGGAAAGGACTCTTGCCAGTAGGCCATGAGAAGGTGCCACATGGCTTTGGATTAATTAGAGATCCTGCCTGGATGACAACACAGCTGACGGTGTCTGGAGCCTGGATCCCAGATGTTTGCTTCTCTTCCTGAATTACGGTACCCTGACTTAGGGCAGAGGGAGATAGGAAGCACTGTGGGCATCTGTGGGTATCCTAAAGGACTTTCATATTTTAATGAAGACATTAGGTTGCTACTTTAACTCTGTATAGCAATAAATAAACATTTCCTTTCCTTTTCACAAATCTCTGGCTTTGAGAGACATCTTTCCATAAGGCGGCGGACATAGCGAACCTTTGTGTTCTGTAACACACATACTTGTGTGTACCCAGGTCTGTGCCTGGCCATAGCCCTCTCCCTCATGTCCAGCCAGTGGGCTGTCTAGGTCCCAGCTGAGGACCATCTAGTGGAAGGGAGAATGTCAAGATAATCTGGCACAAGGTCACGGTGACAGCTTTCCCCCTTCAGACCAGCAAGCACTCATTCTATAATCATGGGTCCTTCTTTGCCTCAGCCTTTCGTAGAAAAGAGGTTACATACACAGTTTGAGTTTCCTTTGTCTCTATTTGCCCAATCTTGCATGCTGGTCTTTATTTCAGATAAACAACATACTAATAATAATGAAGAAAATGTTGCATCATTTTATCTGATAACCTTATGCTCAATAAATATTTGCATTCCTTACTATAGAATGAGCAAAAATCACAAAGAAAGAAAAAGGCATTGTATTTGGAAGAAAGCAAGACAAAATCAGTTTGCCTGGAACAGAAGATTCCTGTGAATCTGCCACAGAGAGTAAAGTGAGAAAGTCCCGAACTCCCGTGCTCAGAGCAGGCCCTTGCAGAGCGTAAGGAACAATCCGCAGTGACTGAGAGACTGAATGCATGAACACATGTGGGAGGGGGGTGGTGTTAAAGGCCAGAAAAAGTAGTACGATGTCAAGTCAGAAATGGAGGGTGTGGTGATGGCATCGGCTTTGGTCGGGGGTATTCGATTGGGTCAAGTGGCCAGCAGGCTGCAGCCTTCAGAACTTAGACTCACGGAGAGGCCACATCCTGATTCGATGAGTAATGTAAACTCTCCTCCCCAACAGGCAGGGGCCTGTGCCAACCTCAGGCAGGGGCAGCTCAGTGGCAGACCAGCAGGCCTGGCCACCCCTCAGAGCAGCACTTTCACCGGAGGCCTCAGCCTGGTTTCACGCTAGGGGGCGGAACAAGTGCAAACCCAAATTCTCCCCTCCCCACCCCAAGAGTGGAGGGGGTGCTCCACTCCCCTGGGGTGCCCTAGGAGAGGAGTCAGATCACCCTCTCAGAACAGGGTTTCCCTAGGCTCCTGACGCAGAGCTTCTGGGCTGTTTCCCGAACCTTCTGAAACAGGCGGCTGGGCTCCCAGGCCCAGGCTGCCAGGCAGTGTTGTGGGGAGAGGGAGGAAATAGGCCCCCATTGTCCACTGGGCCTGGCAGCACAATGGGAGCCTGTGTCATGCCAGCAGCTGTATGTGGCTCTGACTGTGGTGGACACCTGCCTTGGAGGAGCACACAGCCTGGGGGACCTCGTCTGTTTTCATGGCCCTCCTGGTGGGACCTGTGGGCTGGCTCTCTGTGCCTGAGGGTTGGCATGTCTTGGGGGGTGCTAGCTATTTCTGGCAGTGCATACATGTGTATTCTTGCCAGTAGGTGTGACCCAGTGCAGGTAAGTGTGTGTGCTTCTATGTCTGCATGTGGAGACACACATCTGCCCGGGGCTGGTTGGGCAAGACAGCAAGTGCATACACATGGGCCTGTGTGTGTGCATTCAGGGCAGGGAAGGCAGCTGAGCACGTGGGTGCACACGTGCCTAGCTCTTCTCCTTTGCCCACACAGGGTGTCTTCTCCAAGCACCAGGCCAGGGAAGGCAGAACAGGTGGTGATGAAACTTCATTGGCAGAAAAGTACTGGAATATTGGGACCCAGGCTCTTTCCAGTGGAAACGCAAGCTTTGCACAGGCGCACACAGACTCCCTGGATCTCGGGGCCTGGCTGCTGGCTTTACTGGGCTCCTCCATGTCCCTCCTGCCCTCTCTCTTCTGCTGCTGCCCTGCATCCTGGATGATCAGAGACCCTCATCTGGGTTGGGGACCCTCAGACAAGGAGGAGCAGGAGGAAGGACAGGAATGGTTGAAGGTCTTCCGGGTTCAGGATGTTTCTCCAAGGGCTGAGCTGCCCAATTTGGCCTTACGACCCTCCCATCCCAACCCTAACCCCAACCCCAACCCCCACGAATCGCTCCTCCCACCTCAACCCCAACATCAGCCCACCCAGCCTACCCTGCCAACCTTGCTGGAATCAGGAAATGAGATTGCAACTCCTTTCAACTAAATCCAGCAAATATTTACAGAGGATCTTCCAAGCACAAGGCCCTGTAACGCTGGGGGCTGTGGGGAGAGGCTCTCTGCCAGCTCCCACCTCCCGGATAACTTCAGGTTCAGGGCAAGGAGGCCCCTACTTTAAGGCTTTTCCCCCGATCCCCACCCATAGCTGCCGCCTGCGTCCCAGCCCCCACCTCCCCGCCACAGGCCAGAAATGGAGGCCTGCCTGCTGAGGGTGCCTCCAGGAGTCTCCGGGAGAAAGTGTCCTGCTGCCTCTTCCTGCATCTGCGGTTCTCTACCCACCTTCCTGCGCCCAGAGGACCCCTCTGAGGGATGGCTAAGGGAGGAGAGGGCAGAGGACCCTTGTCCCCTGATACTATCTGGTGTCAGGAGTTTGGGAGCCGGGCTTGCTTTCCAATTAGAAGAAAAAGCTATCCCTCTTCCAAAGGGGCCCTTCTGCTTTCACAGGCCAACCGGCAGGCAGGTGTCTCAGCTTGTCCTGAGAAGCTCCCTGCCTGTAGCCTGGTCTCCAAAGCGAAATGTACAACACGACCCTTTGGGTGAGGCATAAAAATATTATCTTTTTTTTTTAATCTAGAAACTGAAGGATTTACCAAATAGTTAATAAATGGATTGACACTGTGCATTTCCTCAGCCTGTTTCAGACGGCCCTGAGTCCTGGAAGGTTCTCTCAGAATCTGGGGGATCTTGGGGATGAGGGTGAGCTCCTCTGTGAGGAGTGTTTGGGGGCGCCTTCCCATTACCACTCACGTCCAGCCAATAGCTTTGTTTATTAAGCTATTGGCCTGTCCCCAGTGTGGTTGGTTTTATAAAACACGATGCCTTAACAGAAGAATATTTTCATAGTTTGTAAATGAGAGGGGTGTAACAGGAAAAAACTCTTCCTTAGCCCACAGGTCTCCTGGGAACCCAATTTAAAGACAATTTGTGCATTTTTTCTTTCACAGAAAGATGAATGGGTTCAAGATTCATTGACCTTCGCTATTAATAGTGAATCCCAGGGAATACTTCAGACAAAAAGAGTCAGTTCTAGTAAGCTATAGGGGACATTGTAACACTAAGGGAGGGAGCAACAGCATTTCGAATACAATGTATGCTAAAGAGAGAGCACTTTGAAAATGGTTATTTGGAAATGTTTTCATCACAAGGTATTCTAATTACTGAGAACTCTGTAAACATGTCACCTATTAAAAGTTAAAAAAACAAGCTTGAAAAAAATTCTAAATAAAGAGTGGGAATTTTGAATCTGATTGTTACAAACACAAAACCACAAAACCTTCCAATTGTTTTGTAAGAATAACTGAAATCAGGAACAGTAGAATTGACTAGTGAAATGTCAGTTAAGTTGCACAATGGATGAATGGAAGTGATTTATTGGGCACAGCGCACGATCGAGGCCTGTCATTTGGCTGGGTATCTCTTATAGCTATGGTCATTATGAATACCAAGAATCAAAATAAATTGAACTAGATATTCAAATCGCTGTCTCATAAAGTATTAAATATTTAAAATGTAATGCATGCAAGTATTAAATATTTAAATGTAATGCATGTTGTGTCCAGACACAACAATGAGCATTTTAATAGAAAGAACCTTGATAGCATCCCTGAGCCCGTGGACCGAGCCAGCTTGGGTCTGTCCTACTTCAGATTCCTGGCTACATGGGATAACAAATATCCTTATTCTCGCATGTCTGATAACAGAGAGATTCCTTCTTATTCTCTAAGCCAGCTTGAGTCAAAATTTCTACCACTTGCAGCTGAAACCTTTCTGCGCAACCACTTTAAATTGGCCTGCCTGTCCTCGGGGTTGCTTCCGGCCTAAGGGCCTCTCTGGGCCTGAGTCCTGGAGTGGGGTCACACAGGAGACCCCAGGGACAGTTTGTGAGATCGGGGCATCAGTTTGGACTCACCCTCCTTAGCAGATTTGTGAGAAAACAGAAAAGCCTTTTAAGACAACTAGCTAATACTTATTGAGCATTTACTACATACTAGGCTCTGTTCTAAATGCTTTGCATGTGTCATTTCATTTCAACTTCCTAACAGTCTGATGAGGTAATGCTATTGTTATCCTGCTTCCATGTGAGGGCACTGAGGCATAAAAATGTGTCCGAAGTCATCGAGCTTGCAAGCATCAGAGCTGGCATTTGGACCCAGGCTGTCCTGGTCTAGGGTTCTCACTCTTAACTACTACATGACCTCTGATCCCCGCGCTCTTGTTTGAAAGAGAGAATCTTTCTTACTCATGGTGATTCCCTGCTTAGAGAAATTTCTGTCCAGCGCCTTAGACCACTCAGCCATCCTGACACCCTGAGAAATTTCTGTTTATTGAGTTTCACTTAGGACAGCCCATAAACTTCTTTCTATCTGGCAGTGACAACAATAATGGCCCATCCACCCATATTTGCAGACATGAGTCCCAAGCTTGGGATTTGGCATCTTGAACAGAACAGACACCCCAATTATATTCCTCCATGGACCATCAAACAGCAAGTCAAAGACTGCCCCCAAATCTTTTCCAAAGTTCCCATGACAACCTACCCAAAAGAGGACTTCCAAACGCTGCCACTTCACTTGAGTGCTCCTGTACCTTATGAACCATTGTAAGATTAAGGCAGAAAAAAATACATACACCGGAAGAGGCAGCATAACAGGCAGCTCTGGAGTTGGGTTGGCTTGGACCAACCCTGGCTGGCCACTGGCTAACTGAGTGAACTTGGACTAGCTGTTTAACCTTTTTGTGCTTTAGTGTCCTCATCTGTAAAGGAAAAAAAATCAAAACAATAGTTTATACATCACATGGATGTTAACAAGATTAAATTAGTCAATATTTGCAGACAGTACCTGGCAGAGTATATAAAGCACTCTTGCAAATAACAAGAAGATAACTCAATTTAAAAATAGTCAAAGAAATTAAACAGATACTTCATCACGTAAAATATATGGATAAGAGATGCTCAGCCTCGTTAGCAATTGGGGAATTGCAAATGACAACCCCAAGGAGGCACCACTTACCACCGACTACAATGGCTACAGTTTTACAAATTGGCAATACCAAGAGCTAAGGAAGGGGTGAAGCAACGAAAACTTTCAGACCTTGCTGGTGGGAATACAAACTAGTGTAGCTACCTAGCAAAAACAGTTTGGCAGTTTCTTATAAAGTTAAATATTCACATAACAAATGATTCAGCAATTCTACTTCTATTTACTCAAGAGAAATGAAAATACAAGTGCATGCAAACACCTGTTAAGTAATTGTTTACAGCAGCCTATTCCAAATGCCCCAAACCAGAAAGAGCCCAAATGGCCATCAACTGGTGAAAGGAGAAGCAAACTGTGCAATGTCTACACAATGGAATACTACTTAGCAATGAAAAAAAGTACCTGATATACAACATGGATGAAACTCAAAAGCAATATGTTCGGGAAAAGAAGCCAGACACAAAGATTACATACTGCGATTCCACGTGTGGGACATTCTGAAAAAAGGCAAAACTACAGGGACAGTAATTAGACTAATGATTCCTGGGGTTTGGAAGAAGATGACTGGAAAAAGGCATGAGGAAACTTTTGGGGGTGATGAAAATATTCTATATTTTGATTATGATGGTGGTTACATGCCTGTATATATTTGTCAAAATTCATCAAGCTGTATGCTTAAACAATGAATTTTATTGTATGTAAATTACATTTTAATAAGCTTGAGATAAGAAAAACAAATAATGCTTAGGATATAATGTTCCATAAACCTTTTATTTTTAAAGTATATTTTATTGATTATGCTCTTACAGGTGTCCCATTTTTTCCTCCATTTTATTCCCTTCCACCTTGCACCCCACCTCCCACCAGCATTCCCCGCTTAGTTCATGTCCATGGATCATACATATAAGTTCTTTGGTTTCTATATTTCCCATACTATTCTTAACCTCCCCCTGTCTATTTTCTACCCACCATTTATGCTACTTATTCTCTGTACCTTTTCCCCTCTCTCCCCCTCCCACTCCCCACTGATAACCCTTCATGTGATCTCCATTTCTGCGATTCTATTCTTGTTCTAGTTGTTTTGTTGTTGTTGTTGTTTGTTTGTTTGTTCTAGGTTCAGTTGATAGTTGTGAGTTTGTTGTCATTTTACTGTTCATATTTTTTATTATCTTCTTTTTCTTAGATAAGTCCCTTTAACATTTCATATAATAAGGGCTTGATGATGACGAACTCCTTTAACTTGACCTTATCTGAGAAGCACTTTATCTTCCCTTCCATTCTAAATGACAGCTCTGCCGGATAGAGTAATCTTGGATGTAGGTCCTTGCCTTTCATGACTTGGAATACTTCTTTCCAGCCCCTTCTTCCCTGCAAGGTTTCTTTTAAGAAATCAGCTGATAGTCTTAATGGGAACTCCTTTGTAGGTAACTGTCTCCTTTTCTCTTGCTGCTTTTAAAATTCTCTTTTTATCTTAAATCTTGGGTAATGTAATTGTGACATGTCTTGGTGTGTGCTTCCTTGGGTTTAACTTCTTTGGGACTCTCTGAGCCTCCTGGACTTCCTAGAAGTCCATTTCCTTTGTCAGATTGGGGAAGTTCTCCTTCATTAGTTTTTCAACCAAGTTTTCAATTACTTGCCCTTCTCTTCTCCTTCTGGCACCCCTATGACTCAGATGTTGGACCGTTTAAAGTTGTCTTGGAGGTTCCTAAGCCTTTCGTCATTTTTTAAAACTCTTGTTTCTTCATTCTGTTCCAGCTGAAAGTTTATTTCTTCCTTCTGCTCCAAATCATTGATTTGAGTCCTGGTTTTCTCCCCTTCACTGTTGGTTTCCTGTATATTTTTCTTTATTTCACTTTGCATAGCCTTCACTCTTTCCTCTATTTTGCATCCATACTCAGCCATTTCTGTGAGCATCCTGATTACCAGTGTTTTGATAGGTTAGCTATCTCTTCATCACTTAGTTCTTTTTTTGGAGTTTTGATCTGCTCTTTCATTTGGGCCATATTTCTTTGTCTGGGCACACCTGTTACATTGTAAGAGGCAGAGCCTTAGGTATTCACCAGGGTGTGGCAAGCCACATAGCTGAGTTGTGGAGCTGTATGTGGGGGTGTGATTCTGAGAGGGAACAATGCCGCTTGCTTGGCTCTCAGCCAGATTTCAGTCACTTGCCCTGATACCCACAAGCAAATTGGACCCTTCTGGTGCTGCTTCCTGGGCGAGTGGTTTTATGTACATTCTAGGATCCCGTGGGTCTCTCCACTGAACTTTCCTGTGAGGCTAGGAGTTTCTCTTGGAGCCTCAACTCTCTCAGGTTGTTATAGTCAGAGGTTTTGAGGCTTTCTTTTCCTGCACTGGAACCCTGGGTTGTGCAGTCTGTTTCACTCCCCAGTTGTTCTTCACAGTCTGTCCGCATGCAAATATGGGACTGCCCAGTCCTCCAGCTGCCGCCTTGCCCCGGCTGCTCATCTCCACCCCTCCTACCAGTCTGAATGAATGTTTCTTCTTTAACTCCATGGTTGTTGGACTCCCATACAGTTCAATTTTTCTGGAAGTTCTGATTGTTTTGTTTTTAAATTTATTGTTGTTCTTCTTTTGGTTGTGTGAGGAGGCAAAGTGTATCTACCTACACCTCCATCTTGGCCAGCAGTCCTGCTCCATAAACATTTAATGAAGCAAATATTTTAAAACACAGAAAAAGTCTAGAAGTATACACCCAAAATGTTCATGGATAATCTTCAAGTAGCAAATTATTGTGATTTTTTTACTTTCTTCTTTGTTGTATGCAAAAATAAACAGAGCCTTTTTTAAAAAATATAAATTGAAAACTGATTCCAAAGTCCATATGGAAGCACCAAGAACCTAGGGTAGCAAAAACAACTTTTGAAGAACAAAACTGGAGAACAAACACTACCCGATTTCAAAATTTACCATAAAGCTGCTGTAAATCAATACGGTCTGATACTGGTGTAAAGAGAGACAAATAGATCAATGGAACAGAATCAAAAGACCAGAAATAAACCCGTACTTCTATGGACAAGTGATTTTCAACAAAGGTGCAAAGGCAGCGCAGTGCAAAGGGGTAGTCTCTCCAGCAAATGGTGCTGGAACGATTTCATGTCCATAAGCAAAAAGTAAACTTCAATCTGTACTTTGCACCATACACAAAATAGAGTTCTCAAAAATGGACTATAGACCTAAATGTAAAGCCTAAAACTGTAAAACACCTAGAAGAAAATCTCTGTGACCATGGGGTAGGCAAAAATTTCATAGGTATAGCACCAGAAGAAGCATGATCCATAAAAGAACAAAATGATGAACTGGACTTCATCAAAATCAAAAATTTCTGCTCTAGCACTGTTAACAAAATGAAAAGGGGAGCCACAGGCTTAGAGAAAATATTTGCAAATCATGTGTCTGAGAAAGCAGTTGTGTCCAGAATATGTAAAGAATTCTCAAAGAAGTCATCTGGTAAACAATGAATAAATGATTTGAGACACCACTAATGCCTATTAAAATGACTGAAATGAAGAAGACTGGCCAGATCAAGTTTTGACTAGGATGTGGAGGGACTGGAACTTGTGTACGCACATGAGCTGATGAGAAAGTAAAATGGTACAACTTTTTGGCAGTCTCTTAAAAAGTTAAACATACACCTATCATGTGATCCAGCCATTCCACCCCTAGGCATTTACCCCCAGAAAAACTAAAGCATATGTCAGCTCAAAGATTTATTCATGCACACGGCAGCTTTATTTGTAATAGCCAAGTACTGGAAACAACCCAGATGTCCAGCAACAAGTGAGTGGATAAATTCTGGTGTATCTATATGGTGAAATATTATTCCACATTAAAATGCAGTTAGCTATTGACACAGACTGCAACGTGGATGAATCTCAAAAAATAATTATGCTGCGAAAAGTAACTGAGTACATGTAAAAAGGAGTACATATTCTATAATTTCATGTACATAAAATTCTAGAAACTTCAATTGTCTAGAAACAGAAAGCAGATCAGTGATTGAGTATAGGGGAGATGAGAAAGGGGTGGGAGGAAGGAACTACACAGGAGACTTTTAGGGTGATAAAATATATATTTTCTTGTTTGTGGTGATGGCTTCAAGCATGTATAAATATGTCAAAATGTATCACATTGTACACTTTAAATATGTGTAGTTTATTATAGATCAATTGTACCTCAATAAAGCTATTGAAAAATAAACAGATTACTTTTGTAACACAATAAATTTCTTTAAAGGCAGAAATATGAGACTCAGGACAATGTATATCATACATATTTTTGTGGTTAGTTATTGTGTGGCCCTATTTAATTATCCATGTACTATTTAGAAACTTTGTAATGTACATATTATGGGTATACCATTATAGATACTTGAGCTTGGTTTTGTGGTCAGTTCTATAAAAATTTGTAAACCAGGCTCTTGGCCAGGAACATAATCCTGCATTATAACATTGTTTCTGTGGAAAGATCAGAATTGGCTTACGTTACATTGGCATGGTTCCTTCCCGCTGCCCCCAGGATCTCTCTTCTCAAATCCATCTGACACACTCTGGCCAGAGTCATTTTAAAAACAAAAAACAAAGATTAGATCATGTTACTTCCCTGTTAACCCCTCAGTGACTACAAATGGTGAAGTCTGAACTCTACAACATGATATCCAAGGCTCTTGACGACTGGCCCATCTTCCTCGCCAGTCCTGGCTCCAGAACCACCCCATCCGTCACACATCTGAACCATCTGTCAGGTGTTTTCACCACTTTTCACCTGCGCTCAAACTTTCCAACTGCCAGGTACGTCCTTCCCTTTCACCTCACTTGTGCATCTGGAAAAGTCTCTCTTCCTTCCAGACTCAGTTCTTGAGAGTCTTCCCAGATTTCCACCAAAAGAGAAGTAATCCCTCTTTTTCGCTGCACTCCCACAGCGCCTTACACCTACGTCTACTAGAGCACTTATTTCATTATCCTGCAGGAATTCAGATGCATCTTTACCAGGCTGGCTCAGCTGCCGCAACGAAAACAGTGACCCCAACACCCCTCTCTGCCGATAGCAGTGGTTTGAGTGGTTTATTTCTCTCTCAAATAAAAGCCCTAACTGGCATGCTGGCTGGCTCAGCTCCGCAGTATTGGGATCCAACCTCCCGCCTTGTCGCTCCATTCCCCTCAGATTTGCCCTCACATGCGTGGACCCACCTTGCCCTCCACCATGTCTGCCACACGGCTCTCCAACAGGGGACAGGGGAAGGGACAGGGGAGAGAGTCTCTGCCTTTTTATGACATCCTCCAGAACTTGTATCATCACCTTGTTCGCATCCCATTGGCCAGAACTCAGTGACAGCCACACACAACCTCAAAGGAGACCGGGAAATGCAGCTTTATCCTGGGCAGCCATGTGCTTCACTCAAAATCGGGCATATTATTATGAGAGGGAAGGCAAGAATGGACCTGGGATAAGAGAGGAGTCTCTGCCAGTCCACCCCTTTAGCCACCCAACTATCTGTGCTCACCCTTCTTTTCATATATAAAACACAAACTCTGCCTTGCAAGGCTCATAACTTCCAAGTACCCTGCTGTCCTGCTAAGCACATCCAGCACCTCAGCTGGGTCTGGACATGGTTAGCTGTGGCCTGGAGACCCACACTCTGAAAGACAAATTCTCTGCCCCGCCACCCTCCTCCAACAGGCGTTGGTGGAGCAGGAACCTCGCACACAATTAAAAAGCAGCAACTCTTACTCAGAGAGCCAAACAGTGGGAACAACCCAGATGGCCCCAGTCCATAGTGATTATCCAAGCTTGCCAGGTAGAAGTTATAAAGACTCCTTGCCCTTCTGTTTTCTGGAAGTAACTCCCTTGTCCACTGTCCTCCTTGGCCTGTGGCTTTGCCCCCTGGGAGGCTATTAATAGGTCACTATCCCCCATAACCAAGTCTGACGTGGGCATTGAAGAATATGCTTCTCTCAGGCTTCCAGACTCTTTGCTTCTAGTCAGTAACTCCAGCCAAAGGTCTTGTCCTGACAAAGTCTGTCAGCCTGAAAACTCCGGCTGTATTTTTACTGGCTTCCGTGCTCTGCCCAGACCCCTCTCAGGGCTTAATGGCTGTTATCTTCAGGCCATCTGAGACAATGGGCTTGGGTGGAAAGGGAACACCCTTAATCTGATCTTGGCTGCTGGGCTGCCTCCCATTGTCTGGCAGAGAATTCTTCACTAGGGAAGGTTGAGAAAGGCTCAGCGCCACCCTCTTAACTCCTGCTAAGGCTGACTTTTCAGAGCCAACTTAGGTCACTGCTTCCATTTGGGGTACAGAAGCAGCTGGCTTCTATTTCTGCAGGTCTCCACATTTCCAAACCCGCAGCCAACCCAGATTGCCGGCAGCCGATAGGGGTGCCCTCTTGGCAGAATCATACTCTCTTCCATCTCGGCTTGCAGACTGGCTAGGTCTAACCTGAGTTCATTTCCTTTTTCTAGGAATCTGCTGAAAGCAGCAAGAAGCCGTCAGTATTCACCAGTTAGCAAGTTCTCCTAGAGCAATAGGCTCAGAGCACACGGGATCTTCCCGTCAAACATCCATCACAGAGCACCACGAGAATCACCAGCTTTCCAGTCTGCGTGTCTGTGTCTGCTCCACCTGACTGTGGAGCCAGTGCCACGCGTGTGAGTGTTTTTATGATGGTGCTTCACCTCCAGGTAGTCTAATTAATTGTGGAATTGATTCTGGCCGCTGTAACTGAGAGACCAAACATAACAGCAGCTTAAACAAGGTGGCAGTTAATTGTTTTCTCATGAGAGAGTCGGAGCTGGTGTGCTGGTCCAGCTCCGCCAGGTCGTCAGGGCTCTAGGCTTCTTCTGTGCTGTTCCATCATCCCAGGAGGGTGTCGCCCTCCACGTGGCCCAGCATGGCTCACCCCCAAAGTCTCATTCCAGTGAACAGGAAGGGGGAGGAGTGGGGGAGGGTGCAATCTGGAAGTGCACCTCACTCCCGTTCCCCTTTCTTGGCTAATACGACTATACTTGATTGAGAGGGAGGCCACGAAATGCAGTCTGTGTTCTGAGCAGTTCTATCACAAAGCGGGGGGGGGGGGGGGGGGGGGGGGGGGGGGGGGGGGGGGGGGGGGGGGGGCTGATGCGGCCAGATGATTGGTCACCCCTGCCTCAGCTTGTCTCACCTCGAGAGGACTCTTTGAGGGGCAAGGACCTCGTCTGACCATCTTCACTATCCGTAGGCCCAGCCGAGTGCCCAGCACGGGGTTGGGAACTATCTGTGTTCAACTTCAGTTTTCCTAGACCACAACCCAGCCCCACCATGATGGACACGTGTAGCATGCTTTGTGTGTGACAGGAACCTGCACTGATGTGACCCAGGGGTCCCTAGCCTGCATGTCCTCAAGTTCTCCAGCCTTGCGGAGTCACCCCCCATGCCCAACATTCCTGAGGGCTTTCCACAGCACACAGTTTGTCCCTCCCACCTCTCTGAGGTCTTTCGCTCGTCAGCACGACCCTCAGCCCTGCCGAGCTGTCCCTTCTCAGAACTGCCTCCTGCTGAGTGGATGCTAGTCTCCTCCTTCCTCCCTCCCAAGGTACTGAGAACCCAAGGCTCACATGTGTGGCAGCTGTTTAATCAAATTCAGGATAACAGAGGATGATTATAGCACAGAGGGGAAAATGACCTCAAATTCAAGGTCACATATCACACCCTCAGAATGTGTCGGTCATTCCCCACCACGGGGAATTTCTCTGCTGTGGTGCTCCTGCTGGTCCCTGCTCCACTCCACATGGCATTTCCCAAGCCTTGTCTTCAGACACCCAGTGTCTTTCCCTTCTCACCTATTCCTCAGTCCCTTGGACACTCGCCTGAGCTGTCCTCACAGCCTCACAATTTCTCTCCTTTGATCCTGCAGCCGGTTCGGCTCTTGCTTCATCTCAGCTAGACCCCTCCAGGTGGCTTGGAAGCACTCAGTTGCCTAAACCCCAAAGGCCCACCACTATGTTTCAACAAGCAAAAGGGCCATCACCCCCCAGGTGGTGAGGCACCTCGGGCCCAGAGGTTAAGCCACCATCCGAGGCTGCACAGCAGCTGAGAGACAGGGCTGGCCCACAGGGTGGGCTCCAGTGCCCCTGCCTGAGCGATAACCGCATTGTCTTGAGTCATCATGGAGTGTTCTGTGACCTGAGTCTTATTTCCCCTGTGCACAGCTTCCAAGGGACAGTGCCTAACCAGGCTGGGCCCACCTGTCCTGCCAACTGACTGCAACGGTCGTTGTGGTGAAAACCACTGTGTGCAGGGCACACTGCTCCCCGAACGCTCCTAACAGTCCCCTAACCACCCCCCCACCACCACCACCTCAGCCTCGGATTCCCAAAGCCCTCCCCACCCTGCAGCAGGGGAGAGGGTGTGGGAGGGGAGCAGGTGGGGGTGGGGAGGGGAGGGGAGGGGCTGGGCTGAGGGGCTCGGATTGAATAGCGCTTTCTTCTCAGAGGCTTCCTTACCCCCGAGTTGTCACTGATTAACCCTCCAGACCAGATAACCTCTCCATGGGAGGAAAAAACTGTGTGTTTAGCCTGAGTCATAAAACATCAATATTGACTTCTCACAGGTGAAGCCAAAGGGGAAAGGGAGGGGAGGCGGGGGAGAGGCTTGCCGTCCCCCCCACCCCCCTAAAGGCCTGAGACATCCAGGGGCCAGTCCACCCACCCGGCCTAATTCCCTGGGGAGAACGCTGGGTGATCAGGTTTCGGCATCTGAAGAAGCTGGATTCCCACCTGCTTCCATCTCTGGGGCATCCGGGGGAGCCAGAGGCCCCGGGCCTCCCAGGACTGTTCTATTCTCTGACCCCCACTGCCTCACGGGGCCCAGCGGAAGAGAGAGTTGCACAGGTCATGGGTCTGTCTGGAACCAGACTGCCTCTGCCCTGCTGTTTCCCAGCTCTGGAGCTTGGACAGGTGACCGACTTGAGCCTCAGTTTCCTCATTTGTCAACTGAGGGTAGTAATAGCACTCAGTTCACAGGCTGTTTAGGACGGTCAAGCGAGATCACTGACGCTTTATGTGAAGCACGAGGAGCTGGAGTTCCCATAAATAGCATAATGGGCTCTCTCTCCTGCTTGCTTGCTTGCTTTCTCTCTCTCCTTCCCCTCCTATCTCTTGATACACACATCACTTTCAGGAAGGGTTTCAGGACTATGGGAACAGTGCAAGCTAAGGCACTGACTGACTCACCGAGGGCCAGAAACCACAGGTGGTTGGGCCAGGCATGGGGGTCCTTACCTGGGTCCTTCCCTCTGGCTCAGAACAAATCAACCCCTGCCCCCCCCCCACATTCACTCTGGCTGGTGTTTTTCATTGGAAGGCCTGAGGAGGGGGGTCTGTGGCCACTTTCTGCTTGGGGTGGGGCCCCTGGACCCAAGAGTCCAGCTATATCCTTCTCAGGGCACCTCACACCTTCATCCCAGGGTCTTCTCTCCATCCTCCATCTCCTTCCTTTTGGGGGCAAGGGTGTTTCTCCTGCCTCTCCCTGTCTTTCTGGAGGATCAGAATGAGGAGGTTCCCCAAGGAATTTTCAGCCACCCTGGGCTGGGCACTTTCTGTACCTCACTTAATACTAGGCTCGGGGAACAGTGGGGAAGGATTCAGGCTTCCTCATCCTCACCCACGGCCAGGGTCCTCTCCTCCCCCAGCCCAGGTGAGCCCCACCTGATGCTGTGGGAGGCCAAGACTCTGGTGGGGAGGGCCTCCCTGCAGGGTTGGGACCAGACAAAGGCCCTTCTGTCTCACTAAGCTGCCATCTTGGTGGGGCGGGGGAGGCGATGTTACTGGCCTTTCAGTCACCCCAGGGTGGCAAACACCCCCTCCTCCAGCAGGGCTCTGGAGTGGCTGTGGGCCCAGCAAGGAACTGGGTGGAGATAAGCCTGGAGCAGGAGGCCAATGGGTGGGGTTTGGCCACAGGCCCGTATTCAAGCCTCAGCTCCATGCCTGTGAGCAAGCATGGATAGGGGCTGAGGGACTTCCCCGCGGGGTGCTCCTGCAGCTGTTTGCCACGGGGCAATGGGGGCAGCTATCAGCCCACTCCTTTCTCCTGCCTTCCTCTCCATCTATCCTTGCTTCCCTCCTTACAAAATCTGCTGAGTGTCTTCTGTGTGCCCGGTCCTTTCCTTAGTGTTTTCTATCTCTCATCCCCCCAAATTTCCATTCCTTCTCCAGGCTTTTGCTTGTACTGTTTACACAGTCTTGCAAACCCTTCCTGAATCTCCTTCTTCCTCCAGGCAGTCCTCCTGGAGACAACCCTGATTCCAGCCCCCGCCCACTCACCCACTTCTCCTATACTGATGTTCCTCTGTGCTTCTTGTGCCTTCCTGTACTTGTGCTGCCTCCTCAGCTGCACGGTGAGCTCCTTGGGGGCTGGGAGGCATGACTTCCCCCTTCCCCCCCACCATGGACAACATTAGTAGGTTTATTGGCAATGCCATCCTCAGCCACAAATCAGGCAAGAAGTTATTTTCTTGCAGAACAGCAACTCGAAACAACTTCTACATCAGACAGAAAATTCCAGATACCTCCTTCCAGCCAGCTGTGCAAGATGTCTGACTCTTTATCATCACCCCTTCCTCCCCCACTTCTAGCCCAGCCAGTACGCTCCCAGGTCTTGGAGCAGAAAGGGCATTTCTGGCTGATCGGTATGGCTGGCTGCCTACCTGATCCTAAGTGATCCACTTGCTCCCTGTGGCAGCCCCAGGTTCAAGGCTGTGTGCCAGGGGCATCCTTTCCCAAGCAGGGACCTCCTCTGCTTGCCTGGCTATTCTTGCCCTCCTTCCCTGACAGCCTCTCATCTCTCTTTTCACACTCCCACCTTCCCAACCTCTTCAGCACCAACCCACCTGTCCCTGCCCAGGTGACCAGGTGACCTGAAAACAAGAATTCACATGTAACACACAGACTCACCACTGCCTACGCTACACTGACCACCAAAACATTCAAGGTGAACCAGAAGCTGTTAGAGAGAGGGCACACCGAAGGTGGCAAATTGGCTTTATATAAGGCTATCGTAGAACAAGGTTGTAGGGGCCCACAGCACCCACCCACCTCCAGCTGAGAGAAGAAAGTGAGTGACAGAGGAGTGGGCACCTCTTCCACCAGGCAGCCCTTCTTTAAAATATTCTGCCCTCATGAGGGTCTTCATTCTCATTGAATCAAGGACACCAATTTAGAGTCTAAAACACATGGCAGCTATCCTTAAGGAATTCAGGAAGGGGGGAGTGGCAGGGGGCGGGGCTGTGGATTCTGATGGGGCGGGGCGGGGCGGGGCGGGGGTGGGGGGGACCAGCCAACACACACACTTCTTCCCTCTCTCCTCCTCCGAGGCCCCTGTGCCACTAAGATTCCACCCTGGGCCCCGACTCCCCTTGGTCCTTCTGCCACGGGCACCCTTGCTTCCATTCCCTACCACCCTCCATGCCCCCACCCCCAACTTCGCCCATGGCCTGGGCCAGCTCCACCAGCACCAGCGGACAACCACCCCTTGCCAAGAGTGGGCTGGCCCACCCCAAGGACAGGAAAGGAAGAAATGAGGAGAGCTCCTTGGGTTCTCCTTGACTGAAGGAGCAGAGGTGTCCAACCTACGGACAGCCTGTGGGCCGCACACGGACCAGGATGGCTATGAATGCGGCCCAATGCAGAATCATAAATTTACTTAAAAACTTTTTTTTTCTCATCAGTTTTTGTTTGTGTTTGTGTATTTAATGTGTGGCCTAAGACAACTCCTCTTCTTCCGGTGTGGCCCAGACATGACAAAGGGTTGGACACCCCCGGTGAAGATTGAGGTACAAGTCACGTTCATCTGCTGAAGGGTTCTCACCATGCTGAGAGCTGTGTGACTTATTTTGTCATTCATTCGTTCTAACACTCTCTCTCCCCTGCCCCTAACGAATGTTCTCTGTAACCCCCTTCTCTAGCCAGGGGCACTGAGCAGCTCCTGGGGGCTTAGAATATGGGCAGGAGCTGGGGGTGCAGCAGGCCCGCAGGTGCGGAGGAATGAAGGGGGCTGGCTGGCAGGCGGGATGGCCGCAGAGCTGGGGTGCCCTCCCAGGGCGAGCTCCTGACTCCTCTCCAAGAGGGTTTCCTGACTGTTGACTCCGGCCAGCAGTCGCCAATCCCAGCGCGATGGCGCCACCTGCTGTGGGGAGGGAACAACACAACTGACTCCACAGAGGGGGTTGAGAATTTGGGGTGTGGGTAACTCCTTCCTCAAGGAGCATAGCCTCTGTTTGGGGTTATAGGAAACAGGCTTCGGTATGAGGTAACCTCCCATCACCTCCAGGTGCCTCTCAGGTGGCCATCGTGCTGGACAGCCAGTTTCTTTCTTCCTCACTTTCCCAGTCCCCAGACTGCTACTCAGGCCTAGCTGGAGTGGGCCTAGAACCCTGTCCAGGTCTCCTCTTTGGCAGGACCTCCCTGGTTCGCTGCTCCCAGCCTCTTGCCTGCTTTACTTTGGAGGCCCTGTGGCCACAGCCCCCTAGTGGCCTCTCCATCCCTGTCAGTTCTGGCCCGTGCTTCCCAATGCTGGGTTCCACCCGACTGTGCACCCCTTTGAGACGGGAGCTGGCCGGGTAGGTGTGGAGCCAGCTGCTGGGGCCAGGAGGCCTTCCAAAGTGGAGGGTCTGGGTTGTTGTCAGTCTCTGGGCACAACTGGGGACTGCTCATCCTTCCGCAGACCTCTTGGACTTGTTCTCTCCTTTCTCTCCCAGCTCCACTCCCGCAGGCAGAGCCCAGGCTGCTGCTGTCTCCTCCTGGACTCACCCTCTCCAGACCAACTGCCCTGCTGCCGGTCAGTCGCTTTAAATTTCCAAGCTGATCCCTTTATGCCTCTGCTTAAGTTCCTGCATAACGTCCCTATTGTTTTCTGGAAGGAACCCACAGCATGCCACCAGCTAGCAGGGATACCCCTCTGCTAGCCCCTCCAGCACCACGTCTCAACACCCTCCCAGATGATCCCTCTGCCTTTGCTGGTTTTCCAGCCTAGAAGAGCCTCCCTTGCTTGACTTATCCCTCCTCCTCTTCAAAGTACAGCTCAGACCTCACCTCCTGTGCGAAGCCTTTCCAGACCGTCCCGGCCCTCTCGCAGGAAGATGTGCTCTTCAGGCAGTGATAGCCACTGGGAGATCACCGAGGACGGGGAGCTGGCCTCTGCACTATGTATGAATGAATGAACGAATGAATCTGTGGCCAGGGATGACAGCCAGGAAGATGGTGCACTCTCCAACAAAGGACCACGTGCCCCTGCCCTGGGTTTCCTGCGCTGCCCCTCCCTCTGAGCCTTGACCCTCGCTTGAATACCCCTTTCCTTGCCTCACTTCTAGGTCCCCCAGGGCTACCCTGCCTCCCCCCATGCCGTAAGCTCCCTAGCAGTCTCTCTCCAGTCACAGAGTGCCCTCTCCACAACCCCTAGTTGTCTAGTAGGCAGGAACCAACCCCCTCACTTGGCTGGGCCCCCACAGGCTTCCCTATCTGACCAGTGTGCAGGTACCAGGCTACATTCCACAGGCAGGAGTCCCTCTGGGCAGGACAAGGGGCCAGGGGTCCTCCTGCCCATTTGCAGGAAGCCTCTTGCTCAGTCCTTATAAAGCCCAGTCACTTCTCTTGGACCTCAGACATCATGTTCTGTGGTAGGGACATCTCATCTGCCCTGCAATGTCGCAACCTCTTTGAGAGGAGAGGTCACACGGAAAGTGCAGCTTCTGAGGCGAGGTTGTCATCAAAGACGTTGCTGTTTCAGATCACTGACTTGTGGAAGGAGCCACCCCATATCGTGAGGACACTCAGGCAGCTTTGTACAGAGGTGCAGGTGGTGAGGCGCAGAGGCCTCGCACCTGCAGCTCCGACCTGCTGGGAATGCCTTGGAGGCAGAGCTGCCAGCCCTGGTCAAGCCTTCAGATGACCACAGCCCAGGCTGATGTCTTGGCTGCAGCCACAGGGGAGACCCTGAGCCAGAAACTGCTTGTTTGCTGAAGTGTTTCCAAATTCTGGCCCACAGGAAGAATGTGAGATAATACACATTTACTGTTGTTTTCAGTTGCTAAGTTTTGGAGTAACTTATTATGCAACGATGGAGAGTTAATACAGATTTGATGATTTTATGGTTCTTAACTCCTGGCCAAAAAGAAACACACAGTGAGTCTTGAAGAACAGCCCCACAACTAGCATCGAAAACACACAGCTGCCCTGGCAAACGTCTGCAGACATACATGGCGGGTTGGAATCACACACTACTACCTGAATGGGTAAAACCAGCATCTCTTTTCATTTTTCTTGTACTCTTCTAATTTAAATCTGGTAAGATCATTCCCACTATTAACAAGGAAAGAAAGAAAGAAAGAAAGAAAGAAAGAAAGAAAGAAAGAAAGAAAGAAAGAAAGAAAGAAAAAAAGAAATTGATTTAACTTGCTCATTACAAGTATTTTCATCCTCTGTGTGCTTAACTCAGTCTCCTTTGAGTAAGACTGAGTAAAGTTCTCCAAGGTTTTCTCATCCCTCCCCCTTCTCCTAGTCAAGATAACTTCCGAGTGCAGAGAGATGTTTATGGGACCTCATGGTGGTGGGAAGAGGGGCTCCAAGGTCTGAGTCCTCTGCATTCTTTTCTATACACAGGGACAGGACAGGGCTGGTCCCCCTGGTCCCTGAGGTTCGCTGATGGGGCTGGGACTGGGGAGGGGGTACTGCTGAAGTATGTGGTCCCCACACACATCTGGTGGTGCAGATCTTGTCCCTGGGCCCTGGTGCTTAGGAGCACCACCACACCAGCACAGGGAAGGTTCCATGAAGTCACTTCCTGGATCCCCCTCCTCAGCTATTTCCACTTGCCTCCTGGACAGCACCATATTGCACTGGCACCATCCTGAATCGCTGCTTTGCTGTGGAGGGTGGCTACAGTCTCCCACAGCTGCAATCTGAGAGTCAAGTCCCACTCAGTCCCTTGCAGAGACATTCACCCCCAAACCTGTCTGAGGTTCATCGCACAGCACCCTCTGAGGTTTCCCGCCGGGTGAAGGATAATGCTGCCTCTTGGCCTCCCACGTTCTCTCTTCCTTGGGCCCTCCTTTCTGGTCCTACGACCTCCGGGCAGCAGCTTTTCTAGATCTCGTCTGCTTCATTCCCTCCTTGATGCCTTCTTTATAATCTGCCCTCTACTTCCCTGGCAATGAGCCTTCCCTGGGAAGGGCTGCAGGAGAACAGAAAATGTATCACTCTACACGTGTGTGCATGAGGCACGCATCTGTATGCAGAGACCCCATGCGGGGCAGTACCAAGACCCCTGCATAGCCACACGCTCACCGAAAACTCCCTAGGGGTGAGCTGGGACCTGTTCAGGAAGCGCACGTGCACCTAGGATTTCTCACCGTCACCCCGGGACACCCCTCCCCTCCTGGAGCCTTCCTCTTCACTCTCAACATTACTTTTTATCTCTGTCTCTCAAAGGTGTTGAGGGAGGCGAAGTGGAGGTGGGCTTCTGCAGCTCAAACTGCCTCCCATCCCTGAAGAGATGGCCCCAGACGAAGTCCCCTTCAACGCCACCCCCCTCCAGCTGCTCCAGGACTTCTGTATCTGATACCCCACAAGCACCTCCGACTCAACCTGTTTAAACTGATTCATCATTCTCCCTAACAGCCTGCTTCTCATTCCTCAACCCCACACTCACCCGTCCTCTCTGCCCCCTAAACCTTTCCCATCCCTCCTCTATCTCTCCCACTGCATTGGGTCAGGTCCTCATTTTCTCCTTCCCATCTGGGTCTCTTCTCTCCACCTCCCTCCCTTCAGGACTTTGTTAAGTGGAAACTGGGCCTTAAGAATCCCCAGGCCCCAGTTTAAAATCCGTTGCAACCCCTCCTCCCCCCAGCGCCCACAGGATCACACCCTTTGGAAGAGCGGCTGGCTCCTCCTGCCCAGCCTGGCCCACCTTGTCCTTCGGGGCAGTGACGCCCTACTTCACAGCTCCCCAGACGGGACTGGCTCTCTCTCATTCCAGCCCTGTCACACGTGGTGTTGGAATGCTCTAACTCCCTGAAGTGCCTGCTGAACTGCTCTTTTTTTTTTTTTAAGATCCTGCTTGAGTCACCTTCCCCTGGGAAAGCATCGTTAGTCAGAGTTAATCATTCCCTTCTCCGAGTTACCATGCTGTCTTATTCGGGTTTCTCCCAGACACTACAGCACCATTGCCCTGGCCTAGACCATTGTAGACTCTCCCGACGGGTCCCCCTGCCCTTGCCCTTGCCCTTGCCCCTTGCAGGCTATCGTGGACACAACAGCCCGGAGTGCTCCTCTGAAAAAGCCAGTCAGTGTGCATCTCCATGTCCAAACCCTCCAGCACTGCCGATCTCACCTCCCATAAAAGTTAAAACCCTGCAGGGGTCTCTGGGGGCCTCCTGGCCTGGCCCCTCTTGACTTTGGACCTCCGCTCCTACCTCCTTCCCCTGTCTACCCCAGCCACACTGGCCTCCTCGATGCTCATGACCCCAGGCCCCCTCCTGCCCCTGGGCCTTTGCATGTTCCCAGACACCCATTCTCATCTCCCCCATCAGCTGTAAGTCTTCACTCCAGTTGCACCTTCTCAGGGTAGCCCCACCCCCACCCCTGGTACCGCTGCAGCGGCCCCCACCTCCTCATCCCCCTCACCTGCTCCATTTTCCTTTCTTTCCATAGCACTTACCACCTTCTAAACATATTATTTTACTTGTTCTTTTATTTTTATAGTTTGTCTCCCCTTCCAAAAACACCTGATGTGTTCACTGAGAGACCCTGTGAGCCTAGAACAGCGCTGGCACATGGCACGGACCCAATGATGGATGGATGAATCAACTGATCAAAGCTGCCGAAGGGCTCCCTCGGAGGTCAGTGAGGTGCCAGAGACTGAATCCATGCTCAGTCACCCCTGGGTCCTCAGGGCTTAGTCCACTGCCCTGACCACAGTGGGTGTGCAAGACCCATTTACTGAATGAAGAAGTGAGTGAACAGGGCCCTGCCCCTTTGGCCTAAGCAGATCAGAGACCCCTCACACAAACGCTACCGCTGCCAGATTGTTCCTGGGCTCCTCCTGGGCTCCTCCTGGGCCAGGACTTGACTTCCTCCAGAGTCCTGCTTCAGCCCTTCTCCTTGGGTCCAGGCCCTGCTGGCTGTTCTTTAGGAAGGAGCTGATCAATTAATCTCCACTCAGATAAGGCCACCTGAATACTGTATCAGACCTGATGCTTTCCAAGAAAAGGTGTGCATTACTACCTGGGGCCAGTTCCTTAGCCCCAAAGATTGAAGCAGAGCAGTGGAATGTCAGGGGTGCTGTGAGGGGGAAAAGGCGGCTGGGGGCCTACCTAGCAGTGGCACGTGGCCAGCTCTGGGTGGAGGCTGCTGTGGCCTCTGTAGAGGGAGCCTTGCCCTTCCTGGGCATCCTCCAGAGGACAGGGACCAGGTTCAGGGGCTCAGCTCTGAGCAGAGGAGCAGAAACTAAACTCCACACACAGACTGGAGCCAGCCCCTCCCATGTAACCCGGCTCCTTTCAGGATCTCAGGGGCTACCAAGGAAGTGAGGGGTGACGGATGAGTGTAGGGCTTGGCTCTCCAGGCCCTGGGCTGGACCCTCCCCTGCCCCCACCACCAACGATGTGGGCCGGGGAGGTTTTAGGCTGTTTTTGTAACCACAATCACGTGTTATTTCATGTAACCTGAGCCCCCTGACGCGGCATGAGTCTGCACCCCAGCTCCAGAGACACATCTGCTTCTCATTTCCGCCCCAGGAAAATGGCCCAATTTCCATGAGCCGCTTGCCCAAGCCAAGCCTGGAGCCTCTCAGTGGCCAACCCCACCCAGCTGGGTTCCATTACTGGGGTGGGGGGGGGGGGACTAAGAGAGCGTTAGAGGCAGTGCAGTGTGTCGGTGTGTGGAGAGCTGGATGGGGGCCAGGGGGCCGGAGCTCTCGAGCAGGCTCTGTCCAGATGTCACTGTGTGTCTTTGGGGGAGTCCCTGACCTCTCAGGGTCTCAGCTTTCTTGTGAGTGACTCAGGCAATGTGGTACTCTACTGATGTATGTATTACTGGGATTTGGGGACCTAGGTGGCCCTTTGAGGGATGAACACAACAGAATTTCCCCAGAAATCAGAACCAAGGAGGGTGTGGCCACTGGAGTTGGTCTTTGTTGGGAAGATGGTGGGGGCCTGGAGCCCAAGTTGCCCTTTCCTACTTGAGCAATGGATCAGGCCTGCGCCCCGCATTCGGTAGGGTTCGTGCCTGAGTCCTTGCGCCGGGTCGGACCCCAGTCCTCAGTCCTCCATTACCAGCATTGACTGAGCACATCGTGTGTGTCAGGCCCCCACTAGGGGTCGGGAGACGGAAGAGATAAACACAACTGAAGTCCCTTGTGTGTGGGGGTGGGGGTGGGGTTGGGGTGCGGGCACACATAGATAAACACATAATTACCGTCTAGCCCAGGAGAGTGCGGGGGGATGTGGGCTGAGCGAGGCCAGAGGCTGGAAGTAACACATTCTATTTCTGGTCTTTTAGTGGAGACCCTTATACTTTAAGACGTTCTTAACTTGATATTTTTCTGACAAAGTCTATAGCCAACTTCATCCTTCTTTCAACAAAGACAAGGGCCTTAGCCGGGGCCCTCCAAACCCCTTTGCCCATCCTCCTTGTTTCTAAATCTGGAAGTAGTTCCCCCCTTTGGGAGCTTCTCAGTGACTCTCCACAGAGGGGTGTCCACACCTCTGATGCTACCCTGGACCCCTGGCGCTGCCCGGCACCTGGGCCCTGCACCCGGTGAGTGGACAGGGCCTGAGCTGAAATCCACAGGGGGCTGGTGGAGGAGAGAGGAGGGTGCAAGGTGTAAGGGCCTGCCCCTCAGCTTTGTCCCAGGCCACAGGCATGAACAGCAGGACAAGAGCATTGCGTGCAGCTTCCAGGGACATTGTAGGGCCATCACCTACAGCACTAAACACATGGAGGCCATTTTTCCAGATGACGAACTTGAGGCTCAGAGAAGCTCTCTAACTTGGTCAAGAACAAAAAGCCAGCAGGTCAGAAACCGGGTCTTCCTGACCCCATGACCCTGATCTTGGCACCAGCATGGCTCTGCTCCTGAGTACCTATGGGAAAAAGCCCAGTTCTGTCACTTACTAGGACCAGCACCCTGGGCAAGTTCTCAAAGTCTCTGTGCCTGTTTTTAAAGTACATTTTTTAATGAATAAACTTTATGGAAGGATAATTTACATGAATAAATGCACAGATTAAGTGCACAGCTTGATGAATTTTGACAGATGTACACATTCCTATAACAACCACACAACCAAGATATAGAATGTTTCTCTCTCAGCAGGAAGCCCCTGTCCTGCACTTAGCTTTCCTGTCTGCAAAAGGGGCATGCAGGGGTACTGCCTCCCCACGTGTGGGAAAGGCCAGAGGGGATAAGGTAGGCAAGATGCTTACGAGGCACCTGGCATGAAGTAAGCACTCAGTAAACATGCGATTGTTTATATGACCTCGTCCTGTGTCTTGCCACCTTATCCCCTTCTTGAGGCTGGGCCAGGGGTCAGGGCAGGTGCTGAGATGGTCTCTTTGGAGCCTCCCTTCCAAGCCCAAGGGCAGCAGCTGGCCTGCAAGAAGACTTGGGGAGATATACTACACAAAAGGCTCAAATCCTGCCTCTGGGTCTGGGGACACAGGAATGGGCCAGCTGTTGCCCTAAGCCTGGCCCAGAAGATAGTCCTCTGTTGTCTGAGACATGCACAGGTCGCTGTCAGGCATTGGCGGCAGGACCAGCTCCATGAGTGTGCTACGTGCAAGGTCACTCAGGGTCCACATTCAGAAGGGCCCCGCCCTTGGTTAGTGCTCTGATGTCACCTTCTTGCTCTGTCACCTTCTTGCAGTCCTTAATCATTGTGAACAAGGAAGCCTGCATTTTCATTTTGCTCTGGGCCCTGCAAATTCTGTAGCTGGTGGTGATGGTGGGGAAAGTAGAGGGAGCTCTCTGGTCTCCTCCCTTCCCTTCCACACACTCACTGCACATAGTCCCACACATTCATCCACCACCTCCATTGTCCTCTCTCTGCCCCTTCCCACAGTGAGGCACCCAGGACGGCCTGGTCACACAGAGCCATCAGCTGCCGGGAGGAACCAAAAGAAGCTGGAAGCCTGCTTGGCCTGGGAACCCCCCTGGGGACAGCTCCTACTCCCGGGGCCTGCTGGCCGGGTCGCCCAAATTCCCATCCTCTGACGGTCCTCTCCAGCCGCCTCCACCCAACTCTGAAGCTCAAGTGTGAAACCACAGCTGGGCACCAGCCAAGGGGGCTTGGGTTTCATCTCATTCAACTTCCCACACCTCGGCCAGAGGCCAGGGTCCGATGGGACTGCCGGCCAAAGGCCTGGGCTAGAGGCAGAGGAGGGGGTGCGTTCCAGTCTCTCCTCGTTTTCTGTGCATCCCAGGGCACCCTCCCTCTGTTGAGCCTCAGTTACCCCCTATGTAATGTGACAGAATTGTAAAGCTGGAGCAGGTGCCAAAGGTGTAGAGAAGATTGGCCTCAGAGACCAAAGTATTGAAGGAGATTCTAGAACTTCACTTTCCACTATGGTAGCTGTGAGTCACATGTGGCTATTTAAATTTAAATTAATTTCAATGAAAGAAAATTCAAATTTTACTTCCTCAGCCACCCCAGCAATGTTCCAAGTGTGCCCTAGCGACATGCGCCCTGTGGCTGCCATGTTGGACAGAGCAGACACAGAGGGTTTCCTTCTACACAGAAAGTTCCATTGAGACATGTCTGCCAGCCGGCAAAGCGACTGACAGCTTCACTGACCCCCCAGTGGGGAAGCGTGAGAGAGGGATATGGGTGAGGGACATCTGAGAAATGCTCTCAGTCTTCTCCAGATCTCAAGAGTGAGGAGGTGGGCCCGCCAGAAAGGGGAGTCAGGAGTAACTTCCAGCGGACACGGAAACAACGCCAAAGGCAGCTTCAAGTCCCCGCTCCTAGAGTGGAGAGCGGCCTTCTGGGTCCCTATTGAGTGGCTAGAGGCCCCAGACAGGGAAGAGCTTGCCAAAGCAAGTGCCCTTCCTAGCAAAGGTCTCCTGGAGCCGTTACCAAATGGGAAATGTCATTGCCCCCTCCAGCCTCACGTCCAGGCTTAGGGAACACTTGCATGTTCTAGAAAAGTGGTTCTCAAAAGTGGGCCTGCCTCAGAATCACCTGGAAACTTGTGAGAGCGCAGCTAACTTAGTGCAAACTCCTAAAACGTACCCTTGGACTTTGTTTATGAGTCAGGTTGAAATGCAGATATATTCGGGTTCTGTTCCCCTTAAGGTTCATGATCATGTGGGAAAGTCTAAGTAAACTGATTGAAAGACGTGGGGTCACTTTGACCTGGGCACGTTACACAGGATGCATCGGAGGGTGGAACAGCAGAGCTCAGGAGAGAACGAGAGCGGGGCAAGGGTGGAGAGAGAGGACGGGGAGGAGGGAGGGTGGGGGGAACACTCTTTCGTGCCTTCCCTACGAAAGTCGTTCTTCTCACGCAGTATCTCATCTGCTCCTCACAACACCCTTATAAATCGGTGACTGTGTGGCTCCAGGAGGTTACACCACCCCCAGTAGATGCGGGGTCACTAAGGTAATTGGGCTGGACTCCGCTTCCTTTTCCTCCCCTCTCTCCAGCTCTGAATATTTTCAAATGAAATAAGCCTGGGAAGAGGGGAAGGCTCGGAGCTGTGAATACATTTTTTTGTTTTCTGGGCTCATTGGGCTTTGACAGGAAGCTTGGCTGCGTGCAGGCGTCTGAGCCCTTGCTTTCAATGGTGCTTTTTAGGCTGGCCTTTACACGGAATGTAAAGAGTCGTGGTTATAAATATCGGCAGGCCCTGGTGGCCCGCTCAGTCCCTGCGCCCCACGCCCAGCCGGGACACTGTGGGGTTCCTGCCTGCCCTCCTCCCGGCCCCAGGGCAGCACTGCCTCCCCCATCCACTCCCCACCTACCCTCCACCCCCCCCCATCTGGAAAGGTGGGGAACGAGGCGTCCTGGGTTAGGAAACCAAGGATGAGGGACACCCAAAAACTGTCCTCTCCTTTTTTTAGGAGAAGGACTGCTTTCGACATCAGGGAACGTATAATCAGAGAGTCGGCAGCGGAGCCCAGGGATGAGCCTCGTTTCACAGGGGAGGGGACACAGGCTCCCTTCAGCAAAATTACGAACTCCCTGGCCCTCCTGGGAAAGAGAGTCCCACCTTTTACTTTGTCACTTCACCCCCCTGAGATGCCCCCACAGTACGATCTCCCTTTCGATGACTGCTTGTACAAGGTCCGGCAGAGCTAGGGCCTGAGTGAGTGTGGTTGGTAGGGCAATCGTACGGGCGCAATAATTTAGAGTTTTAATTTGAACATGTCACCTAAAATGTCAGATGGTGCCTTTGAGTGTGCTATTGTGAAGTTACAGAATCGCATGCCTATGATTTTGTAATAAAAGATTTCGCAATAAAAAAGAGGTGTTATCTGTGCCGGACCCTGTGTTTCGGTGCTGCAACGGCACTGTGAGGAAGGCAGGGAAAGACATGGTGCCGGTTTACAGGTGGCTGAAGAGGTGAAGTGACCACACAATCAATCCATCACTGGGGGAGCTGCTGGTACCTGTCTCCTGTCTCCTGACTGCCAGCCTCTGCCACCACGGCTCGCACGGGCGGGCACTGGCGGCCTGCGCCCGCCCCCACCCCAGCACACACCTCCTGTCTCTGCACTGGGGCCCAGGAGCACAGTTGATTTAGAATTTCCTGCCCTTCTGACAATCTGTGTGCACAAAATGGGCTTTATTTAAACCGCTTTGGAGGGCATCTCCCCTGCCCCTTCCTCTGGCTTTATTAACCTGAAGTGAGATAAATCTTCGGCACTTAACTACCTGATTACGGACGTGTTCCTGGTTCCTGTCCCTGCCCCAGTGGGAAGCTCATTTCTCAAAGGGTTAATTAACAGCCTTCACACAGGCCACATTTAGCAGCCAGCACAAAGCTGCACACATAAATAACGTCTCGAGCGGAAGAAGAGGGTGCAGATGGTTTGTGACTTTGCCGTCCAGAGTTTTTTAAACCGGTGTGAACCACGTCCTGTCGGGGCCCAGGACCATGAGTCAGGGTCAGGCTTCGAGGTGGGCCAGGCCAGAGACACCGGGGGCCAACTCTGCACTCTGTTGAAAGAAAGTCTTAAAGGAAAACAGAGCGCTGAGCCAAGATGTGGGGGAGAGAGGGAGGGTTTGGGGCGGGAGAATGGGCCTGCTGACTGACCGGGATTGAGAGGAGCCAAGGAGAACCAGAAAAATGAACTGGAAGAGAGCTGAGTCCCAGCTCCCCAGGCAGGGGTGCTAAATTTACCAAGGGTGCTCCACCCAGAAAGTCAGGCCCTGGTGTGCACCCCCCGCCCCTGCTCAGGCCCCAGAGTGTGTGAGGCCACAAGGGCCTCAGCTCAGAGGAACCACTTAGGGCTGGGAAAGCTTAGCATGAGGGACAGCCCAGAGGAAGCCAGGAATGCTCTAGAATGGTACAGCAGCACTTACAGTTTTCTGCCCTCTTCATGGGGAAGCTCTGTTTCTCTCAAAGCCTTTAACTCCCAAGTGGGGACTTGCAGCCCCTCCCCCCCCAACACACACACCATTGGCCATGGGGACACATCTCCAATTGTATAATGGATATAGTGGCAACACAGAATTCATTTTACAGAAATCAGCACTGTTGCAAGGTACAGAAACCAAGGAACAGACAGAGCAATGTAAATACGCACTGGACATGGATGAAAATGAGAAACAGGAAAAGGGAGAGGGAAGAAAAGATTAGAATTTGAGCTTTCGGCGTTGCCTTTTACCATTCTCTTTATTCACTGGTTCCCCCTCAGCTTGGAGAGACCTCCCACCCCACTGTCCTCACTCAGGCCCTCTCCCTGCAGATGCGGGAAATAGGGCCTGAGGAGAAGGAAGGGGTACTCAGAGGATTTCTGCCCCGGAGATGAGTGCGCCACCTGGTGGCAGGAAGGGACCCTCTGTCGGGGGCAACCTCATCTGCCCTACCCTGACCCAGGTCTGAACCACCCAGGCCCGCAAGCCAGGGGCCTTCTCCCCATGCCAGGCTCAGCGCCCTGACAGTGAGAGAGCAAAGAAAGAAACGGGGGCCGGACGACAGGGGCCTAACAGCCGGGCTCTGTGTCCCGGAGCAGCGGTTTCTCCCTGAGTAATTTTCCACAGTTTGCCTTTCCTTCTGCACACAGTCGCGCTCAGAGTTCCTATGGTGGCTGCTGTCCTTCACAGGGTTATTCTGGGCCAGTCACCTGCTCAGTGACCCTACCCGCTTTGATTTCTGCCCTCTTTGCTTCTCCAAATCCCTGCTCCCATCTCTGGGATATGGCCCCATGGACCTCTGAGGACCTAGGTCTTGGGCACTTCTGCAAAATCCCAAAGGCTCCATTGTTGCCGGGCAGGGGCCAGCATTTCTGTTTTCTCAGAAGGATCAAAGCCCCATCCTAGCGCTGCCAGGAGGAAGCAGTTTTGACTCGTGCAAATATCTGCAGTCCATTTGGGATTTTACTTTGGTGAGAAATAAATACACAGCCATCTGCAGATGATGGAAATATGACTTAAGTAACTTTTTGGTCGAGGCTCTTGGGCCAGAGCCCAGATGGAAATAAGACCTTGTATCTCAGTCTCCCCTCCACACTTTGGAAAAAAAAAAAAGAAAAAGAAAAAACAGGGGCTGGAGGAGGGGCAGGGGCAGCGGGGGGAGGCTGATGGAAACTGAAGTTCAAAATGGAGTGTGCTCCACTTCTTGGCCTGGGAAAGTTAAAATAAACACCCAACAGCCACCCCATTCAAGTGCGCGTTATCTCGCTCATCCTTGCCAAGAGCTCCTTCGCCTCCCTTCTCTGCCCAGGAATTACTGCGCCTGCAAACAGCCCCCACACTGCCCCCGCCCCCACCCCAGCCCAGGGCAGGCAGACAATGGGCCAGAAAACCCAGCCCAGCCAAGGCCTCTCCCTGCAGCCCCCAGAGGCCGTAAGATTGGGAAACACAAAGCTATTTTTAATGTTTTATTTGTCTACCAACTGCGGCTCCATGGCCTGAGAAACAGTATCATTTGTGGGAGGTGGTGCTGATTTTTTTTTTAACTTGCTCAGACAAAGCCACATTTTCGCAACTTTCAAAAAAGCCAAAAAAAGCACCACTCTCCAAGGGTGACCTCTTCCCAGCTTGCCCTCTGCCCTGCGAAAATGCTCTCTCTGAGGTGTCTGGAAAAGCAGCCCCCTGCTGCTCTGCACTGGTCAGCAGCAAGCACAGGTCCCCAGGCCCGGGGCCCAGGGAAGTGGAAAGAAAGGCCCAGGGATCCCAAAGGAGAGCCAGTGAAACAGGAAGGTGGGAGAGATGGAGGATCAGAGAGGGGCAGGGGCCTCCTCGGGTGAGGAAGGCACAACCCTGCCCTGAGGAGCTCCCTGTAGACAAGGGTGGAGGTCACACACAGAGGATCCAGCCCCACACATCCGTGGGTTGGAAGCTTTGGTGGTAGATGCATCCAGGTGCTAAAAAGAAGCCTCCCAGGTGGGTCTACCCGGTGTGGGCAGAGCTTGGAAGAACCTCTGGGCTGAAAGAACCTATCATAACAGGACGCTCTCTGTTCTTCGAGATTTAAGGGTTTTTGCTGTGAGCCCACCTGAGCTCCAGGGTCTCCCCCCAGCCCCTGCTGGGACAGAGAAACAGAAAGGTGGATGGATGGAGAGAAAGAGAGAGATCCGAGTGAGCCAGAGAAAGAGGTGAAAGAAACAGAGGCATCAGGATGCAGGGAGATGGAAAGACACAAAGTGAGGATGAAGAGTGAGAAGGTTGCTCTTTATGGGTCCCCGCTCAGCACAGAAGGATGGAAGGGGACCACTCGGGGACCGGAAGAGAGGAACACCCACAGCAGGCCATTCCCTTCTCCATCAGCCCTGTGGTCCACAGCCGGGGGGGGGGGGCAGGGGGGTGAGACTGTGAGGGTCACCAGCCCAGCGATCACCAGGAAGACGGTTTCCACTGTCCTTCTGCGCAGGTGGGACACCCCACCCAGGCCACACCCAGAGGGCCTGGCTTTGGGTCACACTGACCTTCCCTACACTTGCTGGCTGGGCAACCTTGGGTGGGTCTCTTCACTGCTCAGTTCTCTCACCTGTAAAACGGAGATGGTAATAGTATCTTTATGGGCAGAGCATGCGTGTGTGTGTGTAAAATGCTTCGCATATGCCTGAAACACTGAGCAGACTTGATAAATGGCAGCTTTAATGCATGTGGCCAACAAACGGCGGCGGCTGCTGCTGGCATTCCCAGGGAGAGGCGGGGCCCGTGAGGTTGGGAAGGAGTGCAGAGGGGTGGAGGAGGCAGAGATGTCTGGTGAGAAGGGGGTAGGGGAAGGCAATGTGTAATTAATGGAGCTCTATGTCCCAAAGCTGGATGGACCTTGAGACCACCCTGGTCCATCCATGGCAACATGGTGCTGCTCCCAGTGAGATCAGGAAGGGCCTGAGGGTGAGGTAGCAGGTCCTTCCTGCCAGCAGCTACCCTTTCCTGGTTCCCCACTCTGCGATGGCAGGTCAGCCTCCCAGCAAGCCCTAAACCTCCCCACCCTGGGGACGTCTTTCCTCTGATGGGACAGTTTGAAAAGCCCAGAACTGCAGCCAGACAGGCCGGCAGGCTGGACTCAGGGCCTCCCCAGCCCCCGATGGTTTACAAGGTGAACAAGAAACCAAGGAGAGGCCATCATCCCGGCTGCTGCTTCGAGCAAGCCAATTCCTCATAAAGAACAGCTCTTGGCCTTCGCTTAGCTGCCCCAGTATCTCTGTAAGGGGTCTGCGTCCTTCCCTATCAGAAGGCCCATGTTGGGGGGGAAGGGACAGGCTTTATCCCTTTCCTCAAGAAGCACCTCTCCCACCCACGTGGGTTCACCCAGAGCCTGCTCTGCCTTCACAGCTGCCAACTGGGGGTGCTCCACCTCCCTCCTAGAGAGACAGCGTGGCAGCCAACCGCTCCCCCATCTCAGGAGGCAAGCAGAGGAAGGGGAGCTGCCTGCATGGGCTTCTGGGAGGAAGTCCAGAGACCTGAGCAGGAGTCTTGGCTTGACCCCTTATGGAAAGCACCCGGGCTCTCAGAGCTTCATGTTCCTCACCCAGAAAATGGGAACGATGACTTTTACAGGCTTGGGATTCGGTGAGACAATGGCTCATATATAACCATTTAGATAACATTGTGGCCATTCCTTTCGTAGATGATGAAATAGTGCAGATGGGTGTGTGTTAGCCGCAGTCTAAAGACCGGCCTTCAGCAAACCTGGTGAGTGCATGCATTCACAAGCTCGTGAAGAGGTCGGCCTCCAGGCAGCAGGGTGAATGGGACGGCTGCTCTGAAGAGAAAGGGAATGCGTAAGTGGCTGGGACACCTAAGAAAGCTGGGAGGAGGATGAGGACGAGGAGGAGAAGGAGGAAGAGGAGGAGGAGGAGGAGGAGGAGGAGGGAGGGGACAGGGATGGGTGGCGTGGCTCACCCACAGGGGCCCAATCACTGGGACAGTCATTGAGACAAAGTCCCAGGAGCTGAGATTCCGTAAGGTTAAAACACACGGACTGGACACAGTTTGCTTTGGCCTCTTTCCTCGAATACGCATGGTCTGAAGAAGGCCCCTCGGCCTGCCAAGAATTTCAGGGGACGTGGCTGCAGGTGGGTGGGGCCAACGTTGGGGCCCACAGGGACTTGCCTGTGACTCTAGACACCAGGCCAGAGCTGTGGGGAGCAGAAGGAGGCCCCAGACACCGGGAGTTGTGAGACGGAAGAGGTGTTGCGAAGGGAAAGGAGAGAGTCTGCTCCGCAAAGGCATGGGGCGGCTGCACCATGCCCAGGGCTGGCCAGTGCGACCTGGGCCAGGACTTGGTGAAAGGAGATGGGGAGCGTTATCTCAATTATGCCCCTGCCCCCAAAACTCTATGGCATGGATTTGATGACCATCCGGCTAAGGAAACCAAGGTCCGAAGAGTTTCTGATAATTCCATAGCTGGCCACTAAGTAACTAGGATCCAGACCCAGGCTGTGTGGCTCCATCTCAGCATGACCCCAGCCTATTTTGTCTCTCCAGAGCAGAGCAGGCCACCTTCCTGTGGACCCTCTTCCTAGCAGCAGGACAGAAATGACCATGGCCTCTCTCGGAAACCTCAGCCCCAGCACCTGATGTGGCCGGAGAGGCCATCCTCCAGGAGGTGCCCAGAGCCTGCGGGCAAAGCCTGGGAGGGGCTGAACTTGAGGCTGCCCCAGGATCCCATGCCCCTGAAACTTCAGGGGCACGAGGCTGGAAGAATGAAAGCGCTTTTCATGGAATTCCAACAGGAAACCCACGAGAACATTCCTGCCCCGAGGATTCCAACAGGAAAACCACGAGAACATTCCTGCTCGTGGGATTTCAACAGGAAAACCAAAAGAACATTTCTGCTCGTGGGGTTCCAGCTGGGAGCCAGAGTCCATATTCCCTGCTAAGGAGGCAGGCAAGTGGGTGGAAGGGAGGAGGAGAAGGAGGAGGGGGCCTGTCCCACTTTTGTGACTGGCTCCACAGCGTTCCAGATGGATTCAAAGATTCCTCTGGCCTTTACAGGATAGGGGTGGGCCATTGGGGACCTGGCCTGCTGGGCTCCCAACTCTCCTGCCCTGGCTGTCCTGGCACCCAGCTTCCACGGAGAGCACATGCCCCCCGCCCCTCCAAAGGCCTTCATAAGCACCATAGGGTGAGGACTGTGAGCATGTAAAGAGCCTTTCTCTGAAGCTGGATTGCCTCTTGAGATGCCTCAGCCAACAGCTGGGTGTGCTCACCCCTCATCTGCCAGCCCCCTTCCGTCGAGTGTCTCTGATGCCCCAGCCATAGGACCTGCCTGAAGCTGTGTGTTAGGAGGAGCCTTGAGGAACAGGCCAGATTCCTGGCCTCAAGAAACTGCCACTCTAGTAGAGGAACTAGGAGGCACTCCGATAGGAAGTGCTTTTAGTGACTCCAAGAGAAATGACTGCAAGAGTCATCAAAGTAACCCATGTTTAGGCACCTACCCCATGCCAGGTACCTTGTTAAGCACCAAGGCAGAGTGACATAGTTCCTTCTCCTCCAAAAACATTGCCTAATGGAAGAGACCAGCAAGGAAATGGCTATATCGCAGAGGGAGGAGAGTTACAAGCAGGATTTGCTGTGGATGCAGAAAGCTTGAACAGCCAGCCCTGAGAGCAGAGGGGAGGAGAGCAGGGAAGGCTTCCTGGTGCAAGTAACACTTGAGCAGGCTGAGGAGCTCAGCTAGAAGCGCAGTAGGACTTTAGGGGCAGGGCTGGAGGTGACCTAAGCTTTGGTCGCTGTGGTTAGGGTTACATCTTGGAACAGTGATAAAACCTAAGAAAGGGAGCACGGAGGAACGGGCTTTGGGGATGGATCCAAAGGGCACAGTTGAATGGTCAGAGAGTCCCCAAGAGCTGGAGGAGCTGTGAACCAGCTTGGAACATGTTTTTGTTGTTGTTGTTGTTGTTTTTGGGGTTTTTTGGGGGGTGGGGTTTGCTCAAGAGAGTAAGTGAATGCAGGCAGGGGAAAGGGTCACACTCAGGAAGACAAGTGGGATCCAGGCTTTGAGGGGCTCTCAGCTCTATGAGGGAAGAGCGTGACATTTGGAATGTGAAAGACATGCAGAGCGAGCTCCCAGGGACTTTTTTTTGCAACCATCTAGACAGCCCCCTCATCCCCCACAAAGCGCCCAGGGCCCATCCAGGCAGGCTGGCAGTGACCAGGAGCAGCTGTGGCCGAGGAAGGAGGGAGTGGGCCCCACAACGGGCCATTCAGCAAGTTACAACGAGGGGCCGGGGCAGGAATTTGGGGCTAGGATTAGGGGAAAGTAGAGGCAGCAAGTCAGAGATGAGATCAAGAGCTAGGACACCACAGCCAGGGTCAGGGTGGGAAAGGGGCAGACAGGCCTGCCACCAGAAAGAAGGGGGGTCCCATAGGTGTGAACAAGGACAGCGGCTGGGGGTGGGGGGGCCGGGAGCCATTGCCAGCGGGCTCCTATGGATTCCAAGAAAAAACTGACTGTTAAATGTCAGCAATTTTGCAAGAGAGTTGTTTAAACGTTGGCAAAATCAGCCACAGTGGAAGCATTTACACCATGGAAATCAACAAATGCTACATTCTGGGCCACTTTTTCCCCCTCTAAGAAAGACAGCCCTGAGCCCAGGTTCCTGCCTTTACTCCCCCGTGTGGCTTTGTGCCAGGGTGGCCTCGCCCATAGTGAATCTTCTCACCCATTTCAGACACGAAGGGCTGCTGGGGGGTCACAAAGAAACTGGAGCTGGATGTGCCTCTCTCTGTAGGGCACCGCGTTGCAGAGGGAGAGAAAAATCGCGAGTGGATTTCCTAGCGTCTCCCTGGATGTCTGATCTAAATTTAGGTCCTTTTAGTCTACATTGAATCCTAGCCACTGCCTTTCCTTCCTTCCTGCAGGCTCTCTGGAGACAGCCGCAAGGAAGTCCCTGCTGGAGGGACTTCCCTTTGCTGTTTCACCTGCCAACGTCCCTGTGCCCCCTCTGACCACCTCTCCCTAGTGCTCAGGAACTCGGAGCTGCTCCCTGCTCCTCTCCTGGTGTTCCAGGCGCCTCGCTCTGCCCCAGCCACCCCTTCTTATCCACAGCCATGCCCACTCTTTGCCCCATCACCCCTGGAGATAGCATGTCCTTCCACAGCAGGACACCTCAGGAAAGTCCCTAACCTCTCTAGGTCTCGTCTGCATTCTAAGGGCAATGCGGGGCCACCAGCTTTCGCAGGGCCTGTGACAGAGCCTGTGTGTGTCTCTGCAAGTGCCAGAAACCTGATCAGAAGGACTTAAACCGTGAGGAGAGCTGCTTACTAGGAAGCCTAGTGGTGGGCTGTTACCAAGCTGGCTTTGCCTGGCTCAGTGTCCGAATTCCCTCTGTTGCCCCCCATTACAGTGGCAAGATGGCTGCCACAGATCCAGATATCACATCTTCTTAAGACTTCCTCCCAAGTCAGGAGGTAGGGTGAGGATCAACTTGGAAAAGCTCTCTTCATGTGCTTTTCTTACTTGATTGGGGATGAAAAATCTTTTTTGGAAGGTTTCCCAACCCTACTCCTCAAAACCCCCACGACTCCCCACAAACTCTTCCCTCTTGTCAGCTAGAATGGGGATATATGACCATTTCAAGCCCCAGAGAAGTCTGGGAACATGTCACTTTTTCAGTGTCTGTGGTTGGAAGGAGACAAGAGAGTTGAGAATGGCTATTGGGCAGACAGTTTACATGCTGTATTAGAAGGTAACTGCTGATCAGACAGGGTGGCCAGGGGTTCCCCATCAGGGAGGTTCATGGAGCGCAGTAATTACCTTCATAGTCTGTAACAATTTGTAATTAAATACGCACAGATATTAATCACGCCACTATATTTAGGATTCAAGAAATGCTGTATTTCAAATTTTCCAAGTTAACTGACATACAGCTAAAACCCACATTTGTCAAGGCCAGAAAGTTGCTGAAGAAGGTTACAGAAGGACCCTTGGATTTGCCCCATCCAGGAACGTAAATGGTAGCAGCTGAGTTATCCATCCATGGTTGTCCCAGCTGCTGTCCCCATGGTCCAAGCAGAGGGGATCCCTCTACTTGGAGGCAGGCTTCTCCTGGGGAGCTTTCTCAAGGTTCCTGAGCCTCGCACCTGGGGTCCAATTCTCACGGGCACAGAGCCATCTCAGTCCCCTCCCTCCAGCAGTTCTATGGGGGCAGATCTCAGGGGTCCATGCCCTTAGCCTCACAGAACCAATATTTCTCCTTTTCGGTCCAAGAGGCCCCACAACCCCAAAGGCTGTGCCCCTCTCCTGGCCCTCTCCTCACACAAACCCCATTCAACCACCAGATGGGCACAGACCCTCCAATCTCGGGCAGCCCACATCAGCCTGGCAACTTCTCCATTTGGCCGGAAACATAGACCAAAGACTGTTACTTCCCTCGTGGTGATAAGGAAAGCTCAAACCTCAAGAACCCAAAGTCAGGTTTTCCAGAAGGGTAAAGGAAAAGGCACTTATTTCCTCTTGCATCTTGATAAGCCAGCCACCGAAAAAGTGGAAAATGAGACCCAACTTTGAGCAGATTGTTCCATTACTTGACCTTGGCATCGAGCCCACCTGCCTTGTAGGTATCTTCTGTGGAGGTAAGAGGTCCAGCGGCTGGTGTCTCATTTGCTGACCATTGGGTCCCAGTCTTTGGCTCAGAACACGAGCTGTAGGTCTCAATACATCTGAGTTCAATTACTTATTAATCAAAACTCTTTCTGTGCTAAGCAACAGAAATCCAAACTGGATCAATTTTTTTAATTAAAAAGATAATTGGCTCTTGTCACTGGGAAAACTGAAGGTAGGCTTGGCTTCAGGCGTGATTGCAATGACGTGGTAGAGTTGGAGTTTCTCTCCGGCTCTTTGGCCGGCAGTGTCTGCCTTATGTCCTTGGGCAATGGTTCCAGCAGCTGCAGGCTCTCTCGGTCCTCATCACTCGATATGTCAGAGGACAAGGCTCTCTCTCTAGCATCCATAGCCTGAATCTTAAGCAAGACTTTTATCATATTATGTATCTACTCCTGAACATTGGTCAAGAACATTATGTGCTCGGAATGGCCACTTGGATCACGAGCCCAGCTCTGGGTGGTGGTGGGACAGCCCCGTAAGAAACAGCTTCACAAGAAGAGGGGTGCCTCCTCTAATAAGAATGAGAGCTATGACCAAGCCAAGAGAGAGTTGTGCACAGGCAGTCAGAAACAGCGGCGCCCCCTACTGGGAGCTAAGGCTAGTGGGACAGGTGCTCATTGCAGTTCAGTCGTCATGGGTGTAATAATTAGGGTAAGTCAGCTGCTGTAACAAACAACACCCAACTCTCAACGACCTAACACTTATGTCACAATCCGAAGCAGGGTGATGGGGTGCTCTTCATGCAGCCATCCAGGGACCAGTCTCCCTCCTCTTAGGGACTTTCCCGTTCCCAGGGTTCTGGAGTCCTGTGCTCCTAGCCACACAGACATGGAAAGGGGGAGTGTGTGGAAGGTCATACAGGGTGTCTTTAGGGGCCAGGCTTGGGATTGGTGTCTATCACTCCCCCACCCCCCATCCACTGGCCAGAACTCGGTAACTGCACATGGTAACTGCAAGATAGGCTGGAAAATGTGCCCAGGAAGAAAAGAAAACAGTATTCAGTAAGTTCAGTCTTTGCCAAACTGAGAGAGGGTCCCTCACAGGACCAAGGTGGGATTTGGGAGGACGTGGGAGCAGCAGGGGCAGGTAGGGCAAACTGGAACTCAAGGTTGCCAGCCTCTGCCCTCCAGATTTTTCACCTTGGGCAGGTCACTGTCCCTCTCTGAGCTTCAGTCTCCTCATGTGTCAGCTACAGCTGCCCCATCTAAAGACTCTTTCTACGCAACATTTTCTGTTTCTGGGGTTAAACCACTGCCTAAAGCCTCCGTATCCTCTCAGTTCCTACGATCTCTGACCTCCCCTTTAACTTCACAGCATCCCTCATCCAATCCCTCCTTTTCCCCCTCCTCTGCTTTTATCATTCTCTATATCACCTATTACAATCTGATATAGCAAATCTTTTTCTCATTTATTCATTATCTCCCTACATAAGAATATAAACTCCAAGAGGGCACAGCTTTTTGTGTTTAGTTCACTGGTATATCTCAAATACTTAGAAAGTACTTGGTATAGTGTAAACACTCAGTAAATGTTTTCTGTATCAATGAATGAATGAATGAATGAATGAAATTGAAAACCTTTCTCAGAATATCAAGTTGTCTAAAATTCATAACAGAGCAACGCTGCCATCTGGTGCCAGACACTTGAATTGCAAGCACAAAGTCCTGGGAGAGGTGGGGGGTCAGGGTCAGGTGTGGTGGACAGGCTCCCGGACAAGCCTTGTCAATTCAACCCCACTTCATTGCTTCAGACAACACCGTCTGGCTCTGGATGACTGGACAGCTCCGTGGGGCCTACTTTTATATCCCATAGTGCTTGTCTCCAGATAACTAGATGAGACTCAACTAACCATTCATAAGATCCTCAGATGCACCAGGCGCTCAAAGCTTGCTCTGATGCTGCTAAAATCAATAACACATGGGGAATTCTATCTCTTCAGAAGATGAAATACAAGAAAAGAAGACCTTAACCCTCAGAGAGGACAAAAGAGAATATTTGATGTGAGACTAGTAAGAAGGACCATGAGAAGAGTGGAGAAAGAATGACCTTTGAGGCGGAGCCAGGAAACTAGACCCTGCTTCAACCTGACCTTGAACTCACATTGGTTTGCTCATTTATAAGATGATGGATGGCATTGAACCAGATGGGGTCTAGGCCACAAATTCAGCCTAGAGTCCTAAAGTCCCTAAGAAAGAATGGAAGAGTCATAGGTACCTCCAGTCTCTGGAGTTAATGCCCAGAAAGAGAGGTGATTCATTCATTGGTCAAAAGCTGGTGTCCTTAGTTGGGGGTCTCCTCATTGCTGGGCAGCTGTTCTATTGCTGTGGGGGCCTCTCCCAGAGGACTCAGTATTCACCACCCTTTCTAAGGTCTCCATGGCGCTGAAAGAAGCTGGGAACTACAATTCCCAGAAACCCTTTGGCTGTGTGGTTCCATCTTGGAAATGTCAAGAAAAGGCTCTGGTCTAATATTTAGATGATGGGGGGTGGGGGGAGAAAGCAGAGGTCTTTATTAAATCTAAGTACAAATCAAGAGTTTTCTATGAGAAGTTAGCAGCCAAATTGACATGTGCTGTGTCAATTACATACCAGATTTTGAAGATTTTGTACCCCTAAAATGTAAATTATCTCATTAATAATTTTTTGGTTTCATGTATTTTCGATTCATCAGGTTTAATAAAATACATTATTAAAACTAATTTTGCCTGTTTCTTTGTACTTCTTTAATGTGAAATTTAAAAAAATTACTTATCTAACTAGCTCACTTATTTCCATTGGACAGAGCTGGCTTAAAGTGTGTGGAAAGTAGACAGAAAATGAACACGCAAAATACTTCCTAAGCACATGAGACAATAAACAATATTACAATGTTGAATGTGGATTAATGCCACACAAGAGTGGTGCTAATGCCAAGAGTTAAGAGCTCAAAGGAGAAAAAGAACTCCCCAAGGACTCCCGGGTAGGCAGGGGAGGTGGTGAAGGCGGAGATGAACCACACCCTGGGGGACAGGAGGATGTGAGCAGGGTGAGGGTATCCAGGACTTCCCAGGCAGTGGATTCAGTGTGCTCAGGGAGGAATAACTCAGGCTTGGCAAGAGGCAGAGGCCATGGGGTCTCAAGCAAATATGAAGAAAAGGGTCATTGTTTCTACCTGTGTTTTCAGTCACAACTCCATCCATTTTACCCTGTGGACCAGAGTCTTGGGGGAAAAGAAAGGCAGGCAGAAGAAAGGTCTTGAGTTGAATATCGGGAACTTGGATGCCATCTCCTAGGGTGCAAAAGGGCCCCTGCACACCAGGTTGCAGTGCAAACCCAAACCCAGGTCCAAACACTCCTCTTGCTTTGTCTAGAATGAGCCGCTTGAAGGGTCATGTTTTCCAGGGGTCCAGGCTCCAGAGGGCAGGATGCTCTGCTGTGGCTCCAGCCCCAAGGGCTCTGCCTCCCTCTCCCAACCACATCCTAGAAGGTTCAGGGCGGCTGTAGACTTGAGTCTCCTGGTCACAGGGAAAAACATGTGTTCCGTCTGGGCATTCTGGAGTTTGGTGGAGTGAGGCCACAGGGACAGGAGATGCAAAGCCACGGCTTGAAAGTGCTTGCGCTTGCATTTTGCAAAATTTCTGGCCTGATGTCCCTGGTCAGCAGCGGGATCTTTCTGAGAAAAACTGGGAACTCTGTGGTCCTGGCCTGGTCCTGTGAGACTGGCTGCCTGGAGCCAGCTGGAGCTCAGTCCAAGTTGGATGTTGAGTCATTTCAGGAAGGGCCAGCTGTGGTTTCCAGCTCAGAGACTGGACCAGAGGAGCATTGATGCTAACCAGGCTAGAGGAGAGGCCAGAGCATCCATTAAAGCACAGGCAAGAACAGGTAATGTCGCTGCCTCGGAAAAGCGCTGATCCCCAAACCCTGGAAGTACTTTGCCTCCTTGTTGGGAGATCTTTGAAAACAGGAGAGCTTTTCTATCACCTGAATGGCTCTGCACACTCGCTTCCAAAAAGAGGAAGACTTAGCTCAATAAATCCTTCCTTACCACCTGTATTACCCAACGCTGAATCAGGAACCTTGGAGAAAATGAGAGAAAAAGTAGAAAATCCTTAAATCTTAGGGTGGAAGAGCCACAAGAAGTCGTGGAGGCCAAAATGACTTCCCAAAGTAGAAACTCCTGCAGCCACATCCCTGGCAATTCAATGTGGCCTTAGTCCTCTGAGAACAAATAGTTTCACAAAACCAAAGACATAAGCAGCATTTGGAGAAGTGGCCCAGTACACAAAGAGCTGCTAAAGCATGTAGCCCAGGATGTAACTGCCACGAGAGCCCTGAGCCAGGGATGGCCAAGGTGACAGAGATGGCCAGTATGTGAGAAAACAGTCAGAGCAAGCTTCCTGACCAGGAGTCTGAAAGCAGACCCTGAAGGACACACAGGGTCCAGGGGCTAGGGTTGGGGAGGAGAGAGGTGGATGCAGAATGGTTTAAAAAGAAAAGGGAAGAAGAAGAACAAAGAGGAGGAGAAGGAGAGAAGGAAAGAAAGGGTAAGGGAAAGGAAGAGGGGAAAGGAAAAAGTCAACAACAGTGATTTGAAAGGCAAGCAGGAAGTTCTCCAGCCCCCAAATCTTTGTTGTCTAAAATCTCACCATAAAATTTTCATTGGAGGGGACTAAGTTTTTCATTATTTTCATCTTTCAAAATGAATCTTTCCTTGCCAATGTAATAAGTAAGGACCCTAACAGAACATCAGATGATTAACAGGCAGATAAGAGTGAAATGAAGACAAACTCTGTCACTACTGCCCTTTTGCCAAAGATTAGCTAAAGATTAGCCCATTTGATCAGCTGCTTGTCATGCCCACAAAAATGGTAGTACTGAGAAGAGAGACTGGGTTGGTCCAGGGGTCAAGACCTGTGTGGATCTTCATCCCAGTGACCTCAGGAAAACCCTAACATTTCCCCTTCAGTTGCCCTGAAGCTCAGCCCTTCGAACAAGCCTCCAGAGCAAGGAGCGATGTATTCTTGCTGGTCTGAGCAGATCCTCCAAGATCTCAATCTCCTTTCCAAAGGGCTCATAGGAGAAAATCCCTGGAGAAAGTTTCATACCAAAATTGTTAAGATCCTGGGCTTTGGAGTCAGAATGCCTGCATTTGAGTCATGGTTCTACCGGCTGAATCGAAGACCTTAACCTCCATCTCTCTGAAGCCCAGGTTCCTCATTTATAATGAGGCTGTTGAGAGTACTTATTTCATAGGGTTGTCATGAGGATTAAATATGATGCACTTGAAGTACTTAGAATATCAGGCATTGTGTTGGATAAACACTGTTCTATTATTATCAACAATTTTCCGCAACCTGCCAACACAAAGAATCTTTTGGTTGTTTCAGAATATGGATGGCGTCTACCCAACCAGAGCAATTTTTAGCATCATTCTTCCATTCACTCCATACTTACTTCCTGAGCCCCTACTGTGAGCAGGATTTTTTTAAAGATAGTAAGAGACACAAAGATGGCATGGAAAGCTACCCTGTCTGGAAGGAATGTACAGCTTAAGTAGGCACAAGAAGACATGGTCTCAAGGGGCTACCGCATGGCACAGTGTATGCTGAACCTACAGGCTTGTATCACTTAGGCTCAGGTGAGGCTGCAAGTAACTGAAAACCCCACACAACGGTGGCTTCACCAAGGTGGAAGTCTATTTTTTCTCTACTATAAACAAAGTCAAGAGGCAAGCAATCAGGCTGGTTTGGGCTCAACAACTATTAAGGGTCCAGGCCACCCTTAATATGTGGCCCTGCCTTGTCACCCAACTTGGCACTCAAGTTCTAACCTAGCCTCCTCTTCCTCATCATCATCACCATCTTTTTCACTAGAGCCATAGTTATGGAGCAGACGCCATGTGCCAGAAATCATTCTAATCACTCTTCGAATACTAATTCATGGCAGCCCCACACTAACATTGCTAATATTACAGCAATATTATTCTCACTGCCATTTTATTGCTAAGAAAACTATGGCACAAAAGGATTAAGTGACCTGTCCAAGGTCATACAATTAGGTGTATGACATAGGCAAGGACAGGATTTCAACTCAGTCAGGCTCCAGAGTTCAGTTACTAGGAAGAAGAAAAAAAAGCCAGGGCAGGGCAGGTAGTCCATACAAAGAAACTTTGGCCAGAACTTAGTCACATGGCTATATCCAGCTGCAAGGGAGGTTGGGAAATGTAGTCTCTATTTAAGGCAGTAACACTGGGAGTTCTGTAACTAAGAAAGATGGGGAAACAGATATTGAGGACCAACCTAGTGTCTGTGGCATAGACCCCTACTAAATTCATTTCCTCTCCCATAGAGAAGTACTCCCAGCAATAATTCTGTATAACATGACCCCTTCCCCTGTTCCTGCCCCTACACGAGACAGGCTGGTCAGAGCTTCTGAACTTGGACCAAGGGAGAGATTCCATCATTCCATATATCCAGTGGCGTATACCCTCGAGTGCTTCAGCCAAGTCTTTAAGCCATGGCCTACAAAGGAAATAACTAAGTGCATGTTCAGAGGCAGAATGCTACTCAAGCAGTACTTCCAGCTCGGATGTCAGGGCTCCCTGAGGCACTACTGCATGCCTGCTTTTGGGCACTACAAGATCCACCCATATGTTTGTGATAAAAGTGCTCCTACTCCCCCCGGTGAGTTTCTGACAATTGCCCGATTGCCATCAAAGAATTCTAACTGCACAACCAGGCAGTGTGTAAGGGCTGCTCGTGGTGCCAGGGAAATGCCGTGAAGTGCGGAGGTCTGGCCTAGGGAACCAGAGGAGGCTTCATGATCTGGGGTATCACAGCAGATTCCTAAAGTCCCGGCCACATGCCAGACACCACTCCACTTTATAAAGAGTCTCACTTAATTCTCAAAGACTCAATGAGGCAAACACTACTACTATTATTTTTATTTTATAGATAAGTAAAGCAAGGCACAGAGGATTAAGTGACCAAAAGGTCAAACAACAGAAATAGTGGAACTGAGTCTTGTACCTGGTCAGCCTGGCTCTGGCTTCCATAGCCTTAGCTACCATTTGTGCTTGGCGTCTGGGCCAGGTCTCGATCAAAGGGTCGGACTGTGATGGGAAGAGGCAAGACTGTCCACGCCAAGCAGGAGGCAGCTGGGAGCCACATCGCAGAGTCAGTGGGCACGAGGCCGACTTGGGGGAGCCTGGAACAGCTGCGCCGCACAGGTTCTGAGGAGCGAGTCTGGGCAGCCAGGCTGGAAAGCAGGGTTGGGAGTTGATTCAGGGTGGAGACTGTGAACAGCATTTGGGGTTACTTTGGAGGCACTGGGGAGCCATGGAGAGTTTTGAAGTTGGGCAGTAACATGCTCTGAGCCTGGCTTTGGGATGATTGCTTAGGAAGATAAAAGGGGGAGACAGTCAGGAAGCTATTGCAATAAATGATCCAGCAGAGATGCTCTTGACTTACGATGGGGTTACATCCCAATGGTGAGTCGAAAATCCCCTTAGCTGAAAATGCATTTAATATACCTAACCTACCAAATATCATAGCTGAGCCTAGCCCACCTTAAACATGCTCAGAACCCTTACATTAGCCTACAGTTGGGCAGAACCATCTAACAAAAAGCCTATTTTGTAATAAAGTGTTAAATATCTCATGTAATTTATTGTGCATACTGCTTTTGCACCATCAAAATGTCCAAAAATTGTAAGTCAAACCACTGTAAGTCAGGGACCATCTGTACATGGGATTTCACAAGGGCTGGAGAAGGGAAGATGAAGATGTGACTTCTTGGGGTTGAGAAGCAGTACTTGGAGCTACCTGGGAGACTAGGGGGAGGGGCGCCAAGGTAAATTCCAGAGAAGTTCTGGGCCTGCTGTTGGTGTGAGGTAGGGATCTAGGGGAGGGTGAGCTCAGGCTAGACAGCAGGAGTTGGACATGCCTGTGGAACCTCACAGGCAGAGAAGTCGGTGGAGAATCTCACAGGCAGAGAAGCTGGGACTAGAGACGAGGCTCTGAGCTCACACATATAGCGTGCTCCCTGAAGCTGTGAGCACAAATGACAGCCCTGGGAGAGAGGCCCTTGACTAGAGCCTGGTGGGAGACAGCAGAAGCAATAGCCAGAAGCTGAAAGGTAGCAGTCAGCTCCATGGTCCAAGGGGAATCAGGAAAGTGCACACCCCAGAAGGTGAGATCGGGCTCTCAGGAGGAACACAGGACTGTCAGTGCCAAGGAGGTGGGCCGGGGCTTGTGGCCTCCACCGGGGGTTCAGCAACTGGCAGACCCAGCTCCCACAAACCTTCTTGTTGCCTTGGATGTGGCTTCAGCACTGGGGATCTGCAGAGTCACATTGTTCAGATTTATGGTGGAAAATGGCCCCAGGGACTGGGACAATTTACGGCTCACAAACGGATTCCAACTTGTCCATTAAAGTGCCTCATTCCGGTCCCAACACCCAGGCATGCTCACACCTCTGGTGAGGAGTCAGACCTGCCCAGGCGATTAGCATATGGGCTCAGCACCTTGTCCTAAAGAGAGCCAGGGCAGCCTTCAGTGCCTGTCCCACTCTGCCTGAGACGGAGAGAGCGAGACAAGGGTACTCGACAGCCCAGCACCCCAGCCCACCCCGGGCAGGGACTCTGTGTGGCAGGCCACCTCGCCCAGGGCCATGGCCAAGTCGGGTAACAGAGGACTGAGAGCAAGGCTTTGCCATCTGGCTCCAGCTCTGCCGCTTAAGAACTGTGACCTTAAGCAAGCTCCTTAGCCTGAGATTGTTTCCTTTGCTGCAGAAGGGGCACCATTCACACCTTGGGAGAGTGTTTTGGTGATTAAATAAAATAACTGTATGAACCATGGGCCCAGTGCCTGGGGCATGGCACTCACTCAGTGAACGGGAGTGATTATTATTACCCTCAACCCTGCAGTGTGGCCTCCCCCAAAGCAAGAGGAGGGGTCATCTACTGAGGGTGAGGTCACATGACAAGAACTGCTGAGCCACCTCCCCTCCTACACTTGTCTCCTTCTCAGAGGGAGAGAGACCCACAGAGTCCTCAGTCCCCGGTCCCTCCTTCCTCCACTTGAATCTGCAGTCCCCACACCCACACAGACCTCCCTCACTTCCCCAAGGTCATCGGCCAGCAACTTAGAAAAGCTCCCCCAAGCCTCCAGAAAATGGGGCATGGTGAGGGCCCAGGCCAGGGCAAAGGGCCTGCTCACAATCAGAACCTCCGAGCTGCCCAGGTAGAGGTGGAGGTGCTGGGCTGGGCGAGAGGTCCTGGGAGGGAAGAAGCAGAAGAGTGGGGTGCCCCCTCACCACCTGGACCCGCTGGCCTAGTGGGCTAACGGGCAACCCATGGCATCCTCCCCAGGTTCTCACGGTGTCTTGCTGTTTCTTCTCTCTCCTGTCATCGTAGTCCTATTTCCCCACCATATTGAGTCTATGTCTCTTTACCACTCTGTGTGAATATGGAAGCAATTGACCAGTTTTGAAACAATGCAGAATTCTTCATGCTATTGCCTAATTTTCACCTCCCTGGACTGCTGTCTTCCCCCACCCTTGGCTCAGCCCTAGGCAGGCTTATTTTCTTTGCTGTGCATCTTTTAAAATTGGGATTAGAGCCAGGATGGAGAAGGAGATTGGAAATTTGACTGCTTCCCACCCAGACTCCCATCCTCCATGGCCTTTGCTGGAATCCATGCTGGGCAGTGTGAGAAGGTACTTCCCAAAGGGAGACATCACCCTCTTGCCTGTCAGGTTCGTGGCCCTTGCACACCACCCTCATAGTTGCGAGGCTGCAGGGAGGCAGGTACATACCCAGGTAGCTGCTAAGGCAGATACAGACAGGTCAGATGTGCTTCAGCGACCCTCCCAGCACCCCCTACCCCAAGACACACACCCTGTGACAAGGGTCATTAGCCCAAATCACTCATTAGCCTCAACTTAGACTTCAGGTGGGTCATGTGGGGGTGTGTCTTGTGATTGGCAGCAGATGAAATTCTTACCCCAAGTTTTCACAGCATGCATCTAGAGAGACGAGATTGGCGGATGTGAGTCACGTAGAAACAGGATAAGATGTGGGATTTGAAAAGCTGAAGTACTAGAAACAAGGCCAGTCAGTGTCCACAGGGATCCAGTGGGCACGTGGTGCAGCCCTGGAGGGTTTGTGAACAGGGCGGGCCTGCCGTGGGGGCTGTGGGCGAGGGAGAGCAGTTCAGGGAGGGAGGGCAGCGTGGCCACTCCACACAGAGCCCTCAAGCATCCGGGCAGGAGACCATGTGTCGGGACACGATGGCCAACAATGACCAGCTGTGGCCGAGGTGGGCTGGCTCCTCTCAGAGCTATTGGGGAAGGCTAATGGCTTGAGTTCTGTTTTGAGAGAAGCTTAAACTTCAAGGAGGGTTGTGAGCAAATACCTGGTTTATCTACCCATGACCCCCTCATTGTGGTAGAGGCCCAGGAACCCCCAGGGCCAGGGACTGGAAGAGAGACCAGGTGGTGCCAGAGCCAAAGTCCCCCTTGGTGTGCTGGACTTGGAGTGGGTGATGTGAGCATCTATATTTCTTGGCTGGAGGAAGACAAGAAGATAATTTGAGACAGTCATCTCTGATGTAGCAGAAGATGGTCCAGCAGATACTGCATCTCACGGTTAATTGCAGAAGCAGCCCCACCCTCACTCACCTCAAGAGACCCCAGAGGCCCTACGGTCTCTGATTAAAGAGCTTGGGTCCCTCCCTAGCACCCTCATTCCCATCCCCATCTTCAGCACGAAAGACAACCAAGAAGGTTCCCTGATGTCTCCTAAGCAAGGCCACAGCCCCTGGACTCACTCTCAGACACACCCCATCCCATGTGGCCTCGCTCACAAGCCTGCCAGGGCATAGGAGGAAACCAAGAGCCTGCCACTCAAGATAAAGGTTTCCGTCTGATTTTGTGGTTCAGCTGAAGTCGTGTTCTTAATTGTTCAAATAAACAGTTTTCAGCCTGGAGGCCAGAACATGCCAAAACATGCCACTCCATTTACAGCACCAACTGGGCGCTACAAGCACAAACACATTTTCTAAGTCGCAGCCAGCACTCGACAGTGCCCGGTGGACTGAGAGCTCAGCTTCGTCCCCAGGTCCAGCCTGGTCTGGGGTCAGCATCTGCAGAGCTCTGGGCTCTGCTGACTCAGCCCTCTGTCCAGCCGTGCTCTGGAAGACGCTGCAGTCTCGGGATTCTGGGTGTGGTCTGGGATGTAACAGCCCAGAGGAGCCAAGTCCAGGCAGCCCCCAGCGGCTGTCACGTGGCAGCAGAACCTCATTTCCAGATAGACAACCAGGTCAGCTCCACCCAAACATTTTTGAGAAGATAAAGGGCTAAAAAGAGGACCACGCTGGCTCTAGGGATAGCAGGTATCAGCAAGAGAACCAACATTTTATTTCCTTTCCTGAGCCTTTCCACAGAGGAAAAGGCTCCAAGGAGAGCATCTCCTACAGGGGCTCCAGCTAAGAGTGTGTGGTTTCTCTGCATGGAACTTCTAAATGCAGACAAGGCCACTGGGCACATGCGAGGAGCGATGAGGCGTTTCTCCCTGACTTCTACCTAAGCCCCGGAACTGCCCTCAGAGACATCCTCATATGACCGACTGTTCCAGCATGGTGGCCTCAGCAGACTGGTCTTTAGGAGCTCATTTCCTGGGAAACACCAGCTCTGGAACTGGAGCAAGTGGCCCACAAACTGACTGAGGCTGCAGGGCAGGCCCAGGTCAAAAAGGGCCGGGGTGCCCAGCCTATCCCCAGGTGCAGGGAACCCTGGTAGCTGGGCCCAGAGACCCAGCAGGAACAGAGGGCTGGCGGAAAGCTGAGACAGGAGCTGGACAGACTGCAGACCATCATGGCCTAATAGCCCCCACCCCCTCAGCCCGTCTAGCACTGAGTGGCCTCTGGAGGCTGCTCTCTGGTGAGGAGAGCGGGGGTTAGCAAAGCCAAACCCTTGGTCCAGTCGGTAATTCCTTCCTCCTTGGGCCTGGGGCCGTTGAATCATAGGGCTCACGATTCCCCCAGACTCCTGGGGTCTGTGATGAAGGAAACACAGTGAGTTTCCAGCACTCAGGGAAGAGACGAGGCCAGGAGAGGGAAGAGGACAGGCAACTGACAGAGCTGTCACTAATCACAGGGAAAGGCTCAGACCAACACTCCTTTGGACCCAGAGCCTCTGGGCCTGTTTTGGGAAAGCTGACTAATCCCATAATCCTGCCCACCAGGCATTTTTTCTGCCTGGCTTCAAAGTGGGAGTGGGAGAGGACCCCCCCAGAGGCAACCGTCCTGCTGAGGAATGCACACTCTTAAAGGAGAAGAGCCACCTTCGCTAGGTTGTGTGTGTCGCCTGGGAGGCCTCTGGTCTGGGACTATCAGCACTTGTGCTGCAACCACGGTGCCTGGGGCAGGGGAGGCGGGGTCAGACCTCGAAGCAGGGGCCAAGGAAATGGCACAGGGGGCCCTGCCTTCACATAAGGCAGGGGACCAGGGCCACCTCTCTCAGGCCTGCTCCTCAGACATGGGCAGGGGGACCACAGTCACCAATGAACAACCTCAGCCTCTGGCCTGGACACCTTCCGACCTGGGCTGGGCCCTTTGGGGGATGGCAATGAACCCAGTCCTGCCCTCCAGGAGCTGCCAGTCTTCTCAGTCCAGACAACTCAGGTGTGAATGGCCTCCACTTGTCCACACACCCACGCTTCGGAGACCCCTGCCTCGGGCAGAGACCCTCATGGCAGCACGTGCACACAAACCTACACACACACTCACCCCCACACTGCAGCGACTTCAGTGCACCCACCCAGCGATGCCCAGTCCATTCTCAGGATGACCAGAGCCTCTCCAAGCCCCAAAGCAGCCTCGTTCCAGGAGAGTTGCGTGCAAACTGGGTTTGTCTCTCTGGTCCTGTTTTCCTTTGGTTTGATGTGCTCTCTGCAGAGATGCGTTCCCTTGGTGTGGTTAGGATGACGGGGGAGTTTGAGATGAAAATAGTTTTTAAAAATTCACACTTGAAAAGAAAAGAATCCTTTTCAGAACATACAGACAAAAGAAAATTATAGTCTCACTGTCAAACCTCACCAGCACCAGGCAGGGAGACCTCTGCTGTGGAGAACCCTCTAGCTGTTCCCTCCTGTTCTGCATCTGGTAGATGTGGGAAGGGAGAGGCACCTTCCAGGGCAATTTTTTGTTGAATAGCTTTAGCCAACTTCTTCCTGTGAGTGTCCCGGAGCGATCTTTGACCCCCCAGCCCACCACGCCAGAGGTCTTTTGCAGCCAGTGAGCAGGAATGGAAGGCAACTCTGTAATAAGTGAATATGCCCTGTGTCTTTAAGAGCATGGACTGAAACTGTGTTTGCAGAACGTTTATTTGGGCCTAGGTGGGAGGAAAGGAAGAAGATAAAAGCAGCTGGGATACGAGAAAGATAAGAAAGAAAAAAAAGCCAGGATGCATGCAGAGAAATCTAGGTTCGGAGGGAAAATTTATTTTTGCAACAAGGATTCCAGTCTTCTGGGGGCTGTTTACACTGTGCAATTTAATCAACAAATGCGTAGGTTGGTCAAACACAATTCACTGAGGGAGCCTTGGCCGGCTGGCCTTGCCGAGGGTCGCCTGCCAGAGGGACAGGCACCGCAGCTTCCTGGGGGAGGGGTGAGACTGAGGTGGGAAGGACAGCCTGGGTGCGGCCTGGAGACAGACTGGCCGTTGGGCCTGTGGGACGGAGAGTTCCCATCCTGGATCCTGGGTATGGGCTTGGGCACTCGGGATCCCTGCCATGTCTGCGTCTTTGTGTGGTGGGCACATGTGCACACTTCAGTTGACAATACTCCTGGGAGAGAAGCCACGGCTTTCATAGCTTCTCAGGGGGCTCGATGGTGTTTAGGAGCAGCAGGAAGAGTGCAGTTGGGGTCAGGCTTGAATCAAGCCCCCTATGGTGTGAGATGGGCCTTGGGGACCATTTGCTGTAGGTGTGCCAGTAAGTCTGTATCCCCAGGAGTGGCAACTCTTGCAGGTGACCAGGCAGAGATGTGGCACAATGACAGCTGTAATTCTAGTAGCGGTGACTAGAGAGGCAAGGCCAGAGGAGAGAGAGGTTTGGGGATGGCTTTGCCAGAGTCAAGGATCCACTGTAGATTGAGCCTGTGGAACAGGGAGAAGCCTGCAGGTCTGGTCCCAAATTCTGATGCCCAGATTCTGATCTGGTGACAAAGTAAGCCCATCCATGAACAGGCCAGGCACACAGCTCACACGAGTGCACACACCAGTCATACCACCCTTCCTCCCGGCCCAGCCCACCTGGACAGTAGGCTCCCTGCAGAAACGATCTGCCCACGCTTGCTCTTTGAGGTCATGCCTCTGCAGGGAGACAGCTGAGGGCTATGGGTCACGGTGAGGACACTGTCTAGCCTGGCCTGGGCTCTCAGAGGCAACTGAGTCCTTCTCAGGGGACAGCTGGGCTCGGACGTTGCTGGAGCTGGTTCCCATTATTTTCCTTCATGTCATATTCTGAGGACAGGGGAACAGCCTGTGATTATCCCACTGGGGCTGTGGCTTCAAGCCCTGGCTGCACCAGCTCCAAAGCATGTCCTAGCTCCTGGCAGTGGGGACAGGGAGGAGGGCTGTATGGGGCAGAGATCAGGCCACCCTCAGTCCATGGGACTACACGTTCACACCCCTGCCCCTTCACACACCCCCCACTCCCCAAAAGACCTTAGCCCCTGGAGTCCTGGCCCTGGAATGCCAGAGCACCTCTGTCCCCACAGTCCCATGTCACAGGAAGCACTCCCTGGTTAGGGAAAAGTAATTTGTGAGATCAAACCACACTAGCCAGGAAACTGGGTGATTACGCTTGCTTTGAAAACCCAGAGTGAAATACGGCAGCTTGCATCCTGTTTGATTGCTCCTGGGTGAGCCAAGGGCAGTTTGCTCAAAAGATTGTTAGACTTTGTTTCTTGAGGGTAGGGGCTGGGCCACATGTCCCTACAGCACCCCTCCAGGGTTGCTGAGTACTTGTCTGTGGAGCACGGAGGCCTGAGCCAGATAGCAACCTCATGCATGTGTGTCGCATAAAAGGATGGACAGATGGGCAGAAGGACAGTCTATACCCAAGCCTCCAACAGGTTCTTCCACTCTGAGCTCTCTGTGCCAGCCAGTTCAGAGGGAAGAGGCCTAAAGGGAGCTGTCAGAGGGAGGCAGGGGGCCCTGGGGTGGGTGCCCCTGGGGAAGGAACAGCAGGAAAACATCCATTGGTCAAATCAAAATCCCAATGGCCCCAGGAACCCTCTCAACAGGACCTGGAAGGGACTTGGCTAAAGTGTCCATTCGCTCAAAGCCTGCCCGGGCTCCCACCCTCCCCCAGCTCTCAGGGTGCCCCTGTCAAGTCGGCTCTTGCTAAATAAACCAGCCTTTGTGTGTGTGTGTCCTGGAGGAGAGAGAATGGGCCGGGGGAGGGGAGGAGGACCTGTTTGTCAAAACAGACCTCCTGAATGCGTTTAAGGGCCTGCAGTTTGGATGAGTAAATATTTTCCCTTTCAGATGAAAGGTGCAATCATCGCTGTTTTTAAATTACTTTAATTAGAAAAGATTGCCTTAATCTTTTACTTATCTGTACTATTGTGGGAACTGCCAGCAAATGAAGTGCAGGGAAAACAGGTGGAGTTTGACCTTTGCTCTAAGCATCTTGAATTTCTTCTAGGCTGGTAATTAAGAAGAATCAGGGGAAGTTCCTTGCAGAATCTAGGAAACACAACACACACACAGTCGTAGATACAAGGGCATGCTGGTGAGCGCATGCTCTCAGGCGCGCTCCCACACTCCTGCACACAGGCACACTCTCATGCGTGGGAGGGCCCACAGGTGGAAGGAAAAATGGACCCCAATGTGGCAGACCGGAAACTTCCAACTTTGAGAGCCGCGTTCCTACTCCCAGCCCTGAGAGGTGGCTTAATGAGTTTCCCAGGGTGGCCTAAAATGATTAATTAAGCAGACAGCCCCTTGCTCCCTCCCCAAACAACGGAAACCCAGTAACGGTCTGTCTGGGGAGGGAACAACAGGGGCCCTGACTCCAGGGGCCTTTGGGGACATGGTGTAAGAGCCAGCAGCTCCAGATAAGCGGCGATAGCAACGGCCTGTAACGGCTACCAAGGCCCATCCTACACGAGCCATGGCTGGCAGGGCTGGGCCTGGTGAACAGCCCTCTCTTCTCCTGGTCTCTGGCCTCCTGCTTTGTGTTTGGGCACGGCCCAGACCCAAGGGGACCCTTGACAAAATGGCAGAGCGGTCCATCCCCACTGGGAGCCCTCTGCCTGCCCATCCCTGCTGCGCACCAGTCCTGGGCTCAGGGTGGACACTAGGAAAGGGGTCTGGAGACTACCTGGGTGTCAGAGCCATCGACGTGGAGCACAAGGAGCAGAGAAAGAGAAGGGGCGAGGGGCTCGTCTGGGACTTCCCTCCCAGATCACCCACGTCGGGGAAGCCTTCAGAGCTGCCAGGGGCCCAGAGACCTGTGTTCACCATTCTCTGGATCCGCAAACACGTACTGAGCACGTCTGGTGCCCAAGGGCTTAAAATACAGACCCCAGGCCCCAGCTGCGGGATGCAGATTTGGTTGCCCTGAGGGAGTCCTGGAATCTAGGTGATTCTCATGCCCAAGCCGAGCTCGGGTGCTCAGGTGTCCAGAGACCTTAGGTTTCTGCACCTGTAACCTGGACCGGGTGTTCCCAGAACCCTTTAGATGTTTCTCTTGGAAGATGCCCCAAGGTTTCGGCCGGGGTGCTTGTTGAGTGTTGGGTACTCTTTCTCACAGACGAGAGCGTGACCTTCCTTTCCAGACAGTCATGGCCCCCGGGGACTGGGACAAGAGCAGGACAAAGGCTTCTCTGGCATAAGGAACACCCAGCTGGGGGGTGGAAACCTGCCCTGGGCCTTGTAAACAGGCTGTGTGAAGGGACTGGGGTTCCAGAGCAGGTCCAGCCCCGCCAGCCTGGAGGGACTGAGGAAGCGGAGGGGCGGGGAGAGCTGGCAGAGCCAGGAACAATGTTTTCCTTTCTAAAACGCTCTGGGTGCTTGGGCTGGATCTCCAGCCGGGTGTTTACAGCGTTTGAACCACATCCACAACTGTGACTGCGTCTGTCTGTACACGTGTCTTGCACTACAGGTAGCTGTCTGTGTGCCTCCGTGTTTGGAGGGTCTGATCACACCTGTGGGTGTGGGCCTCTCTGCGTCTGTAGGAGGCCCTTTCAGAAAAGAGGTCCTGGCTTCACTTGTGTGAGCCGTTCCACCTCAAAACATGGCTAAGCTAAAATAAACCTTGCTGGAAAAGCTTTAACAACAATTTTTTTTCTGTCCTTGGCATGGGCAATAACACCAGTGGGTCTCCATGGTCAATTAGGAAGCTTGGGAAAACACTGCTTGTAATTAAAAGTCTAGAAGGGCCTCAGTTAGGGCGGTGTGTGCCTTGCCAGGCCCATTCCTAAACCCCACTCGGCAGCATTTCTCTCCTGGCTGGAAAAAGCCTTTGATTTGCACCAAGTGTTCAGTGGCCATGGTGGACCAGACCCGGCACTGCCTCCGCACCAGCTGCTCAGGGCACAGGCAGGCCTGTGACCCAATACTTTGTCAGACGAGGCTGGTGGCATGGGCCTGGCCTTCCCCTCCTCCTGACTTCCTAGCCCCTCTGTGACCCTGAGCGGCCAGGCCTGGAGGTGCAGACCCCATCCAGCCCACGGCCTGCTCCCTGTCCAGAACAGCAGTGCTCATTCTAAGAATTCAAATCAGCATGTGAGCCCTGTCTGAGGGTGAGGCCACCGTGGTCAATCCGGAGGGAGGGTGGCGTTGAAGCGCAGTGAGGGACGACACCCTGTGTCTCTTCTTCCTCTGCAGAGGCCACCCCATCTGAGCAGAAGCCTGGCCTTGAGCTGCCGCCACCTCAGGAAATGCAGCCAGAGTGGGCCAGACTATTCCCCTGGGAACAGAGCACGCAGGGCCTGGCCAAGAAGGTCAGGAAAGAGCACAAACCCTTGACCTCTTGACTCTCTAGGGATTAAAGACAAGGGGCTAACAAGGGGCCCAGGGTGCCATGTTTACTCCCTCCTATTGGGGGGCGTCGGGCAGCCAATGATGGAAAATTGGAGGCCAAGGGTGTTGTCTTCCTGGGCAAAGGCTCAGGTGCTCCTCTGGGTGGGTGGGAAAGAGAAGAGCTGAGTCAGGTCAGGGGCAAGCCTCTTTCTTGTGGCAACACACACAGGTGCACACACACACTGAGACCACAAGTGGGTCTTCCGAGTCCCAGATCACAGCCACCCACACCAACTCACATTTCTACACCAGCTCGTGCTGACACCCGTTCACCATCACGAACAAAGCAACAGTTGGCTATGCAGACACTGTAACAGGGGCTGGCAGGCCCCACGCAGCACCAGGCTGCACTCCAGGGTCCTTGGCAGCCCCTAGCCCCTCTCGCAAGAGCAGAGGCAGACAGGAGAATGGGGAAAGAATCGCTGTGCAGGCAGATGGTCTGTGATGCAATGCCAAGGGCAGGTCCTCGGTCCCACAGGCCACACCCCGGGGGAGCCTCACAGAGGTCAGCCTTGTCCCCACCAGCTCTGCTGATGCCCTGGTGAGAGGTTCTCCAGCAGCAGGGAAATGGCGGGGGAAGGGTTACAGCCTAACCAGAAAAAACAATTACTAACGGGAAAGGCAGCACATTCCAGCCCTGCTTAGCTGGGCCGCCAGGGCCCGTGGGTGGTTCTTGGATTATGCATTTCCTTGAAAACAAAAAGGAAGGTTCAGGGCAGTTCAGCTGTGCCCTGAATCTCACTCAGGGGCCTTTGTCTCCTCACAGGCCCCTCACAGCCCATGTGCCCCCCCACCCCACGATCCCGCTGGCCTGGCCAAATGTCCACTGGGAGAGTGAGAACATTAATACCACTGACAGCCTGCAAGAAAAGTGTGGGGAGACTGGAAAGAAGAACAGAAGAAAGAAAAGGGAAAGGAAAGGGAGCAGGAACCTTGGGGAACGCACGTTGCCCAGAAGCCTCCCTTCTGCCGGGGAGATGGTAAAAATGTTTGTTGATTCACTCAGCAAACCTCTACGCAGCCCCTGCTCTTCTCCAGGCACTGTGCCAGGCACTAGGGTGATCCTTGAAGTTCACTGTCAGAAAAACATGGTCTCCCCACTTATCCCTCCGTGCACTCTTGTCTGTCTCTGAAAACCCCGTCTTCTGACGGACCCTATTTATAATATTCATACTGAGAAGCTGGTGGTTGCTAATGGCGGAAAGCAGACCCTGCCGGGGCAATTTACATCCGCCCACCCCAATCAGAAATAATTCTTTATTGAGTCTAGTCTTTACCTGGTAAGGATTAACAAACCTACAGCATTTATTAGATGTATTTCTGTCCGGGGACTGGGAAATACCAATTACTTTCACTTAGTCACTACTTCATTTCTGAGATTTTTAAAAACATACTGTCTACATGCTTGACTTGTTAAGGAGGATGGAGACGATGGTGTCTCCCGAGGAAGAACAGCGGGACAGCCACCTTGCCGTGAACCCAGGAACAGAAGCAAACGGCCTCCGAGTCCGCCTGGACACCTCCTTCCCCCACAACCCCCTCCAGCGCCCTGTGAGTAGGCAGCAGAGGTGTTTTGCTCCCCGCCACAGTTGCGGAAACTGAAGCTCAGAGAGAGAGAGGGATTAAAGGCACCATTTGAGCCATTGCGCAGGCTGCCTCCTCCCGAGGTGGCTCCCTCCCCTTGGCTCTCTGGCAGCTAGCTCAGTCCCGTATGTGAGGTCTCAGCTCGAACACTGTCCCTTGGAGAGGGCATGTCCAACCCCCTGTCCGCGGCTGTCTGCTCTGAATTGCCTCTCTGTCCCTCCCCCTCTCGGCACGTGCTGGTTCCATACATGTGTCTGTGGTCTGTCTTCCTTACCCGACCACCCACTCCTGGAAGGGAGGGCTGTGTCTCTTTGTTTACTGTGCGTGTCCAGGCACCTGTGATAGTGCGGAGCACATGGTAGGTACTCAATGTTTGTGGGTTGGCTAAAGAGATGAGTGGCCAATAGCTTGGGTAGGTGGGACCAGGTCAACTCCAGGCCCCACTCAGATTTGTGTTACTCTTCATTAGACTCTGTCCATGCATGGGTTGGCAGGGTGCTCGGAGCCTCTCCATCATAGTCAGGGACTGCATCGAAAACAGCCTAACCTTAAACAAAACCCGATTCCATAGCTGGGTTGCTGTATCTTCTGCAAGGACCAGAGGCCTAGCACACAGAATGTCCCAAAGACCTCTATCCAATGCAAACTTATCCAAAGAAAGGGCCAGAAGGGACTGGCTAATGTGCTCCATTTGGACATGCTCACTCTCACATCTGTTCCACCGACGGTTACCAGGTGCTGAGCTGGGTTCTTAGACGCGCTACCTACCCTCAGAATGCCCCTACACCGTTCAGAAAGACAACCAAAGAACAACACTGTAAACTGTGCTCAGACCAGCACAGAGTGAGATGCCCTGGGAGCCACAGGTCTGCTGGAGAGGTCAGGTGTGAGCTGAGAGCAAGTCTGACCAGGATGGGCATGCCGGGCACAGGGAACAGCATGTGCAAAGGCACAGAGGTAAGAGAGTGGGCCTGGGACATGCAAGGAGTGCCCTGGGCCTGGATCAGAAGGTTCAGGCAGGGAGGGGCCAGAGAAGGGGCTGGGGCAGGTATAGGCCAGGTCACCCAGGACAAGGTTCACTGGCTCAAGAAGCCAAAGCTTTGTCCAGTGAGCAGTGGGAAGCTTGCCAGGGCTTTTAAGAGGAGAAAGACTTGGATAGTGTTGCTTTTTAAATAGTAAAGATGAAAAGGGGTCAATGGGAAGTAAGGCTGCCCAAGGTGAGCACTGATGGCTTGAACTTGGGAGGTAGAGGTGAGGGGGCACATGTGAGGCTTGTGATGAACTGAGATGATGGGACGAGGGCAAGGGTGGTGTCAAGGATGAACCCCAGGATTCTGCTCTTCTCAGCTGAGTGGAGGGGGCAAGCAGGAATCTAGGGTGGGGGAGATGATATGTCGGCCTTAGCCACATATCAAGTTGGCTGTTAGGGATTTGAGCCTGGAGAGGAAGACGCTGGGCTGGGGCTCTGGCGTTGTCTGAAGCCAGACACTGGTGTTATCCAGGGGGAGCATGAGGCAGGGAGACTGAGAGAAGTGAGAAAAGGGGGCCAAAACAGAACTGCCCCTCCCACTTTGACTAAATCACATGTTAGCCTCCTCCAAGATCCACTTCATGCCTTCCCACCCACCGTATGTGTGAGAGAGAGTGCTCAGCAAAGACTGGGTTGGGGTGAGGGGACTTGCAGCCAGTCTGAAGGCGAGTAAGTTAGGATGGGTGGGGGGCCTTGGATGGGGAGCAAAGGAGCAGAGGCAGGATGAGGGGCTGTGTTCCAGAATTTCAGGGTCTCCCTAGCCGGCCTTGGCCAAGGCTCAGCAGCCCCTTGGGAGTCCTTAGAGGAAAGGCTGGTTGCTTTGAACGACCTCCCTTGGTTGGCAGGGAGGGGAAGGAGGACAGACCTTAGCCCATTCTGATGCGGTGGCCAGATGCTACAGGGGCAGCCCCTCCTCAGGGGACTCTGAGCCCAGGGCATGCCTGGGTCCACATGGGGTCTCTAGGGACTGTGCCCTGAGGTGACAGGGAGAAGTGCATGTCCCAAAATAGGAACCCTGGTCTAGGTGTTGTTTTCCACACCCTTTACTTTCCTTCTCGTCTTCTTGTCTGCATTTCACAGGCTGCACACTAGCTTGTCGCAGTGAATGAGGCCGAGGTCCTCAGAAATCTGTCGTCAGCTCTCAGCCCCTCTCCCTGAATCACTGCATTGAGGTTGGTCTAGGTCTTGGGACCCCAGCTTGCTCCCTACTTTCTCCCCACCCTGTCCCCAGTGCATTCCTACCTTCACCTGCTCGAAGAAGAGCCAGGGGACTGGGCTGAAGAATCTGTAAGTCTAGCAGACACGGCCAGTTTCTCTCCTCAGCTCCTGGATGACTACCACATCGCCAGTGGCTGGCCACTAGTGGTCCACACAGTACTGCAGGTTGGTGCCCAGCCAATCTCAGATGCCAGCAGATGTCCCCATCTCCTTTGGGACCCTTGCTCACCCATATCCATCTCTTCTTCACTTCTGGTATCCCTTCCCCCTCTTCCCTTCCCATTCCATGTACTTGGGGTGGGATGGGATAACCCAAGCTTTGATTCTGGCCTATGAGACCCGCCCACCAAGGTGAAAATCTCTGGAATAATTAACAAGCCTCCTTGGTGGTACTGGTGAGGACGGAGAGGTGGAACAGGCAGACAATACACAGCCTGACTATTGGGTCAATGAGGTCCCCAGAGAAAGGCCCCCCAGAGCAAGCCACTACTGGGGACAGAACAGAGATCTAGCCCCTTGCCCTCCAGAGGTATCACAAGGCCTGGGACCCAGCATGTTCCTTGGGGCAAGAGAAATGGAAGTTAGGGGTATCCAGTGGAAGTTAGGGGAATCCAGTGGAAGTTAGGGGAAGTTAGGGGGGAGCAAACTCCCAGCTCAGAAACGGGTCTAGCCAGGGAGGTGGGGTGCCCACAGGATGCCCCTAGGGTCCTTCTGAGTCACAACCAGTACTTCTAGGTCCCTGATCGCTCACCCTGCGCCACATGCAGACCACTCTGGACTCCCTTGATTGGCAGGGTTGGGGGGCTGTGAAGGACCTAAACCACAGAGGCTGGAGGTGGGGAACCAACTGGCTTCCAACCCGTTTCCTCTGGAGCCACTGTCTTCAGCCCAGGCCTCCGGGAGGCCTGTTTCCTTCTTAAGGTTCCACAGCAGAGTTTAAAAGCAGGAGCTCCCACTCTCAACCCAAAGGTGGAATTGAGCACTAGAATTCCCGGCACAGCCAGAGTCAAGTTCAAAACCCTTTTGTCACCATCAAACTGACCCCAAAGTCCTGTGGATCACACACCACCCCACACAGAAGAAAGGGTGGGAGGAGTGAGTAATTATTGGTTTGGGCTGATGAGTGTGTGAGCATTTCCTGTGGCCCTGCTGTTGCACCTTCATCTTCCTGCTTTAGGCCTCCGTTTCCTTGTCTCTGAAATAAGGATTTGGGATGAGATCTGTGGCTTCCAAATTCTGCTCTCAGAACCCAGACATTCTACGGGGAACATCCGGGCCAGAGCAGCTCTGGCCTTATCACGTACACACTGGACTTCATTCCTAAGACTTCATGCGTAGAATGAGCCCACAGCCAAGTGATGGGCTAGGTGATGCCTATGTCCATCCAGCCTGAACCTCCCAGGGTTGGGCAGCAGCACACCCACCACAGGAGGGGAGAGATGATGGACCCAGGAATAGACTCAACCCTCAGACTAGGATGAGTCTAGTCCTGAACACACAAATATGTATGGGACACAGAGGGACAAGGCTGGCCATGGGAAGTGGGCTCAGGACAGCCCGGGCAGACTCAGAGGGGAACGGGTACCTGTAGTCACTCGTACATGCCTGGGGCAGATGCCTGCATGCACTCGCGGCACACAGGTTCCACGCAGTTGCCCTGCAGCGCTGCCCATGTGGTAGGTTCCAGCTAGAGGAACTCCCTTGTGTCCCCCCCACCCCCGGAGCCCTGCCCCACTCCCACTTTCCTCCTCTGTGCACTCTTCAAGCTGACCCAGCAGAACTCTGTCTGGATATGAGGAAAATGTCTCTATCTGTTTTTAAAATATTTGGGCTTGTTAAAGACCAACACATTTTTTTTTAAGTGTATATAATTCAAGGGCAATTTGATCCATATGTTTCTGATTCTCTTAAACTCAAATCATCAAAATATTGATTTTTAAGAGCCATTTGATGTCTAAGAAACCTTTTTAATAAGCTTTTAAAGCTCTTTAAACCCAGAGCCTGGAGCCAGTGCCAGGGCCCAGGCTGGCCGCTGGCTGGCCGCGCCCTCCCCGGGTCACGATCGCTGGGAGCCTCACTTCTCTGCAGGCCTCACCTCAGCCTGGCCCCCTGCTTCCCCCAGAACTCCCTAGGGGTCCCAGCTAAAACTCTGGCTGTCCTGACAGAGGGGCCCTGAGGGCCCACCCCCATTTCCTTTCACAGACCTCTTGCATCCTTTCTTAAAGCACCCCTAAAATACAAACCAAAAGGAACAAAGAGGATTTTTCATTTTCATAGGCGGCCTAAAGGTTGGTTGTAGAAGTAGGCTCTAATGATCTTGGCCATCCCCAACTGAAAGACCCTGCAGTCGTTTCCCGTTGCACACCTTATGTAAGTCCCTGGCCATTTCTTTTGGCTACATCTCCAGAAGTGAAAACACTGGGTCACACAGTGTGCACACCCTTACCGCTCTTTGCACGCATGTTGCCATGTCATTTTTCTAAAAGATTGTACTAGTTTGTACTTCCACAGGCCTCCCCTCCTGTACTCTTTCTTTTTAAATCCTTACCTGAGGACATGTTTATTGACTTTAGAGAGAGAGAAAGGGGGAGAGAGAGAGGGAGAGAGAAAGAGAGAGAGAGAGAGAAACATCAGTGTGAGAGAGAAACTGTATTGGCTGCCTCCTGTATACACCCTGACCAGGGCTTGAATCCACAACCTGGGTATGTGCCCTGACCAGGAATCGAACCAGCAACCTTTTGGTTTATGGGATGATGCTCCAACCAAGGCCAGGGCCACCTGGCCAGGGCTCCCCTCCCGTACTCTTGAAAGGAACTCTCATAATAGTAATTCAAACAACAGCGTGCACTTGAGCACAGAGAAGCTCTCTCGCACAGCAGCTCAGAGTACGTGTGGAAGCAGAAGGCCTCGGTGTGAATCCCAGCTCTGTACCACTAATTGGGGAAAGTTACTTATTCTGTCTGTGCCTGCTTTCCCTTCCATAATTGGGGGATAATAATGGCACCAACCACATATGTTTATCGTGGGGATTCAGTGCCATTATCTGTAAGAACTTAAACTACGTAGAATACTGTCTGATGCAAAGTTGACGTTCAATAAATGAGGTTAATTTTATTATCCTTTTATGCTGTTCCTTCATTCTGGACACTCATCTCTTTTCCTTCCCTTCTTTATCTGACCCCCTCCTCTCACACAGTAATTCTCCACTCCAGTGCCACACTCCCTATCACTTGCTTCCTCAGCATCCACCTTCCTGACGCGCTCACCATCCTGGTCATTACCTGTCTATACAAGAGCATCTATCTTCCCTGCCAGGCTGTCAGCACCAAGAGGGCAAAGTCAGGATTTATCTGATTCCCAGAAGCTAGCACAGAGCCTCGCAGGAGGCAGACGCTGAGCAATAGTCACTGAATTGAACTAAACTTTAACCAAATGACCTGCATTGGCTATGGATGGGTTTTGATTATTTTCAAAATTTGATTCATCTACAAAGGATTTGCCCCTTGATGATAATCGAAAGAAAGTACTGAGACTCCAAAGGTGAGTCCCCAGGATGGGTCCCAAAACATTTAAAGAGAGGGCAGTATCACCAGCTCCTCCTGGTCGATGAAGTGGATGCGCTCATCCTGGCAAAGAAGTCCGACTGCGACCAACCATAGGTGGGACCTGCCCCGTGAGCCAACGCTCATTTCATTATTTACCTCTGATTTGTTACATTCAGATACATTTTCCTTTTCTTTCACCTGGGAAAGAACTGTGCCTCCTTCATTCATGTCTCTGTGCTAGACCTGCTGCAGGGGAGGGAGGGGGGTGCTCCTCCTTCTCTGGATGCAGAGCCTTGAAGACCAGCTACAATTCCGCAGGTGGCTGGGAAGTGCCTTCCTGCTGCCCTCGCTGCTTCCTCTGGAAAGCCTCTCACTAGACACCCTGCTGTTCCTGGGGCAGGCCTGGGATTGACACCGCTATAGTTGGTGTCCTTTGGTTTCTGCAGAAGCTCATCTGGGTCTGGAGGCCCTGGAAAAAGACCCAAGGCTCCAGGCAAGGTCTGATTTCCAGGAGACCAGCCAGAGAAGGCCCCTGAGTTCCTTCCTTCCAGTCCCCAATGCCTTCACTTAATACTCACAAGGGAACCAGTTCTGCCAAAACCTGTCCCATAGCGATTCAAGTCAATTCAATTCCATCCCAACAAGTCTAGGGTTGTGCAGGCCAGGGCCCCGGGATCTGGGCAGACAGGCACTTGAAACAGGCTTGAAATAGACTGAAGTACAGGGTAAGAAGTGTTCTTTGGAAATTAGAGCGACCCCCACCCCAGCACACACCAGTACCTCATGCTTTGATCTCCTGTAACACTCTCTGTCCTGTGGTTCATTATGGAAGTGGCTACATACCGCTCCCTATCACAACTTAATTGTTCACATGTGTCTGTGTGTGCATGTGTATGCACATATGTGAGGTGTGTGTATGTGTGTGCATGTGTATTTAGAGTTCAAGTTTGTGGTGTGCAAATGGTTAATGGGGTAGTTTCCTCTGACTCTTCCACGGATCTCACACAGAGCAAGGCACAAAGCTACTATTCAATACACACACAAGCGAATGAGTGAGTGAACAAATAAATGAATGAGTAGATAGCAAACCCTAACCTCCGCCTTCGCCTGAGGATCTGGGAAGAGGGTTCGACTGGGAGTCAGAAGTTCTGCCTCTGGAATGTGAAGGGTCCTGGGTGACGCAGGCAGGGCGTGCTCCCTCTCTGCTCCTGGGGCTTTGTCCCTGCCCAGCGAAGGGTTTAACCAGCTAATCCCCCCAGTTCTTCCTGGCTCTGAAGACACTCTGAAGTCTCCCTCCCCCAAGCGCCCTGTCCCCACTTCTCAGCCCCCTCTGTCAGTCCAGACACAGACTTCATCAGAAGCATAAAGGCCCTAATCCAGGTTGGGGAGGACCTCTTGCTCCCCTGCCCCACGGGGCTCAGGGCTGTCTTGTCTAAATTCTCCGGGAATAGAGAAAAAGCACAGAGGCTTTTGCTAAGCCCAGAGGGCAGGTCTCTCTGAGGGCAGGAATTATGTTTGTCTCTGTTGACCCCCTCCAGTCAACTTTCCCATCTGGGAACCAGCTTCAGACTCTCTGGGGTTCAGCCTCCCGTGTGTGTCTGTCCCCCTCCTGCCCTTTCCAGCAGTCCTCTGGAGTGACTTTGCAAAGCAGAGTGGATCCCGAAAGAATGAAGCAAATTCTGGCCCAGGCTGGTTCTCAATGAATTCCCTCTTCCTTCAACAGCCCTAACTTGGGGAAGAAAAGAAATTCTCCTAACTTCCCAGCCTGGGGCCCCTCTGCCAGCCCCTCACTCCAGACTGAAAGGCCATCTCTACTGGTGAAGAGGCAGGTGACACAGAGGGCTTCCCTCCACCCAGCCCGGGACATTTCGGGCCCTGGTAGAGGGGCTGGTGACGGGTATGTGGGTTGACCCGTACAGGGTGATCTGGATTGGAAAGGGTCAGTAAGGGGTCAGCCAGCTTGAGAGGACCTAACTCCTTGCACAGAGGAGGTAGACAGAGGGGTCTCCGTCTCTGAGGGACCCTGCTGCCCCCAAACTGCCTGAGGTCCAGGGGAAGAGTCCTGATGTCTCTCAAAAGGGTCTCACTCTGTCTGCCCCAGAGATCAGCTGCAGACTATAAGGTGCCATTTCTACCACACCACAGTGACAGGAATGTGAGCTTTATGAGAAATTTATGTGATTTAAACAAAAAATCCTAATGGTTCAAAATAGGCCAAGTGATGCTTCATCCAAACAGAATAACTTCTTATTTTAAAAAATAAGTCCTTGGGGGTTCACAGCCAATTGGGGTTCTCTCAGAAAGCCCATTTTTAAATGACCTTGATTCTGACTCATTTTATTTAAAACATACAGTTTTTGATGCTCCTCTTTCATGTACAACCTCATTTACACACACACACATACACACAGTGACCCTGAACAAGTTTCCCAAGGTCCCTGGGCCTCAGTTTACTGATTTATGTTATATATATCATTTATATAATAAAAGGTTGGGCAACTAGGCCCAAGGTCCCTTCCAGCTCTTTAGTTCCATGAAATCCAGGGGATTCCGGACACACAAACTTACTGCAGCTGTCGTAGAGCAAGGACACGATTTTGCCCTGGAAAATCCTCAGCACCTGCAGCCCCACCCGAACCACGGACTGTGGATGGGGTAGAGCTGGCCGAACTCGTAGGGAAGCCAAATACTGCTCAAGCTTTCAAGCGACCTCAGTGAGGTGCACGAGGGCAGCACATCTGTTTGCACACTGCGATATTCCCGTCTCCTAGCACAGGGCCCTGTGCATAACATGCACCCCAAATGCATGCTGAATAAACAAGTGAATTAATTAACTAATTAATTGAGGCATACATGCAGGGTCCGTGTCAGGATTCAAGTAACTCTTTTCCAAAGGAAATTCAAATGTGTTTCTGTTCAAAGAAAACCTAATATGGATTTTTTTTTTCAGATGATTCTGGGCCAGATATTAGTAAATGAGTAAAATATTAAAACAGATCCAATATAACTCCTATGAAAAGCCTCTTCACCCCAAAGTAGCATAGGATGACATGAGCAAATAGGGTTTTACTGCCCTTCTGCAATGGGGTGGAACCCCGCACAAAGAATCTTGATGAGATGTCTCATCAGGAGAAAGGAGGCCACCGTCTGTATTGTTCCAGTAGAAGGTGGATAGCAGGAGTGGAACCAGTACTTGGACTGATTATTTCTTAAGGCAAAGGTCGATTCAGGTGAGGTGATGAGTGAAGAGCAAACTGCCATGGAAGTCACAAACATTCTGTGATGAGAACTGCATGATCGATGGAGGAAGCGGGGGTGGTACTAATTCTTATCCTCTAGACCCTCCCATCCTCCCCTTCATGACCATTTTCTGGCCAGAGAGTCAAGCACGAAAGCAGCCTCCACATCACTCAGGACTCTAGGTGACGCTGTCTTCTCCGAAATGACAGTTTGGAGTTGGACTGCTCTGTTCTCCCCATTCCATTTATCAAGTGATGTGTTGTTGAGTCGTGTGACATGATGGCACCTGTCCACTCACAGTCAAGACTCTGGAGCATCCACACTTGGAAACACTCTGCACATGACGACAAAAAGCAGGGCAGTGGTCCCACATCCCTGAACTCAGGTTAAAAGTTATGTCCTCGAGTCCATTCGGGTGTACCCTAGAGAGAAAGGTGGCCGTCTCCATTAGTTTCAAAACAGATCGTTATACCTGGCCAGTAACATTTCCCCAAGTGCAACACTTGTACGTGTTGGCGATGGCACAGACAACTCCCTGACTAATAGAAAATGTAAAAGCTATTTGGTTGTTCATTTCCAATGTGGCCAAAGAATTTAAATTTCTCTGATGAACTTTAAAAGCTATGGAAGATTATTTATAACATCAACTAAGGATAATAATACATTTCTATCATCCTTTTCCATTTGCACAGTCATCATTATAGAAATCAGCATCTGCACCTAAAAGTGAACCAGCATTTCTTCTGGGTAATTTTCTAGAATAGCTTCTGTGGCTTTATTTTGTCAGTCCCTGGAGGCATGCTTCGGTGAGACATGTTTCACAGATGTAGAGATCTTAAATACCTAGGTGTTTTTTAACAAGTTAAGACTTGATTTCTGCATCAAAAAAAGAAAAACAGTACCTCCGTGGGGCACCGGCTGTACTGAGGGTGTAGGTGCCTAACGTTAGACTTGGGTAATCTCTTGATATCTGTTTTGGGAAGAACAACACTGCAAACGTGACAATGACCAGAAACGTTTTCTCACTAGGACATAAGGAGCAGCAGCTATGTTATCAGCAAACCATTACTGCAAAATAGCAAAGTAAGAAATAGGCAGAAATAAAGCAGGGCGCACCAACTTTCGGCTCTGGGCATCTGGACAGCCTTGAAGACTTGGAAGCATAAACTGTCCACTTCATGCTGTCGTCTGCTTAATGCGATGGTCTCAGGTTAGAGTCTGCTTCTGAAGAGTTCTTCAGAATCCTCACTGAAAAGTTTCTGTTTGGGATGGTCTTCTGTGGCAGACCCTTCTGCGTGGCGTGGGCCCAGCTCCCACTCGGAGATGCGCAGGACCCACGCCCACAGATAGGTTCTTTCGTGGATAATCAGATTTGCAATATACCTAGGCTGTTTTAAAAGACTGCATGCTCTTTGCAAAAACTCCCTCACCCTGCAAATGCTTACTGTAACTTCCTAAAATCCATGCAGAGCCTTGCAGGGGCCAGTGTGACTGGCTCAACCACTTTCGCCTTTTCATTTGCTAATGTCCTTCTTCTGTGATGTAATGAGGGGCATTGGCTCCTTTGTTGTAACCTGGGGATGGTAAAGGAGAACCATCTTGGAATGTGAGGAGATAATTTAGAATAAAGGCCTGTCGTGGTGGAGGCTGTGGCTTTTGCCCCTCTTGAGAGAAAAGCCATGCTGTCATCCTTATTCCTCCACCAAACTCGGTAGTCTGTGTATATGTTTTAATTCATCCATAATGATGCGGACACTGCTGGCCGGTGTCTGCATCAGTCTTCCAGTCCTCAGAGGTGATCTGTGTTTCTTTAGTGGGGAAGCATGGATCTAAAAATCAAACCCTGGAGTTTTACTGCTGTATCAGTGTTAGCAGTGACTGATCAGGCCTTTTTCCATCAAGGTTTAAGGGCTGCATTTCCGTGGTGTCTATTTCAGAAAACCAAGGTTTAGGTTGCACAGGCATGAATCAGATGGATGTTAATAATAGAACCGGCATATTGTACGGATCCCACGCAGTATTCGGCTATCTCTGCTCCTAGCAGGACAGTCTAGGATTAGAGGTAATATTCCTAGGTGCTTGGGTAGGATGATTACCAACCTATGAGGGGAGAGTGGATGAATTATTAAAGAAGTTGACCTTATTGTCAGTAAGGTCAAGAGCAGGACTTTGGATCAGGAAAATTCAAGTGTTCATGAAAGCAGAGCTAATTTTGAAAATTTCATTCATCCTTTCTGCTTTGCCTGAGGATTAGAGATGATACAGACACGGGAAATTTTGAGTAAGGAACTATGTCCTGTCGAGCATTTTTAATGATTGTCTCAGTAAAACAGGGAAACTCATTACCAGGGCAGTATATTGGGCCCCCTCTAGAGGGAAACACAAAATTGAATGGAAAGACGTCAACAAATCTGAAACAAACATGCAAAAAAAAAAAAAAAGCCAACAACAAACAAGAACAAAAACAGCAGAACGTATTCATATTCCATCACAGGAGTAATTGCATAACATTCATTCGGAGGGAGGTTTTCAAATGGCCTGGAGGTCTTGATTCCCATCCATGCCCCACCTTTACTGTTTTGCCAAGACTGTGTTGTTGGCAGGTAAGGTATGCATTAGAGCAGGATTCAGAAAACTACAACCCGAAGGCCAATTCCTGCCCTGGGACTTTGTTTTGCAAATAAGGTCTTGCTGAAACACAGTCATGCCCATTTGATTATGTTCTGTCTGTCACAGCGTTCGCACCCCAATGGCAGAGTTGAAGAGTTGCAACAGAGACAGCACGGTACACAGAGCCTAAAACATTCACTATCTGGTCTTTCACAGAACAAGTTTGTTGATCCCCAGTCTGAGACACCATTAAGATGGGCCATCTGGGTCATATTGAAAGTTCCCCAACCCCAGACTATCCTTGGTGAAGTTGTGCCGTCTGTAAAATATGCACAAGATTTTGGTTCCAATGAGAATCCTACAGAGTAGGCTGCAGCCTGGGGGAGGGAGAGGCATGGACTGAGATGAGCCCACACAAGTTGATAACAATTGGTTAAATGTATTCCTTCTAAGCCTCCTGTCTTGGGCTCCCAACCAGAGGGTGGCTATCTCCAACTGAAGTCCTCAGCAGAAAGGGGGTTTCTGAAATGTTGTCTCCCAAATCAACTGTCCAGAACACAAAGTCTGGCTGGAGGAAAAGCAGAACTTGTAACATTTTCAGATGGTGATCCAAGGTCAAGTCATTCCTCTGAAGGCCACCAGCTGAACAAGACCTTAGGCTCGCTGGTCCTTGGGGCTGGTTTCGACCAGGACGATTCTATGACCATTTCCCGCCTTAAAGACAAATGAAGTTCATGACAAAACAGTACAAGACAAAGACGAGATCAGATGAATAGGATCTAAATTGTGGAAACCCCCTGCTCAGTTAAAGAAAGCTGTTATGATAGAAGAAAACTGGCTTGTATTGACTTAGTGCAGCAGGGAGAACACAAAACTGACAGTTCTTAAAAACATCTTGTTAGGAGAAATGAGTGCCTTGTATTTTGTTTCTCCATGTGGGGCTCAGAACAGCACAACACTTAGACTGGCTGCTTTCTTCAGGTGAGGGCAGGTGTATGAGAGGCAAGGTTCTAAGCAAAAATGGAAGTCTTGTCCAAGCCACAAGGTGTTCTGCTGTTGTTACTTCGCAGTGGAGGGGCATGTGCCTGGTTCTCCCTTCTCAGTCACTCTCTTGTAAGAATGGCTATCACTTATTGAGCTAGGCATGGAGACAATTTACCTCCGTGTAACCCTGCACCAGACACAGTCCACATTTCATTGCATTTAAACCTCACAACAACATTATCAAGTGGGCATTAGACTTCTTTCCATTTGACAGATGTGGAAATTGAGGCACTGGCCCAAAATGTGGCAGCTAGTTAGTAAGTGCTGAGCTAAAGCAAGCTCTTTTCCAGTATCAGCCTCTCATTGCCTCTCCTGCTGGTATGACTCCATGTGCACTGAAGCCCTCATTCCCATCCCCTCTGCTTGGTCTTCAAGCAGCAGAGGTATGCCTCTCAAATGTTCCCACACCCAGCAGTCACACTTCCATACTCACATGGCCTCTTCCCATGTCTCTCCCACCTTGCTCAAAGTTAAAAGATAAAGCTGAGTAAGTGACCAGTAATCATACTGAAGTGTGCTCACTTTTGTTAGTCAAGCAGGAAATACAAATGAAAACTCAGCCCTAATGAGATACCATTACACACCCACCAGGCAGAATAGGTCACATTAAAAGCACTGATAATACCAAGTGTTGACAAGAATATGGGACAACTGCAACTTACATAATAGGGGGATTATAAATTCATACAGCCACTTTGGACATGATTTAGCGGTGTCTGCTAAAACTGAATATATACCTTCCCCAGATATATATCTAATGGAATTGGGTACATGTTCAAAATGCTTATAATAGCACAATTTGTGATAGCTAAAAACTAGAAATTTCCCAAAATACCTAGCAACAATAAAGTAAACAAATTGCAGTATATTCACAAAATGGAATACCATACAGCAGTGAGAATGAATGAACCACAACTCACATAACAACATGAATGAATCTCAAACATAATTTTTGAACAAAGGATTCACACACAACAGTATATATTGTATAGTTTCATTGATAGGAAGTATTAAAACAGCCGAAATTGTTTTGATCAGGATAATGATTACCCTTGGCAAGCGGGAGGGTGGGCAGGGTATAAAGGCCAGAAGGGAACAAGAAGAAGGCTTCTAGGGTCATTATAATGTTCTCTTTCTTGATCTGGATGATAAACACAAGGTTGTTTCCTTTATGAAAATTAATTGAGCCGTACTCTCATACTTTGTGTACTATTCTGAATGCATCTTATATTTAAAAACAAAAGCTTAAAAAAGGCAGAGGCATATAGCCCCCCCTTTCCACCCCACCCCATCCATCTCTACCCAATAAAGTCCATCTTCAAGGGGAAGGCGTTGCAAATCCAGAAGGCTTGTGTCCGAAATGCCATACTCATCGGTCCCTAGGATGGCAGTTCCCAGTGTCTGACTATTCTGCCCAGCCTCCCACACTCTGCAGTGCACACCTTTGTCTTGCAACATGAAGGTGATTGGCTGGAAATAATGAGCCTTTAGAATCAGACAGACTCCAGCTCTGCTACTCACCTCATGTGGGGCATTGGGAAGGCAGCCATTTTACCTTTTCCTAGCCCTGTTCCCTATTCTTCAAACAAAATGGTAGCACATGCGGTTTGTAATCTATCCTCAAATCCTTCCTTCCTACCTCTTTGCTTCCCATCACAGCAGTGCACACCAGCCTCCCCAGTTGCTAGACAACAGGCATCTAACCTTTCAAAACGCAGAAGATGGGATAGCAAAAGCACAAGAGGGCACTTGTGTTCCTGGTGACATTGTCATGCCAACCTGGAACCCTGACTCTGGAAAACTGCAGGGAGAGAAAGCCCCTTGGTGGCCTCTCCTGAGGGGCTTGAGGGGTTTGGCTACTCAGCACCCCACCTCACACACCCATTAAGATTGAGAGACAAGAAAGCATTGTCCAGGCTGCAGGGCAAGTCCTGGGAGAGGATAAGGAACCAGGAATATTGGATCCAGTTGTGAGTTATTCTGAAGTGCCTTTTTATGTCATTCTGAACACATACTTGTTTAATGCCTACCAGTGCCAGATACCATGCCGTGTGATGGTGACACAGTGGTCGACAAAACAAATAGGATTCCCGCTGCTCAGATGGCCACAACAGTTCAGGCAATCTCAGATGCTGTCAACTTTCTAAATCCCCATTAAGCATATTCTCAACTATGTATTTTGAAATCCATCAAGAACCCAAGGGTACTCCCAGAACCCCTGGCTTGAAGTTGCTCAAGATGAATTGTTTTGAAGGAAAGCAAGTATTTATTGAGCATCTTCTATGTGTAAGACTTGGGTGTATACGCATGGGGCCCATTCTCACCCTCTGGGACCTTTGATTCTGGGGTGGTTGGTATAGGCAAAAGGTTTGATCTGAATAGCACATGTTGTCATGCCCAAGGAAAACACAAGGAAGGTGCAGAGCATCTGAGTCAGCTTTTGGAAGGAGGTGGCCCTAAAGGTAGTAGGAATCCATCAGGCAGAAAGGACAGGAGAGCCCTGGCTGGTGTGGCTCAGTGGATTGAGCATCGGCCTGTGAACCAAAGGGTCACCAGTTCAATTCCCAGTCAGGGCACATGCCTGGGTTGCGGGCCAGGTCCCCAGTTGGGGGTGCACAAGAGGCAACCACACATTGATGTTTCTCTCCCTCTCTTTCTCTAAAAATAAATAAATAAAATCTTATTTAAAAAAAGAAAGAAAGGCAGGAGAAGGCCCACAGGAACAAGTTAAGAGGCAGTGCCCAAATGGGAAAGAACTCAGCTTAAGGATGAGCAGAGGAGATGATCTGAGCCAAAGAAGTAGTTTGAAGCCTAGTACTTGAAAACCAGGCCAAAGAATTTGGATGACATCCTATGGGCAAAGGGAGATTTCTGGCCAGGAAGTGATGTGACAGAGTGGGTGCTGTGGGAATATAAGTTTGGCATCTGAGAGGGAGATGATTAAGAGGTAGGGGACCCTGAAGGCAGCAAGTTGGGGTTTGAGCAGCTTCAGAGCTTTCAGAGGGGGTCACGCCCTCTGGGCCTTATTCCTAGCTCTGTTGGCCTGCTGAATAAGACTGTGGAAGGCAGCTGGTTGCCTCCCAGTATCCATTTCTCCTCCTCCCCTTTCTAACAAAATCCTGAGTTTGTCTGGGGCAGCAAAATTCCCTGTGATAAACACTTGCCTCCCCCAAGTCTAGCCATTTCTGGTCAATGAGATGTACAAAGAATTTTATAGTGGGATATCTGGAAGGGCATTGTTTTCTAATAAAGAGACATAGGTCCAGCTGGCACAAACTTTCCCCCCTATACCCTTCTATCCTGACTGGAACTCAGATGTGATGCCTGGAAATGGCACAGCTATGTGTGGCCATGAGGACCAGTCAAAAATGGCAGAGCACAAAGACAGCAGAAGTCTTGATTCTTAATAACTGGTTTGAATAGCTGTACCAGCCTGAACTGCCTAACTCCAGATTTCCTATTATGTGAGGAAAATAACCCCTTACTTGTGTAAGGTTTATCTTAAGTAGCCAAATGTAGTGATCCTAACTGATACTCACAGTAACTCTGAATGCCTCAGTTTCTCACTCTTTCTATGTTCTCACAAGCTGGTACAGGAATGGGTTATACATCTATCTTGTGCTTTTCAGAAGCTGTCCCCTAGAGCAGCAAAAGAAGCTCTCAACTTCTGGCCAAGATGGAGGTGTAGGTAGACACACTGTGTCTCCTTGCACAACTAAAAGAAGGACAACAATTAAAAAAAAATCAGAACTGACAGAAAAATCAAACTGTATGGAAGTCTGACAACCAAGGAGTTAAAGAAGACACACTCATCCAGACCAGTAGGAGGGACAGAGGGGTGGAGATGCATAGCCAGGCAGAGAGGACTCGCAGCAAGGCAGTGACTGGTGGAACAAGGAGTTCCATGTTTGCAGGCAGATAAAACGAGAGGAACAACTGGGGAGCAGGATGGACTACGCAACCCAGGGCCCCAGCACGGGGAAATAAAGCCTCAAACCACTGATTGAAAACACCTGTGACGGTTGAGGTAACAGTGGGAGAAGCTCCCAGCCTCACAGGAGAGTTTGTTGGAGAGACCCATAGGGTCCTAGAATGTACACAAACCAACCCACCCAGGAATCAGCATCAGAAGGGCCCAATTTGCTGGTGGGAAGCAGGGGAAGTGACTGAAAGCCGGTAGAGAGTGGAGCAAGCACCATTATCCCTCTTGGACCCCTCCCCCACATACAATGTCACAACACAGTGCCGTGGGTTGCTCCGACCAGGTGAACACCTAAGGCTCCGCCCCTCGCTAGTAACAGGTGCATCAAGACAAAAAAAAAAAAAAAAAAAAAAAAAAAAAAAAAAAAAAAAAAAAAAAAAAAAAAAAAAAAAAAAAAAAAAAAAAAAAAAAAAAAAAAAAAAAAAAAAAAAAAAAAAAAAAAAAAAAAAAAAAAAAAAAAAAAAAAAAAAAAGGCCCAAATGAAAGAACAGATCAAAGCTCCAGAAAAAAATACAACTAAGCAATGAAGA
>PVKU01003278.1:0-185211 GCA_004027475.1 Anoura caudifer
GGGAGGGGGAGGAAGGGAGGGGAAGGGAAGGGAGGGGAAGGGAAGGGGAGGGGAGGGGAGGGGAGGAGAAAGCAACCCTGCAGTCCTCCCACCCAATAATGATGAAAAATTGCACCAGCTTGCTATAGGCTGGGTGAGGTATTTTTGGCCACATATCAACTTAAAAACTTACGTTCCCTCTGTTTCCATTTGTATGCACCCCTTCTTACTTCTACAGAAATAAAGGCTGCACTGAAGTTTAAACTCTGCCCCTGGGCGATACTTGGCTTCTAGGGCACTGACCCGACCTTCAACGGTATGTACATCAGAAGGCACCTACAAAATTTGCTTTTTTCACATTTCCACAAACCGCTCTGCGGGACGTTAATATCTATGAAGGTGGAATTGTGAGAATTCTGATTGCGTTTAGAAAGTACTACAGGCAGTGCCCTCCGCAGCACCCGCCCCCACCCCACCCAGCTGACTCCCGCTCCAACCTGTTTGGACGGAACAGACCCAGGAGCACCCCTTCTTCCAGCCCCAACCCCCGCCCACCTCTTTCCCGGTGGCCACCTTCAGAACTGCCTCAGCCGGCTCTGTTTCTGACCTTATCTCCTGACCGTGGGGCAGCCATGAGCTCCCAAGTCCGTCAGAATCATTGCACCCAGGGGGAGGCCCCACCCGTGGCCTGGTCACCCCGCTCTGCGGGCCTCCCACACCCACCTCTCTCCCGGCTTCCAGGGCCACCGAGACACTGTGGTCTGGACAGGGGACGCTTCTGAGGGCTGGCCCAGGGGAAGCCTCAGGGCGCTGAGCACCTCTTGAAGATGCAAAACCAGCGAGGGGGCCTCACCCTCTTCCAGAGGCCGCCCCACAGTGAGCAGGGTGACACTCCGGACACAGGGAAGCCACCACCGTCCTGGAGAAGAACCTGACTGGCCCTTTGGGACCTCTGTGCCCTGGGTTCTGCCCGCACAGCCCCTCAGCTCCATGCCTTCCCTGGGAGCCACTTCCTGGGCCAGCAGGTGGAACGCATCAGGAAGATGGGCGACCACCCAGCTCACCTCGGCCCTCGGCGGGCTGGCCGGCCTGGGCTGGGCTGGGTGGAGTCTCTCTGAGAGGCTCCCCCTCGAGCACGACTAGGAGCCAGTGGAGGGTCCCCTCTGCGTCCCCCTTGGGTCTGGCTTCTGCCTGAGCCTCTCCCTGCTGCCACAAGGCAGCCTTTTCACCACCAGGAGCCTCCCCTGCATTGGCCCAAATGGAAACAGTACAGCTTTTTGCAGAAGAAAAAAGAAAGGGGCAGGGGAGGTGAAGTGGGAGAATTACAACCAAAGAGAGACACCGGATGGAAATAATGCCATTCTGTTAGAATTGAAATGCCTTGCATTTACATATCAACACTCCTCACATCCACAAACCTAGGAGGGAAGGGAGTGCTGTAAATAACAGCGGCGGTTTTTCAAAAAGTCATGCCACCTCCGTGACAGTTTGTCCTGCTCTATCCAAGGGACGCTGGAACCAACACGGGCGGCCCTTCTAATCTTGTGCCAGCAGCACGTTGGGGCCAAGGCCAGGTTCATGTGCAATCCGCCGTGCCCTTGGTTTGCAGCCTTGTCAGCGTACTGGCCTCCTCTGTCCCACGTGACCACCTAACATGCCCAGGCGTTAGTCGAGGGCTGATTTATACTCATCCTGCAGGTCATACGAACCCCGTCTGTCACACCTGCCGTCACGGCCTTGCCTTTGTTCCCGCAGTTGGCACCCCGACTGCGTTTTTCCGGGAAATTAGGTTGGTAGTTTTTTCCAGAAGATTGCACACTTGCAACTGCTGCACAGACTTCATAACCTTGGCTTTTTTTTTACTTTCCTTTCTTACTGTATTCTAAAAATGACTATCCCATTTAAAAGTTCCCTCTCTCACCACGTTTTTTAGCACTACTGACTACATACGTAGAACATGTGAACGAGCCGCAAACTTCAGCCGGAGCAGGGCCAGCAGGTCTCCCGCTGCGCACCAGCTCCCCTCCGGGAACGCGGGTGGCTGGGGGCAGGGTGCTGCGTCCTCCTCGGCCTGGCTGAGCGGGAGCCCTGACTCTGCCCCAGCATCAGCCCTAAATTCTGCCCCGTTCACATTGCTTCCCTCCTGGTTGTCAGCACCCACAACCGCTGTTCCCCACGCTCTGCCTGGTCACAAGCTCCGTGGAAGCCCGATATAGAAAGAAGGTCCCTTTGTAACCGCAGTTATTCTTATCACGCTCCCATTGGATCTGTGACTGTCCTCTGGACCGTTCCAAATGCTCCTGCTTGGTTGCAGCAAGCTGGCCTGGACGGCTGCAGCTGGGGTCTGACCAGCAGCTGCACCAGCCTGTGCGCGGAGCCCTGGGCTCAGTCCTGGGACCGCCTCCTGATGAATTTGTATTATTATGAGCTCGCCAAAATCAAGGAGCCACGCTGCCTTTGGTGCGCGCTAAAACGGGGAGGCGTGCTGTAAGATACAGGAGCCAGGGTTATTTCGATGGGCGAACGATGAGCCATCTCGGGTTTGGCATCAATAATTCAGAGCTGACCTGGTCTGTCTGATGTCACGGAAATGTGTGGTCACCTGGAGATGCTAAGAGTGAAAACGAGTGTCTAGAGCGCAGGAGAGAAGTGGGTCCAGAGGGAACTGTCCAGGTGACCCCTGCAAGGGAGATGCCGCCAGACCTTCGCCACGCACGCACGCACGCACGCTGTGACTGCAAGTGAGCAGAGGGGAAGGAAGCCCGATTACAAGGAGGGGCCGGAGCAGCCTCCAGGAATCTCCCGTCAGAGGGAACCTCCCTCTCTTCCCTCCACCCTGCTGTGTGGAATGTGGGCCTGAACAAGGAGGACAGCCGTCATGCCGAAGGGATGGCAGGACACAAGGCGGGAAGGAGCCTGGATCCACAAGGACCGAGTGGGGCAGAGCCGTCCCACCAGCTGAGGACAGTCAGTCACGTGACAGTTTGTTTAAGATGCCAATGAGTTGGGTCTCTGTTAGGTGTGGCCAAACCCGGCCCTAACCGATGCCGTTTCTGAGAAGCGTCGTTATGAGGACTGAGATGCAGATACGTGCTGGATATGGTGCCTGGTTCACAGTAGACACTCAGTAATGTGGTTTCTGCCCTACCCTCTGGTGCCCACACAAGGCACAGCGGCCCACGCTTCCATTTTCCCCTGCCCTTTGCCCAGAAAAGAGACAACTTCTCAGAACAACTTATCTTCGATACAAATCTGGGGAACATGGAACAACTTATCTTCAATACAAATCTGGGGAAGCTTTGGGAGAGGTGTGTTCCGGGACGTTGATGATGCTGGGCTGGGCAGGTATGGTTGAGAAAGTGACTGCGAAGACAGGTCGGCCATTTGCTGTGGGACCTGGGGCTGGCTGACATCCTCTCTGAGACTTTGCTTCGTTTTTAAGAAACAAGGGTTTATTTTATTTATGTATTTTTATCCTCACCCAAGGACATTTTTTCTTTTTTTTTTTTTTGAGAGAGAGAGAGAGGGAGAGAGGTTAACATGAAGAGAAACATCAATCCGTTGCCTCCTGTACGTGCCCCAACTGGGGATCGAAACTGCAACCCAGGTAGGTGCCCTGACCAGGAACTGAACCCACGACCCTTCAGTCCATGCGATGATGCTCCAACCAACGGAGCCACACCAGCCAGGGCTGCTCTCTCGTCATTGAAATAAACGAATAACCGTATGTAAGGTTGTCGTGAGTAGTAAATAAAATCATGAGTGAAGGTGCTTCATTTAAAACATCATGTAAAGTTAGCTAGAAATGAGAACACGAGAACCGTAATTACAGTGTTCAAGAGTGGTGATTGCACACTGGGGCTGCAGCTGCTTTCTTAAATGCTCCCGGACGGCGGCTGCGCACGGATCAGCGATGCAGTCAGCCGGTCAACGAGACCGGTGCTACGCTGGGCAGGGTGAGCGCACCTGTGCCACAGGCACCGTCTTCCCACGGAAGTAATGTGGTTGCGTTTGGCCGTGTTCTTTCCCGCTTGGCATTAGATGATTCGTTGCTTTGTTCAGCTGTGTGTTCGGATGCCATACGCGAATCATTTATAACGAGCATTTTAAAGGGAAAAATGATGACCCACGTTCTGCTAAATCTCAAATGAGCTAGAAAATACTAAACAGGCTGATTAACCACTGAACTCTAATGCATTCTGAAACAGAGACACTACACATGGAAAGAACTCTTCTTTGCCAAACACGTAGAACGAATGTCTGACCGATTGTGAGGTTTGTAGGTTCCTTTTCCTCCTGTAGACGCTTTTCCTGGTGGTCAGCGAAGCACCCTGAGCTTCCCCAGGCACGAGGGCTGCCTCAGGGCCACCCTGGCTGTACTCTGTGCTCTCTCAACACGTCATACAAATACCAAAGACACAGACCCTGAGTCAGCCAGCACGTCCTGAGCACCAGGCCATTGGGCTGGGGCTCCCACGAGGGTCACCGCCGGCAGTGCAGACAGACCTTCCTGTCCACATCACTGACGGAGGCCCGGGAAGAGCAGCAGCGGGCGGGGGGGGGGGGGGGGGGGGGGGGGGGGGGGGGGGGGGGGGGGGGGGGGGGGGGGGGGGGGGGGGGCAGGGAAAGAGATGCCCATCCAGACGCGGGCCCAGAGGGGGAAGGGACTGTCATGCAGGCTTCCTCCCGGCAAAGGCGCCGAAGTACGAAACACTCCCTGGGAATGTCAAGAACGCCTTGAACCAGCGATGCTGGACAGCCAAGGGAACGTGTAACGTGTTCATTTCTCCCAGGGGCACGTTCTTTAAGTGAGGAGGGCATTCTCACATCACGGCATTCTTTGTTATCACTTGGGAGATGCTGTCCGTGGGGAATCGGTTCAACTACGGTGCGGCCATCTGCTGACCCCCAGACAGGCTCGGCGACCTCCATGAGGGGCTCTCGTAGGGACCCGCTTTTCCACTCGGGTGTGATTCCATTTCATTTTTATGATAATTTAGTATCCGTCCCCTCCACCAGAACGTAACCGCAACGCAGGCAGGGACCATGAGGGGAAGGTGGGTACTGTGCGCCCAGGGCTTGGCAACCTGCCCGGCACACAGCAGATGTTTAGTATTTGAATGTATAATAAATGCACACAATAGAATACTTTGTAGCCATATGGACGTATGATCATGTAGAACTGTTTACTGACATCTAAAGTTACCCATAATATAATGTTAAATTTTAAAAAATTATAAAATAGTAGATACAGTATGATCTCATTTTTATAAAAAGAATAGCTATGTATACAGGTACATTGACATGTTAGTAGCGGTAGGATTACGGATGATTTCTTCATAATATCTGAATTTTAAAAATAACATTGTTGATCCATTGTTTTCTTTTTAAAAATTATTTACTGACTTCTAGAGAGAGGGGGCAGGAGAGACACACAGAAACATTGGTTTGTTGCTCCACTTACTGATGCATCACCAGGGTTGCTCCTTGTGTGCGCCCTGACTGGGGATCGAACCTGCAACCTTGGTTTGTCAGGATGGTGCCCCAACCGATGAGCTACCCGGACAGGGCCAATCATTGTTTTAACATTATTTCCATTATTAAAGCAATCAAGTACATATTAAAACAACTTTTTTCTATCATAAAACTTCACTTGAAGTTTTTTAGACAATATTTGAAGCAATTGGATTTGCAGTTGGTTCCCTGAACGCAAACCAACATGTTGGCTGGTATTCATCTCGATGCTATTTCTGATTACAGAGGGTCTCTACCCAAATGATCATACCTTCATTTCTATACAAAATTGGTCATTTTAATGGCCACAACTACCCCTTGGACTCCTCTCTCTTTCACTGGTTGTAAAACTGTAACTGGGCATTGGGACCCACTCACAGCTTCCCCTTTTACTCGGCGCCACTTCACATAGATAAGGCATTGGCAGACGACGGTACCTGCAGAGCGGCAGCCCCCTGGACAGCTCAGGCGCTAAGTGTAATTGCACTTAGTTTATACAGCAGCTGCATTCTGGGGAAACGGAAAGCATTTTCGTGTATACATGCCTTTTCCCAACTAAGTGCAATCAAAGAGAGTCACTGCGTCAGTTTAAATTAAAAGCAGCAGCAAAGGGGCAAATACTGCCCATGGCTGCTACCACCTTTAGCAGCATTTTCCGTTCTTGTCAGTTTCGGCCCACTGACACGAAGACCGCAGCACCACGCTGAGAAGTCGCACACCGTGACCTGTGAGACGGGACGGCCCAGGAGAACTGGGACACCCGTTTGTTTTCAGCAGAAAGTGCATCAGAAGAGTGATAAGTATTGTGCCTTAGGGCGTTAGTCACCCAGTACAAACCAGCTATGCCACGGGCTGTCGCGGGGGGCGTGTGCGGGTGCAGCTAGGCTCTACGTGTCTTTGGAAGCTCCGAGAGTTCACGGGTGTCACTGGGTCTCACTTCAGATCCAGCAGCATCACGGCCGGGTTTTCCAAGTAGGACTTCCACAGGTTGGAGAAGCGTGCCATGGTAGCTCCATCGATAATTCTGTGATCGGCTGACCAGCTCACGTTCATGATCTGGGCCTGGTACACTTCCCCTCTCTGGTTAAATCGAGGAAGGGCCTAGAGGTGCAGAAAACCGTGGAAAGTCAGCCTTTACCGCGGGAAGTACGCACTCACAGGTGCGGCAAGTCCCCTGCAGTGAGGAAGAGATGGCCAGTCAAATGACTTCCAAAAAACGCCAGCTCTCATGGGCTTCCTCTCTGAGCGTGTCTCCAGCCCGGCATGTCTGGTTCCCAGCGTAATTTCCATACGCACAGTAAATCTTGTCTCAGATTTCAATTATTTAACCAATGTTTATTGAACACCTGCTATGTACCAGGCACTCTCCTCGACCCTGGGGGTAAAGCAAGTTAATAGAATAGCCCTGCCCTCTTGGAGTTAACATTTTAATGAGAGACAGACAGAATAAAGATACGTAGGAAAAATACAGGGTCTGGCAGAAGGAACGCCTGCTTGAGTGTGGCTGGTAAGGTAGTAATGGGGGTGTAGTAACTCATAGTTTTAGTTTGAACCTTTCACCTACAATGCCCTGTGGTGTGCTTGAGTATGATATTGTCATGTTACAGAATTACACGCTTATGATTTTGCCATAAAAGAGTTTGTAATAAAAGAGGGGTGTTACTTGTGCCGGGCCCTCTCGAGAGCGTATCGGATCGTGAAACTTGACAAAGAAAAAGCACAGCAGCTGGAAAGGGAACGGTGAGCGGAGAAGTGGAGGGTGGGCAGCCAAGCCTCAGCAGGGCCCCTCACAGAGGCAGCGAGGGGACAAGCATGTGGGCACCAGAGACGTCGACAGAGGGGAGCAGGGGCGGCAGGGGTGGAGGGAGCAGGGGCGGCCGGGCAGCGGCAGGGTGAGCGCGGCAAGAGGCCACCCATGGCTGGTGACGCTGGGCACGCAGTTCGGAACTGTCGCTCAGTCTGTCTTCGGTGAAGGACCTATTCCCCCCCAAATTTCTAGCCTACTGCAGACTAAATATGAACATACAATGAATTACTAAAATAAATGAAATAAAAGGTGGTTCTTTTGAAATCATGAAGGCCAACATCAAGTTAACGTGGTGACGCTGACATCTGGTAATGGCGGTCTGGAGATGGCACCCTCAGCCTCACCGCTGTAACTTGGGGGGGGGGGCCGCACCCTGAGTTAGCAGGGGTGCCCATGCCCCGCCCCAAACTCTGATTCAGTCGATACGGTGTGGGTCCGGATGCCTGTTTCAAGGAGCCCAGATTCTGGTGCAGAGGCAGGTAAACAATCCTGGCAACCTCGTTCTAAGTCAGTTGCTCCTAAAACACGGCAACAGGTCACCCCTATGTTGAAACTACTAGGCTTTTGTTTAAAAATCCAACTTCTGGGGGCTCTGTGCCCAAGGCCAAGAAATCTCCATTTTAAACTAGCATTCCTATAATCATTCTTGAACACAAAAAAGTGTAAGAAAAAATGTCCCCAACAGTGCCTCGCTTGGTTATAAATAGTAACTCGCTTTGGCTAGTAACCTCCGTAAGATGCCCAGCGCCGGGCGGAAGCCACAGCGGCACATCCTCAGACACCCAGATCGCTCCCCGCCCCAGAGGCCCCTGGAGCTGCAGGCCCAGAAACATCGGCTCACCCTCACACCTGCCGAGTGAGCGGAAGCCTCAGAAATGGTCACCCTTCTTTGCGTTTACTTCCCCCATTTGCTTAAACTCATTTTTTGTTACTTCACAAACGTACCTTAATTGACCCAAGAGCACCAATCGCCACTTCGGGTGGCAGTATCACGGCCTTGGCGTACGTACCGCCGATCTGAAACAAACAAGAAAGAGGAGAACATTAAGCTTGCGAGGAACACAGGGCAATCGGCTTTACATTTTTAACAGGGCATCTGCTCGTAGGTCGCAGGTCACGGTCTGAAAGCCGAGCGGGCTGTCACTCACAGAGCCGATGTTGGACAGGGTGAAGGTGCCCCCTGTGAGGTCGGAGGTGCTGAGCTGACCCGCCGAGCCCAGTTTCTGGAGGCGGTTCAGTTCCGTGGCGACCTCAAACACAGAACAGATCTGAACGTTCTTCACGTTGGGGACGATCAAGCCCTGCTCAGTATCCATGGCTATCCCAATGTTGTGAGAGGCCTGAAAAAAAAAATTACACGGCAGGCCTTCGCGTGAGCTGGCATCCCCCCAGGAAAGGAGGGACCTTCGCTGCCGTGTAAACGCAACCACTCAGAACTACTTCACCAGAGTGCTGGGACTTAGAAGAAACGATTTTTAAAGATGTCAAAAGGCTCTTCTTGAAGAAGATGATTTTGTGAGTGTGGGTGAGAACGTACGTTGTTAGTGGGAATGTAAGCTGACATAGGCCTTCTGGAGGCCTTCAACGATGCGCAGCAACATTTACAAAAATCCACGCTGCGGAGGTAAGGACAGAGTATGTGGAGATACACAGGGACGCTGAGTTCAGATGGTCTGTAACTCTGAGGAACTGAGAACCACCTAAGTGTTTACAGAAGTCGCTGGCTAACTGAACGACACCGGGGCTGTGTTTATTGACATGTAACGGTGTCCTGAAGATACCGAATGAAAAAGAAAAAAGTTTAAATTCGTATAAAGTTCAAAGTTAAACAAGCAGTACATACAATCCCACAGACATAAATCTCAAGTGTGTAACAACGTAACCTGGGAAGGATGCACCTCACAGCATCAACAGTGAGTCACTGCAGGGTCATGGGATCGAAGATAAACATCGCTATTTTCTTGTCTGAATTTTTGCAACCAGTATCTGCTTAATCAGGAAACTGTGTTAATCATTCAGGAAGGTTTGTGATCCAACCCCTCAGAGTGTCTACACTCCCTTCCTGCATGTACGTTTCTAGTGAGAATGTGAATAAGAAGGAGCGCCCCCAGGAGTTCTATCTCAATAAACTTCCACTCGAAACAGAAGGGTTTGCTCCAGCAGGATTTGAACTTTCCTTCCTTTCCTGACATTATTGTTTTAGAAGGCGCAGGAAATCCATTTTGAGAGGCCGTTCTTTTCGGGACAAGGGTGTAGGGGTGGGTAATACAACCACCGCCTTGGCATCGCCAATTTCCATTATTTGCCTCCCAAACCAAAAGGGCCCAAAGACGGCGAGCTGCAATCTGAGCACTATCGCTATTACCCGGCAAGCCCAGCCGCAGTGACGGCACAGCATGCTTCGGGTCTGTCTCCTCCCCCACCCGAATTCTAGTCTAAGAGGGACGGCGGTTTGAGGTGCAGCAAGCGCTTGTCTAACTGGCGAGTGCACTGCACCGTCCTGTGTCTAGAACAAGACATTTTCACAACACACAGCCGACCTTGTACGTGACCGTCCGGCACTGCTCGTCCACGGAAGCGTTGAGGATGGGAAACTGCAGTAAGCCCAGGGAGGCAGCCTGTCCAACGGGAAGAGAGCGCAGCGTTAGCCCCCCTCGCTCAGAGGGGGAGGGGTTCCGAGCAATAAGAAGAGCGCGGGGGAGAGAGGAGGGAACGCTTGCTTATGCCGAGTTCAACTTCCAGTCTGCGTGTACCCGGAGGCCAGCCTGACCATTAAGAGTAAAAGATAAAGCAGCCAAGCAGCCAAGAGTGAAGCCTCACCTTTATGAAGAAGGGCATGAAGGAGAGTCTGATTCCACGAGCAGAAGCCACGGGCTTCAGCTCCTCGCGCAGGCGCACCAGCTCGGTCAGGTCGACCTCGTCGCAGTACCCGAAGTGCGGTACCTGCAGGGCTGCCGTCATGGCCTTCACCATGGCCTTCTGGAAGCCTGGAAGACAGTGCGCGTGAACGCCCCGGTCCTCCCGCCCTTTGGTTTGTGACCTAGAACGGAAGGTCCTCTAACGCTGTTTGCTCTCAATTAGGCTTCCCCTCGGGGCTGCCTATGTCACCACAGAACTTGAAAGCTGCCAGTTTCAATGCTGAAGCCCAACGCCCAGGGCCAAGGTCAGTAAAGGGCAGGTGCCTGCTTCCAAGGCTGTGTGCGTAAAGGTTCCAGAGGATGCAAGTCACGTCCCCACCCACTGGCCTTCCTGCAGCATCGCCCTTCTGGGAGTTAGCATCCGACGAATTCACGCATAACAAGTCAGAAGCAGTTCTTCTGCGAGCTAACTAAAAAGCACCGTGTTGCCGTGTGTACATGAGTCTGGGGAGGGGGCTCCCCGCAAACAAATTACACCGTTTCCTCATGCTGTTCTTATTACCTGTTACGGGTTCGGTTCTGTCTTTGCCCGCGAACACCGGAGGTTTTGACAGGGGTGCGGGGGCAGTGCTGTCTTTCGGTTCAGGCGCAGGTGGCATGATCTCAGCCTTTGGTGAAGGAGGTAGTATAGCTCCTGTCTGCTTTTCCAGATAGTTGAGAATGTCTTCTTTGAGTATTCTGCCATCTTTTCCCGTGCCAACAACTTCACTCAGCTTAATCTAAAAAATGACACATTTTAATGCTAGAAAATAAAACTGCCTGAAAACAAATCCATCGTTAAGGTCTCTACACGGAATTTAATGAACCACAGATTAAAAAAAGGAACCCCTGCCCTTTTGAGTTGGTATGTAAGGAAATCAGGTTTCCACCACCTAACAGAGCGCCGTGAGCGGCGGCTCCCCTCCTGAGCGACCGTGCGCCTTTGCGCATCCTGTGTGCACCGCCCTGGCGGCAACGGTGCGGGGTCTACGGGGCAGCTAATCCCCGCCTGTTCGCGAAACCTCACACTCTTTAAACAGTCAAGGGTTCCTCAATTTTTTGCCTAATTCTTATTTGATATTTTCCTATTTCTGGAAACTATATAGGAAGAACTAAGAATTTTAAAGAGTTAAATACTATAACAAAAGTAGACCACTAAATGTGTAATAGTTAAAATAATCCTCACAAAAGCTCTCCTAAATTGGTATTTTTCTGATGGTTATTCAGAAAGATGACTCTGAAACAATGAAATTATTTTCACTGAGATCTATTTGGAATGTGAGTTCCTCAGCCCAAGTTAAGGGTCATGTGCACGTGTTTTATCATTGCTTTCTACAGACTAAACAATAGACGACATATCCCACTTTCCACTGGACACTCTCGATACTTTCTGGAAACATACATGGCCTTGCTTTGTTTAGCCACGTCCTACGTTTGGTCACGGAGATGAAATATTCTCACTGTACTTGAATCTGTCTAGAGCCGGGTCGGCGCCCTGGCGCCTGGTGTGCGGCGGCTGGTTAACTCTCTGGGGGAAGTGCTGCTTTACTTGTGTCCGAGCTTCTCTCGGGACGACTTCACACTCGTAAAGGACTTTCCATGTGAAACATTTCGCTTTTAACAAATGAACTCTGAGAATTTAAACAAGTAATGTTTATGTATTTACAAACAACCATAAATGCCATTGGTTTTTTTCATTTTAATCAAACAATATGCAAACTGCCAATAAAAAAAAGATGATGTATGATAATAAATCCACTATTGGATTTCTAGTAATTCAAATACTCTGGCTGTTAAACACTTCCTTGGAAAGTGGTACCGGAAGGGCGATCACGTGTTCCCACAGGTGGTCTTTCTATACAGTTAAGAAAAAACATTGGTAAACTGCTTTACAGCTTTCAAAGCAACATGAAGGTCATCGGATGCTCTAGCAATCTAGCGTTCTATGCTGTTATTTCTATTTTCTGTTATGCTAAATGGTCTCCATATTTGAACACATTTAACGGCTAATAAAGTGCCGCTTAGGGTTTATAACATAATTTATCTAAGCATTCCCCTGGTTTCGAACACATGTGCTTTCTAATTTTGAGCTACAAAGCACTTGGAAAACTGTCCCCTGCATTATCTCCTTGGGACAGTTTCTGGAAAAATGGTCAGATAACTAGCTGTGGGGATATGAACACCTTAAGGACCCTAATATTTCCAAAATGTAAACACCTGTTTTTCTCACTGTAACTTTACTTCCCTCAAAAACAGACAAACAAGCAAACAAACAAAAACCTCGTATTGTGGGACATATTGCGAAGGACTCGGGCTTGGGAACCGGACAGATCTGTGTTCAAATCCCAGTCAGCTACTTATTTGATTGCGGGCAACTGAATCAACTTCTCTGCCCCTCCGCCTCTGCAAAACGGGCACAGGCTAACCCCCCTCGCGGGTGCTGCGAGGGTGTGTGGGCGCGAGCCCTGCGGCTTGCTCAGGAGCGACAGCAGTGGCTGCAGAGGCAGCAGGTAGTGACGAGCAGCACGGGTCTGGGAGCCCCCGGGGCTGCCTTCGCAGTCCCGCCTCCACCGCAGCCGCGCGACCTGGGCCAGCTACTTGCCCTCCTCGTATCTTAGACCAGCCCCCGTATCCCGCAGGGCCGTGCCATTAAATGAAACACCACGGAAGTGTTTATCCCCTGCCGGGGAGCCACCTTCGCTGGGGGGTGGGCACCGAGGACTGGCTGCGAGAGGAAGGGAGAGGCCAGGCCCCTGGACAAGCCAGTGCGGGTCTGGGGTTCTCCCCGCACCCTGGGACCAGGGCCCAGCCTGCAGACCACACCCTCGCCCGGGCCATTCCCCGCCCCCGCCCTCCCCGCAGCTCATTTTTAGGAAAGGGCTTCACTCTCTCAGCGGACCGACCACCCGCGCGTCCATCCCAGGAGCCCGGTCCTGGTCTCGGACTGCGCTTCGGGGCCCTGCTGGGAGGCAGCAGCGTTTACCAGCGCCTCCCGGTGCGGGCCTCCTCACTGTTCTCCGGGGAGGAACAACGAAACCACACTCCTCCATCAGCCAAAGGAGTAAGTAATTCACGTTTTTCTCATTTCTCCGGGCGCCTTCAGGTAGCCATCACCCTGCGGTACCGGGCGTTTTCCCGTTTTCTTTGCCCCCACCTTGGGCCGTCTCCCCGCGGGCCGGCCGGCCAACGGATCAGATGGGAACACGCACTTCTCACGTGACCGCGCTCACCACACCGCGGCGCCCACGTACGTGGGCGCCCACGTACGTTGTTCTCCAGGGCCAGGCGGCGCACGGCGGGCGTGGCCAGCGTCTTCCGGCCTTTGATCTCCTGGTGCGTGTGCTCCTCGTGGTGCACGGCCGGCGTCTCCACCACGTCCTCCTCGGAGTCTGGGGGCGGGGAAAGCTTTACTCTTCAGTTGGGGTTCAAAAAAATAAAACACACACACAAAACAAGCTCAGTGGCGGACAACTCATAAGTAAATCCAACTTAAGCTTTGTAGTCAGAAAGCGCAATGGTCGGGCTACTTCGGAATGAAAACAAAGGGCGGAGTTAGTGTGTTGGGTGGGTTCTGGTGTCTGGTGGTGGTCTCTGTCTGTTACTACCTGGTGCTTGCTTACTGCGTTTCTGTAAGATCGTGTAGGCAGCTACCAGTTACGAAACGAGAGCTTCTTCCATAAAGACTAAAACATGATGTGTTTTAAATACTTGCCCGACCTGGCTGGTGTGGCTCCATGGATTGAGTGGCAGCCTGCAAACCAAAGGGTCACTGGTTCAATTCCCAGTCAGGGCGCATGCCTGGGTTGCAGGCCAGGTCCCCAGTAGGGGGCGTGTGAGAGGCAACCACACATTGATGTTTCTCTCCCTCTCTCTCTTTCTTCCTCCCTTCCCCTCTCTAAAAATAAAGAAATAAAATCTTTTAAAAAATTAAATAATAAATACATACATACCTTCCTAATAGCTTTCTCATGTATATTTCTCACATAGCAGGATATAAGAATGAGATGTGAGGTAAATTACATTAACAAATCGTGTAAAGCCTGTGACAAATCTAAATGCTTTCCTAAGAGGATATGGCATTTACATTTTTTCTCTGCTTTGAATATGGCTTAAGGAATGCCATGGAAGACTTTATTTCCATGGCCAACGCTACTTTGGTTGTTCTCTAACTTTAGAGTACTGATACAAGAACATGATCTAGGGCTATTAGCATGTACTTTTGCAAGCAAACAAAGTTTTTGAGAGGTTTAATTGTCAAAGCCTGATGCTAGGAAATCAATGCTATGTGGCAGAACCTCTGTGGGGATTTGTGGACTGGAGGCTAAGCCTCTGAACATCAGCAGGAAACTGAGTTTGCTTTGACATTCAGTTCTAAGCAAACACTGGCCCGTTGTCTTTCCTGACCATCATTTACCCTCCCCTAGGGGGCGTGCATTTCCCCCACGCCCTCTTCCCTATTAAGATGATACGAAGCCTGAATTCTACCACCTCTTGGAGTTACTTTTTGCTGCCTGTTTCCCCTTTACATAAGGTATGCATGTCAATAAACCCGTTTCTCTCTTGTTAATCTCTCGTTCATTGTAGGCGGTCTCAGTTAAGAACTTGAGAGGACGGAAGGAAAATCATTTCACAGCCTTAGTAACATCTCTCTCTGGTCAAACAAGCGGGGGCGCCGGTCCTGTAGTTCGAGGCACAATTTCACTAGGTAAGTGTCTGGAATGGCATACACTCGAGTATCAATGGTGGTGATTTCTGCATAAAAGGAACAGGCTTCCTTATTTTTGGTTTTCTGTACTTGATAAATTTCTGTAATGCAACACCTCGCTTTTATAACAGAAATTAAATAACTAGTAGAAAGGCTTCCGTAAGCCATTATGCAGCTTTTGGGGGCAGCTTGTCACTGTGGGTAAAAGACTGAGGACATCGAGTTCTAAATTTGGCTCCGTCACCGCCATTGGGCACATCGCCTGGCCTTCCTAAGTTGGGTTTCATTTCTTCATCTGTCAAACTCAGACACTCATGTGTAGGATAAAAGACAGTCACAAGTGTGAAGCGCTTGCTAAGCTGTGAAGCGTGATCACGGCCATTGTGTTCTTGTGCAGACCGCAGAGCCTCTGCGTAATCCAGGCCCCCCAGGACTCTGAGTTACACAGCAGACTTGCCCTAACCCTAGCACTTCCTGGAGGTTGCTGGCCGAGACCATGTCACAGCTTCCCCCAGTCTCCAGGGTCAAAGCTGTTGCCTAGATGAACTGACCTTGGACTTCTGGGGGTGGACAGCCAGCTGACTGCCCCCCCGGGGAGCAGGCCGGTGTTAGCTCTCCTCCGTAACTGCCTCCTAGCGAATTTCTGCTGTCAGGACATGCACTGCTCCCAAGTTCCAAGGTTGCTGCTCCCCCTGAAAACTCGTCTCTTCGCTTTTCGTTCTCACGTCCCTTCTTTCCTCTCCTCCGCACTTCACGAAGTCTGGCTTTCTCAACCACCACCAATGAGAGGGTTTGCTGGTGTTTGGATGGGCAGCAAACAGAGCCATTCCATTCTGTTAGGTTCAGTGTTTGCACGCTATAACTTCGGTTATTAGTGACCAGTGCCCCGAATCTCTCATCCTGGAGAGCTTGCTGCTCCTTTGAACGCTGTGGTCCCAGAACCTGGCCACCAGATAACTGTTCCTGAACTTGATGATGGGCCCAAAGATAAGACCCTTCCTATTTTCCTGATGTCCTGTAAGTTATTAAAAGTAAACATCTCTTTTGACTGGTCCTCATGATGAAAGGACAGCAGCGATCAATTTGGCAAAGAGATAAATACAGGCACAGTACCTTTTAAAGCTTCCGTTTCTATGTCCACCAGGGGCTTCCCCACATAGGCGGTGTCGTCTGGGTTATAATACAGTTTTTTAATGACTCCATCGTAACGACTGCTGATAGTGACAGAAGCCTTATCACTCTGAACTTCACAGATGCTATCAAACTGAGACACTGTGTCTCCTACTTTCACATACCTGAAAGAAAAAGAAGTCAGACCCTGCTGCGTGACCAGCAGTGAACACAGATGAGTCTACAACGTAAGTGCCATGCTGAATTAGATCAGAACCCATCCAGCCCAGTATTCAGTCCAAGACAGCGCACCAAAGAACGTTTCAGAAGCTACAATAATGGCTTCCAGAATCTTTTTGGTGTATCTCCAAGAAATATCAAAATTATAAAAACCATTCATAGATCTGTAATCTAAAAATGTAATTAAACTTTCAGGTTTTCTGCTCCAGCCACTCCTAGGAAGAAGTTCTAAAAAAGTGTTTCAAATGTGTTACTTTTTTCCTTCCATTATCTTATATTAATCTGACAAACTCTAAGGGATGCCTTTTATTTCTAGAATTCAACTTTAAATGGATATCCCTGACACATATCTTCTGTAATTCGGTGAAGTTTGGTTTGCATTCTCTGTCTGTCTTTCTCGAATTCTTTCAGCCTGCCCTTGTATATCACTCCCTTCACCCTGTGGTCATCTTAAGTATGCTTTGCCAGGCAGAGCAGGTGAGACCGCACCTGAGATGCTACATATAATGTCAATTCTAATACCATTCTTGATGTACCTAGCATATTTCTGACTTACTACCATCAACTCTTCATTAACATAATTGCTATTCGGTCATTCTTATTTCTTGTCTTCCTGTCTTAACCAGTTCTTGGTCCCTAATAAAACCTCACCCGTGACATGCAAATGAGGTTTGAAAGGACTTCGGGGGACTTCCTTTCCAGAACAGAAGGAGGACCTCTGGAATCCTGCTCCTCCAGAAAAGCTACAAGTAAACTGACAAATGTCACCTGCTAGAGGTCAACCTCTCTTTTTTTAGCTGAAAGGAGGGGTGGGCAGTGAAAGGGGCTTTTAAAAAGAGGAAAAAAGAGATCCTTAATAACTGACCGTGAGTAAAATTCTGTGATGTACGATGAGCTACGTCACCACCATACAGACAAGACAAACAGTTTTACCACCTGCTTTACAGCAAGCGTTGCATGTTGTAGGAAGAAGTTTCTCAATTTAAATAGGGCCCTATTTATATGACTAATAACTCACCATTCTTTAACAGTTACTTCTCTGATGCCTTCCCCAATGTCAGAGAGTTTGAATTGAACAATCTGTCCCTGTTGAGCTTCAAAGGAAAAAGAGAAACTATCTCATTAAACATGTCATGTGTTGCTATGAGATGCTTTTACATCTAAAATTAGAAAATATTCCCAAGCGGATGCAGAAATTATTCCATTTCACACCTAAAAAAAGCAGTTCATATTTTTTTGTTTCTTTTTTTCAGAGCAAGAGACAAACACTGATTTGTTGTTACCCTTATTGATGCATTCACTGCTTGATTCTTGTCTGTGCCCTGACCTGGGAGTGAACCTGCAATCTTGGCTTATCAGGATGACACTCCAACCCATTCAGCAACCCGGCCAGGGCCATGTCATAATCACTGTCAGAGATTTAAATAAATTAGTCAGTGACACAGACCCACTGTCACTGCCACAGAACTGGCTTTTTCCAACTTTCAAAAGAACGCTCTTTTACAAGGGTATGGAAGACCTCTGACAAATGAGATTTTGGAACAGTTACAATGAACAGACTGTGAAACATGATATTGCCCTAAGGGAGACCGCACTGGATCCCCTTGCTTCATGTTATAAAATTGAAATAGCCATTAAGAGCCTGCTTTTAGATCTCTTCTGACTTTGTATTTTGACTTCATACTCTCATTCTTAGTGGTTCAAAATCAGGCAGATGCCTTCGTAGAAAACTCAATGAAAAATTCTGAGTTGTCCAAACAGTTCTGCCAATTTATCATTAAATTTTAATCTTTTCTGCTTCCACTTTTTAACCCTTTTGAAATTGCTAGCCCTTTTTATAACACTTGGATGCCAATGATACTTTATGGTAATTATTCCCCAGAAAGTAAGTATTTCTGTTAACAAATGGCTCTGAACTGATTCAAGAGTGTGCTTCTATTTTTAGACTGTTCATAATGATAACTGCTTATAAAACACACAAGCGGACTAAGGTAGCAAATTTTTCTTTACTAAATATGAGGAGGTAAGTTAGCGGTAAAGAAATACAAAGTGGGTCTTCTATATGGGGGTGTTGGGGGCCTCTTGTTTCCTTTCCGGTAAGTTGGGCCCTCTCTCAGCCCGCTGCTATAGTATAAATTGGGGCCTTTCCAAAAAAATAGTTGGTATTACGTATCAAAAGCCTTTTAAAAAGTCCTTACCTTTGAGTCAGCAAGTAATTCTAGATTTAAGACTTTTTTTTTTGCCCACAGACGGAGAGAGGCACATAAAATCTGCGCTCAGGAATGGTTACATGGAGTTACAGCGAAGAGCCGGAAACCAACCCAAATTACTAAAAACTCACAAGGAAAAACATTAGGACGCCTCTACACCAAGCCATGTTGTGCAAGGCAGAGCATGTGCAAGAGCCCGAGAGGTGAGAGCGTACAGCAGGGTCAGGGGTGACAAACAGTTCCGTGTGGCAAGGAACCAGCCCAGGCGGAAAGGGACTTTCTGTGCCAAGCCAAGGTCAGGTATTTGGAACTTACCCTAAAGGTAGTCAGGCTCCAGGAGTAAACAAACATGCCGAGAAAACTCTCTGCAGCTGCCCCCATGAGAGGTAAGTCTATGCTGGCCTAGGACTGGCTTTGAGCAAGAGAATACAGCAGACGTGCAAGTATGTAAATTTTGCAGGCGGGGCCTCAGAAGACCTCCCACCTTCTCTCTGGTCTGTCCTGGAATGCTGCCTTGCAACAGGTTGTTCAGCGTTCCCTGCAAGGGAACCACCTGGGGGAGGATGAGAGAGGCCATGTGGTGCGGAGATGCAACGCCCCAGCCAAAGACCAACACCAACTGTTAGACCTGTGAGTGAGGCCACCGTGGACCCTGCAGCCCAGGGGATCTTCTGGCCGAATGCAGCTGCAGTGGTGAGCCAGGCCAGTGCCCAGAATCCTGGCAAATAATAAATCACAGCAGCTTTAAGCCGCTCAGTCATGGGGAGGGTTGTTATTCAGCACTAATTTACTGAGAGGGAGTCCTGTCTGCGATTTTCTATAATTTTAGGAGAAAATTCTCTGTGGCGAGGATATGGCAAATAAAGTCAGAGACGGGGTGGCACAGAACAGTGAGGGGGCTACTGCAGGGGCAGAAACTGAAGTAGGAAGCAATGTATTTTTGAGGCTGTCTGAAAAGGAGAAGACATTTAAGAAACATGTAAGATGCAAAATGGATAGACCCCGATGATCCAATTTAAGGGGAGACAGGAATCGGGACGGCTCCAGGTTTCCAACCGAACTGCTCGCTAGGTTAGGGACAGTGGGAAGAGAGCGCATCCCAGCACCGAGGGCGGTGCTGGGCACACAGCAGGTGGTCAGTAACCGTCTGCGTTCAATGAATGGATTCTGCCAACAACACGAAGGGCCAGACACTGTCACTGCCCCCGTCTTCCAGATGATGGCACGGAAGGACGTGGAGTGACTTGCCTCAGGTTGCACGGACAGCGACTGCTAGGTCAGGAACCCAGTGCTCAGGGCAGCTGCTTAGACTCTGGAGCCCAAGCAGCCTCTCTCTTCTCTAAGAAAAGATCAGCTTTTGAAAATAAAAATCTTGAGTCCCCTTTCCTGTTAGCACAGACTAAGGCACCTCACATGTGGAGGTTACTGATATAACAGAAGTCCAGGGCTTTCTATCAGGGCTCTAAAAGAACACCGGGAAGACGGCGTTGGAGTTCTCACGTGTTCTCATTCGAGTGCTGGCAGCCTCCGGTTCTCCGCAGAGGGAAGAAAGCGTCGGGGAAGGGCAGTTAAACGGTGAAAGCCGGGGAACGTTCCCTGTAGGAGCACACCAGGCTGGTTTCATCACACCACCCGGCAGAACAAGGCAGTGCCTCCTCCAGCAAACAGCACCGCGGGGAGAGCAAGGGCGCAAACCGTGAGGTCAGCCACCTCCCCGGAGGAGAAAGTCGTCTCCATGCTGACTGCTGCACTCAGATGAGTCAGATGATAACGGACAGATGGCCCAAGACAACCGTGCCCAACAGGGTGACGACACAAGTATCCCGGGCAAGTGTGTGAGAGGGGAGTGGAGTGGAGGTGAGGCGCAGAGATAATAAGAAATGGATAGATATGGACAGAGCAAGGAGAGCCAGGCTAGAAATAAAAGGACCACTTTTACCCTGGCTGGTATGCCTCAGTGGATTGAGTGCTGGCCTGTGAACCCAAAGGTAGCCAGTTCGATTCCCGGTGGGAGTACATGCCTGGGTTGCAGGCCAGGTCCCCAGTTGGGCCCATGTGAGAGGCAACCAATCAATGTATCTGTCACACAAGGATGTTTCTCTCCTCTCTTTCTCCCTCCCTTCCTCTCTTAAAAATAATCTTCAAAAAAAGGCAACTTTTTTTTACTAAGTCTACAATCACTTAACATAAACTACTGAGTAAAATACAAAACATTATTTTATATCAGCTATTTTGATCATACTCACCAGCAGTTGTTTTCAGCAATCGATGAGGATGACTATACTTGAATGAAGGATAACCAATGAAACACACATATTTTGGCTGTGAAGCATGAACATTATTACATGTAGCGAAAGTTTGAAAGTAGCGAACACAAACCTAGAGATGAAGAAAACAAAAGTAAAAGCTTTGATAAATGATCTTAATGGCTTCTTTCTGGAAGTACATGTTGAATTTCAAGTCTTCTAAAGGCAGAACAGTTGTTATCACAATACACACAATATGAAATTATCGAGGTCCAGATCACAATGGCGTCAGTGACAGGAAGGCAAATATCAGGAAGCTGGTGGCAGAGAAGCCAAGGGTTGCAGCTCTCGCAGGAGGGAGGCCAGTACCTAGCAAGGTGCTGCTGAGCACAGCTGCTTCTTCTGCCTCTTTCACAAATACCAGGTTACGCGGTATTCTCTGGTCTGACCACGGAGGCCCCTCCTGTGTGGTCCTGGAGCTGTATGCCCTTGTCCCATCAGAGCACTTTCCCCCCATTGCTTTTAGACAGACAGGAAGGGAGAGATATCAATGCAGGAGAGAAATATTGATGCGAGAGAAAAGCATCAATCAGTTGCTTCCCATATGTGCCTAGGCCAGGATCATGTGAGCCCCAACTGGGGATCAAACCCGCAACCTAGATATATGCCCTGATGGGGAACTGAACCTTCAGCCTTTCAGTTACAGGATGATGCTCGCTCCAACCAACAGAGCCACACTGGCCAGGGTACATCATAGTACTTTTATGCTGGGCTGTACTTGCTTGTCTAATGTCTGTGTCTCTCTCTCTGCCCTCCACCACAAGGCTGTAATAAACCTCTGAGCGGGCAGGGATGGTGGCTGTGTTGTTCATATTTGCATCCTCAATGCCTAGCACAATAGCTGGTGTGTGTTAGGCTCTGGAGAGGCTTTGTAAAATTAGGAGTCGACCACTGTAGAAAGATCTAAGGGAGAGGGGACCCAGAGCCTAAAAATCGCCATGCAAACCGGATGAAACATTGCAGTCACAGGTTGTGAACTGTTTAGTGCTAAAAGACTGAAAATGAGAGATCTCAAGGGAGATGGTGGTGGGTCAAAGCTCCGGCGAGAAAAGTTTGGAAAGATTGGTGCAGACGTGGGAGACAAGCACACGCCCAAGAAGTGAAGCTTGAGCAAGCATCTCTGCTGCTGGGGGCAAGCGCCCATGGAGTTACACTTTGCTCGAAGGGTCTCTTCTACACGGTTGTAAGTTCCTGTGGGCAGGCGTCGTAGTATCGCGTCTGGCACCCAGTGGGTGTCCCGTAAATGCTGAGTGACTGCATACCTCCGTATCCCTAGTGCCTGTCACACTGCCCGGCACCCAGATGCTGCTCAATGAAAGGCCAGCTGGGCTTCGGGCTGTAGATGGAGCGGGAGGGCGACCGAGTCATGACAGGTGCGCGCCCAGGTAAGGGGAGTAGTGGGTGTCTGGACGGGTCGGTTCCCACCTTCTCTGCCCTTCGTTTGGCGTAGGTCCCTACACCTCTCCATCACGCGTGCCCGGTACGCGCGGCACTCGGGGGACACACCTCTCCCGGATGACCGCGGACAACTCACTCCTTCCCGAGCTCAGCTGGGCCCCCAGTCTGCTTACCCGCTGACATACACTCTGGCTCCAGGTCCTCAGCACGCGCACTGCGGCCATCTTACTCCGGAAATGACAGCTCTCCGCGGTGGGAGGCGTGGGCTCTGCCCGGCCACCTATTGGTAGCCGGGAAACGCGCCCCCCTGAGCGACCAATGAGAGTGAAAGAGCGGCCCACCAGACAGCCAATCAAGGAGTGGGGTGGGGCAGGAGTGATGTTGGGTGGAGGTCTGGGAGCCCACCCAGAGGTAAGAGCTGGAAGAGGGGGAATAAGTGGGAAGGAGGGCAGCCCAGATTTAATTTAGGGGACAATGTGGGACATGTACACCAACGGTCATTTTTGCAGTCCCTGCAGTGGGGGGAATAGTGTTAAGTGAACATAAAGGGCCCTAGCAGCTGTGGCTCAGTGGATTGAGTCGCCGGACTCAAGGGTCTCTGGATCTATTCCCAGTCAGGACACATGCCAGGGTTGCTGGCCAGTCCCGTTTGGGGGCGTGCGAGAGGCAACCACACACTCATGTTTCTGTCCATCTCTTTGTCCCTCCCTTCCCCCCTCTCTAAAAATAAATAAATAAAATCTTTGAGGGGGAAAAAAGAACACAAAGGAAAGGCATTTACCTGGAGAAAGTTATGTAACATAAGACCTGAGGATGAGTAGGAAAGTACCTGGTGTCTTCAGCTTGTACCTGTTGTAACCGCCTTGATTACTTGCAATATTTCCCAATGACTGGTATTTGTTACACCCATCAAGTGTTCTTGACTATTGGAATGGACTTTTCCATTTGTTTCCATAGAAGATGAACAAGGTTACCCTAATGTCTAAAATAAACGTTATTTACATGATCTTTCCTCCTTAGAGAGTTGTCAGGTGCAACCACCCAGCACATGCAATATAGGTCAGAGACATATGAACTTGATTTATTTGCCTCTTAAATGTCAAGTTTAGAACCAGTAAAGAGCAGAGCTTGCATAGTCACTATTCCAGGATGACTCTTCTTGCTTCTTTCAGGGGCATGAAAATCTGCACAGATTGTCTGAAGAATTACGGGGGTGGGGGGGGGGAATTGGAGCAAAGAGAACATCATAATCCTCAATATTAAGATTACTGGCTGTGAAACAAAATCTCAGTTTTTTCACAAATTCACTCTCTGGTATTATCCAAACTCACTCTTCTTTTTTTGCCTTATTTGCCTCTCAGTGCATTTCAACCACACCCCCCCCTAATGCAAGCAATACAGCTAAATCATTACCTTTATAAGAAAAGCTGGGACAGTCAAAATTTTAATTTTTTAACTTTCCCGCTAACAAAGTATAGGCACTATTAACATATTTGATAATACTGCATGCACGTGTTTATATAAAAAAATAAAGTAGCTGTGCCTTGAAAGTGAATTTTTTTCTTCCTAGGGTCACTATACCACCTTCTTCCTCTTAAAGTTCCTTTTAACTCTATCTTCTCCCAAGAAAATACCTAGTTTATTTCCTTTTATCACCTCTTTTTACATCAATGGATTACTGCTTCCAAATTTAGTATTGTTTCCTTTTTTTTTCTTCCAAAATCTGGAGACATGCCACCTATTCACTAGTTGATCATTTCACTCAAAAGAGATGACTCATTTCATCTCTTCGTTAATAAATAAAAATGATTATGACCCAGCAATTCCACTCCTAGGTGTCTTCCCAAGAGAAATGGAAACATACATTTATACAAAGGCTAGTAGAAGAATAATTGTAACAGCATTGTTCATAACATCCAAAAACTAGAAACAGCCCAAATGTCCTTCAGCGGGTGAATGGATAAACAAAATGTGGTATATCTATATAATGGAATATTATTCATCCTTAACAATGACCTGAAGTACTGATACTTGGCTTTAATATGGATGAACCCAAGTTTAAGGCTAAGTCAAAGAAGCCAGATCTGAAAGTGCACCCATTGCATTCTCGTTCTTCTCTCCTAGTGCCTGTGCACGAGTTTCTTTAGGGCAGTGCTTTTTAGACTGCAAAGAGCATTCGTATTAGCTGGGGATCTCATTGACATGCAGATTCCAATTCCACCCAACTGGGTAGGGCCTGAGGTTCTGCATTTGTAACAGGTTCTAGGCGATACCGATGCTATTTGTTGGTCGGTTACATTTTGATTAGTAAGGTAAGAATATATACCTAAACATGGAATTGTTGAGACAAGGGTTATGTGTGTCTTTAACTTTAACCAAGATAATAAGGAACTGCCAGACTATTTTCAAAAGTGGCTGCACCATTTTACACGTGTCTCACGAGAGAAAAAGAAATAATAGTACTCTACACCAGGGCACACGCATTCCGAGGGACAGGCCACAGGAAGACACACCGGACCAGCCCAGGAGGTCGGTGCATTGCGGGGTTCGGCCCTTTCTTGCATCTCAACACTAAGGATCTCCAGCTCTGGGTCCCGGGGCTGGTCCAGAAAACAGAGATAAGCACCGATTTTCGCACAAGCCTGCCAGGCAACCAGAGGAGCCGGCGACAGAGGAGACGAAGGCTTCTGCACCCGCGGACCCTGCAGTTTGTGTTCAGCGTACCGGTCTTCGGGACACACCTCCTGCCGCGTTCGGGGACACAGCCCTGACGCTGCCGCAACATCTCCGGAGCCCGGGATTTGCTGCGATTTTGTCCACCCCGCCCCGCCGAGCTCCGCGCATGCGCACTGGCCTCCGCTGGGCGTGCGGACCCGGTTTCTCCAGCCGAGTGTCCCGCGTGGTTTCCGCGGAATCGCGTTCTCGGGGATCCGCCGTTTCTTCCCTCTCCGCCGGATCGGCCTGGCCCCCGCAGGCCCGAGCGAGGACCAGCTTTCAGAGCTGCAGGGCGGGAGCCGGCGCGTCCTAGTTGCCGCATTCCGGCGGAGGCTGTGTGTCTGCGGGCCCGGCCCCAAGGCGCCCCGTATGGCGGGGCCGCGGGTGGAGGTGGACGGAGGGGTCCTGGAAGGGGTGAGTACCGGGCGGAGGCCGTGGGGTGGGAGTGTGGTGGGGGAAGGTCTGTGGTCTCACGTTCCCTTTTCCCTCTGCCCCGCACCCTGGGCAGGGCGGCCAGATCCTGAGGGTGTCCACGGCCCTGAGCTGTCTCCTGGGCGTGCCCTTGCGTGTGCAGAAGATCCGAGCCGGCCGCAGCACGCCGGGCCTGCGGTAATTGGGCGCTGGGGGCGAGGCCTGGGGACTGGGGGTGGGGCTACCAGGATAGGCCTTGGAAAACGGGCTCCGGGGCCTTGGGGAGGGCGTGGGGCTGGGGACTCAGGAGCCCCCGCAATGATGCTGAGAAAATAGGGCTGCAGGGTCCCCAGGGTGCAGCGCTCCAGCCTGGGCTGTTAGCTGTGGCCTGGATTGTGCGGTCTTGAAACCCTCCAGTGGCAAGTTTCGGCCCATGTTTGCCCTGGCTACATAGAATTGTCTCATTTCCTAAAAACCCAGCTTTTAAAATGTTTCCCCACCTCATCGGGCATTCCAACCACCTGGAGAGCTCGGAGCAGCGGGCAAGACCGATCAGGGCAGATGGGCCTCTGGAGCCCCAGGCAACCCCACTTCTTAACCAGCCGTTCTCTGCTGCCGCTTGCTCGTTTTCGAATCATAGACCAGGAAAGGACCAGAGATGTGTCAGTCCGTATTCATTCAGCCCTGTAGGAAGCCGTGACTAGGACCCGAACAATGGGCTGTGGAGAAGGGAAAAACGTTGGCGCCTAACCTTGTTTCGTCTGTCCGGGAAGCTAGGCGTGCCCCCAGATGAGGTTCAGGTGTACACACCTGTTAGAAGAGGACCCAGGTTGAAGCCAAACTGGTTCCTTTGTATGTATTTTGTATACAGTCCATTTGTATACAGTCCATGGTAGCTCGGCCATCTCTTTGCCTTTTATTTTACCCACAATCCATTTTGAAATTACTGGCTGAGAGGCAGTTAGTGATGTGGTGAACATTCGTTACCTTTGCCACAGTTGTTTGCAGCAGCCCCTTTGGCCTGGAGGGAAGTCCACTTCCTGAAGGCTGTGTTAGGGACTTCATCTCTTTGCTGGGGATGCTGCAGCAACATACCACAGACTGGGTGGCCTAGACAACATAACCTCATTTCCTCACAGTTCTGGAGGCTGGAGGTCTAAGATCAAGGTGCCAGCAGGGTTGGTTTCCTCCGAGGCCCGTAAGGGAGGGTGCTGTTTCAGGCTTCTCTCCCTGGCCACCCCCTGGCTCTGTTCACACGGTCATCCTTGTGGGCCTGCACCTCCCTGGTGCCTCCCTGGGGGTAGCAGTCTCCTCTTTCTAATACAAGGACACCAGTGAGAATGGATTATCACCTTAACTGCCACTTTTAACTTAATCTCCTCCTTGAAAGGTCTGTCTCCAAATTCAGTCACATTCTGAGATGCTGGCCGTCAGGGCTTGAACATATGAATCTTGGGGGAACACGTGCCTTAGATTATCCAGGAAAGTGCACGTGAGCGTGCTGGCCCTTAGGTGGCTTTGTTACTTTTCCTCTTCGCACACTTAATTTACATCAGCAATGTGTTTATAGCTGAAGGTCTGGAAGGATCCCTTAACATGATACCTACTAGCAGCTTGTCCAGGTGCATAAAACCCCAAGGAAGCTCAGACGCTGAAGATTTCACGGCAGTTCCGGTGGTCAGAGCTTGCCGTTTTCGTGCCTCTGCACCTTTGTAACTGAGTCACAGATGAGGGGGCACAAGCAGTCTGGGTCCACACGTTTTGACGCAGTTTTACGACCTGAAGGCCTCAGCATTTATCTGGACTGGAAATGGTTCGAGATCTGTGTGATGGGCACCTGGACGGGGCAGAAATCGGCTCCACGGAGATAACGTTCACGCCAGGGAAGATCAGAGGCGGGACCCACACAGCCGATACGAAGACCGCGGGGTATGTGGTGCCTCCTGTCCCTTGGGGTCGGACTTTGGAGTTAGACCGGGTTCAAGGGCAGGTCCTGCCACCACCTGGACACGTGGCTTAACCTCTCTGAGCTCTAGTTTCCTGCCTTTCAAAATGCAGATAAAACACTTACTAGAGTCTGAGACATTTTGGGTACTTAATTGTTGATTGATTGTAGCTATTAGTATATTGAGAATTTTCTTATATGCGTAGTATTGCATATTTGTTTCCTTACTTTTTATTATTATAAATGATATATCTGAAAACGACTGTTTTATGCTGTGTGGTCGTAGTAGCCTTTGCATTGTAGTATATTTCGTTCTCGACTTACAGCTAATCATGAATCATATTATACTGCTTTTAGTTGGGGTATGATCTTGGTTTTCTTTCTTCCCACTGGAAAACTGGATGTATCACCATTCCATGGAGGGCTGCTTTCATTTACGATGAGATACTGTCTTTCAGACTGAGGCTGTCGTCATCAGTCGCTGACGTGTTTTTTAACATTAAACTCGGGGGCATGTACCTGCCTTGGCAGTTGTCTGGGCTTCCGCCCACAGTGATGTGTAAATACCACTTTCTTGTGACTCCGAGAAGCATGCACAGCTAAGCCCGCTCTGCCTTCCACCAGGAGCGTGTGCCTCTTGCTGCAGGTGTCCATGCCCTGTGTCCTCTTCGCCGCGTCCCCATCAGAGCTGCGTCTGAGAGGCGGGACCAACGCGGAGATGGCCCCACAGATCGACTACATGACTACGGTGAGAGCTGTGGAGGTTGTTGACAAACCAAGATGAGCTGGCATGTTCGCCGTTTCAATGTACCCCGAGTGGTTTTGTGGGTGTACCTGCGTGGTTCTTCGTGGTGGGATCATGTGTTCTCTAGATTCCAGGCTGTAGCTTAGATGTGTTTATGGTGAATTCTTTAAAAACACCAAGTGTAATTATTATATGAGGTATATTACTTTTTATAGACACCAGTTCTTTTATAAATACAGGAGTGATGATTGGGGAGAAAAACCTCCCAACAAGAGTTAAATTCCACGTCTCACAAGGGTTGGTGAGGATGCGGGGAAATCGGCGCCCTTGTCCACTGCCGGTGGGAACCCAGTAGGGCGTGGCTGTTACGGAGAATAGTATGCAGGTTCCTCAAAAACAGCAAACATAAAATCACCATATGATCTAGTAATCCGGCTTCTGGGTGTTAATCCAAAAGGAATGATAAGTTAAGATATCAAAGAGATATCAGCATTCCTGTGTTCATTGGAGTACCATACTTAATGGCCAGTGAGAGGGTGGGATGGAGTCCTGTTCACCGGAGCCCCCTAATTTCTGACGGTGCGTTATGTTGGGGAGGGCAGGGGAATACCGGCCTCTGGGGTAAAGTGGCTGTTGGGATCCATTGAGGTGTGAGTTTTATTTTCATTAGATAGACTGGCACATTCCCGAAAAAGTTAACCTTTATCTTTTTTTTTTTAAGATTTTATTTATTTATCTTTAGAGGGGAAGGATAGGAGAGAGGGAGAGGGAGAGAAACATCAATGTATGGTTGCCTCTCATGCATCGCCTGCTGGGAACTGGCCTGCAACCCAGGCATGTGCCCTGACTGGGAATCGAACTGCGATCCTTTGGTTCGCAGGGCCACGCTCAATCCACTGAGCTGCACCAGCCAGGGCAAAAGTGAACCTTTAATTATAGCTACATGCCCCTTACTTTGTTTGAAAACTGGAACTAGCCTCCACATTTTTATTTCTCTTTTTCTAGTGTCTCGTGGGTAGCTCAGTGCAGAGCACTTGGTGTTATAGATACACTTGTCGAATCAGTGACTGTTGGTTGTTGAGCTAACAGTGATCTGGTCTTTCAGGTTTTCAAGCCCATTGTTGAAAAATTTGGTTTCAAGTTTAATTGTGACATTAAAATGAGGTAAGTTACGTATTTCTTGGCCGTTTGTGGGGAAGACTGTGGAAAAAGGGACCTTAGACAGCCCTCGTTCCGGAGCCCACTTACCTTACATCTCCTGTAGGAGATAATGGTGCTTTGTGGTTTGAAGAGAGGAAGCAGCTGCCGGGGGCAGTCCCCTTCTTTGGAGGAGAAAGACTGCAAGGGAACTCTGCGCCCAGGCCCCTTCGCGTCTAGTGCTCCCGACGCTTGGCTCCGGTTGAGCACCTACTGTGTGCCGGCCTCGGGACAGGGACTGCAGGGTCGGACAAGGCGTTCTGCCCACAGTGCAGGCAGAATGGTTGTCCTAAGGCAAAGGCCACGTTTCTGGCTGCGGTATTTGTGTGCAGTGCCGTCTCGTGGCCTCCTTTCACCACCCCACGTATTCCGATGACCTGATCACCGGCTACTCCGTAAACATCCTGGTGCCTTTGGACTTTCACGTCCTTGTAGAGGCGTTTCCTCCCCAGCTCTCCGAGAAATTGGAAATCCTTTATTTTGTCCGAATGAAACGTAATTTCTTGCGTGGCTTGTCCATGAGCCCATCCCTGTACCTCTGACGTAGTTTTCCATACGGCCAACTTGTGTGCTGGGGTGCAGCAGTGTGGGGCGCCATCTGCCTCCTGGGTGGGGAGCCCCTCCCGGACTCCCCTGCGTGTTCGCAGCATCTGCTGTGGAATCAACGATGCTAAGAATTGGAGTTTGATTTTATTAGCGTTCAGCCACTTAAATATTCCTGGTATTGACTGAGCATCTTCTACGTGCCAGGCATCGTTTTAGGCACGGGAGTGTGATGGGAACAAAATAGACAACATCCTACGTCAAGGAACCTGTATTCTGAAAAAGCCCTGTCAAGCAGAGCTTCCTGCATTGCGGGGAACGTCCCCGTTCTGTCCCCCCATCTGTCCAGCACAGCGGTCCCTTGCCACCTGTGGCTGTTGCGCCCTTGAAATGTGGCTACTGTGACTTGGGAGCTGAGTCTCAAATTTTATTTCATATAAATGGTCACTTGGAGATTGAGGCTATCATGTTGGGCAGTACAGATCCCAAAGGTTATTTGGAAATTTCAAAGGTCAATTACATGCTTGCATGTCATTCACGTGTTCTTTTATGGCAGATATTGAGCTTTGCTTTTGTCATGCAACCAGCTTATGTGAGTGTTTGTTATACTTTTTGTAGGGGCTACTACCCAAAGGGGGGTGGTGAAGTGATGGTCCAGATGTCCCCAGTTAAACAACTGAACCCCATAAATTTAACTGACCGTGGCTCCGTGACTAAGATACACGGAAGAGCGTTCGTGGCTGGCGTTTTGCCATTTAAAGTGAGTTGTCTGGATGTTCTTAGAAGCACAGGTGTGTCTCTATAAGTGCTACATCCTCCACATTTGGAAATTACTGAAAGAACTTAATCTTTAAATAAATCTTTTTCTTCCAAGTTTTTTTTTTCTTAAAATCCTGTGCTCTTGAGCCATGAAAATGAAATTTTTTGTACAATGCATGTAAAAGTTATTTTGCCTTGGAAGGCGTGAAAACCATTGCCAAAATAACCATTGACTGACTTCCCTCTGTTTTTCTGTTTTGCCAAAACAGATGGCGAAGGACATGGCGGCGGCAGCGGTGAGGTGCCTCCGGAAGGAGTTCCGGGACCTGTACGTGAACATCCAGCCCGTCCAGGAGTCGGGGGACCAGGCCTTTGGCAACGGCAGTGGGATCATGTACGACTCTGTGCTTTCTCCTGCATGCTGGTTGAGAGCCCCGGAAAAATGGTCACATTTAAATGCAAGATTTGTAGTTTTTCTTTGTTTAAAAAGAAGATCTACGGGGTCCAGCAGAAGGAAGGCCTGCTTGAGTGTGCTTGGTAGGGCAGTAATATGGGTGTAATAATTTATAGTTTTAATCTGAACATTTCACCTAAAATGTCCTATGGTGTGTTCGACTGTGATATTGTTATGTTACAGAATTACATGCTTATGATTTTGTGATAAAAGAGTTTGTAATAAAGCAGGGGCGTTATTTGTGCTGCACCCTGTTTTTTTTGTTTTTTTTTTTTAAGATTTTATTTATTTATTTATTTATTTATTTATTTATTTATTTAGAGGGGAAGGGAGGGAGAAAGAGATGGAGAGAAACATCAATGTGTGGTTGCCTCTCACATGGCCCGCCCTGGGGACCTGGCCTGCAACCCAGGCATGTGCCCTGACTGGGAATCGAACCGGCGACCCTTTGGTTCACAGCCCGAGCTCAATCCACTGAGCTACACCAGCCAGGGCTGGACCCTGTATTTTAAAGGGCATTTATACCTAAAACAATTGTACAATAAATTAAGATGATTATTTTATTCCGAGTTTTTCCCCGAGGATGGTTTGCCTTTATTACGTTGTAAGAGCCCTTTTGTCTACATAGTCAACTTCAACTTGATTCGGATCAGAAGTTAGCCATTGAAGCTGATCCTCAGAGAAACGTTTCCTGTTTAATAGCAGATGTTTCCAGCTAATAAGCAAATGTTAGATACGGCAACAATCTTTTGGAAAAGAAATATAACTATTATATCAATCCAACTAGGAGTTATTGATTTAAGTGCTAGAGAAATACTTTAATTGATGCTTTTGAAGTATGAAAGTATCCTTTGTGGGTATTTCAATTTTAAAGTCTCATTTTTAGAGTTTCTGTTAGAGGGTTTAAAGGAAATGCGTGCTCTACGTATAATAATACTATCTAAAAACTGTCAAACAAAACCACACATCTCTATAGAACAACCTTTCACTCTAAGGTAATCGTAGGATAGTTTACAGTACAGCCTGGCTGTGAAATGGTACCCCTTAGTGCTGCACAGCACTTCGGGGAGCACCACCCCTTGACCTGTGAGTGGAGTAGGATCTGGGGGGACTTTCTGCCTGCAGGGCTGAGGGACACCGAAAGCTCATCGCGCTGCTCTCTGTGTGAACAGTTTCGCTTTTGCAACGTTCTAGCCAGATCTGATTCTTTGTGTTCAACCGACACTCGACTGTGTCGTATTTGCATGTAACTTTAGAGTATTTATGGCAAAGGTGGTGATACCTCCTTCTTCCTGTGCAGCATCACCGCGGAGACGTCCACGGGCTGTCTGCTGGCTGGGTCGTCGCTCGGTAAACGAGGTACAGACGGACGAAGGGGGTCCGCGCTTCCCAGTGGTGGGCGACAGGTTGAGGTTAACCGATTCTGTTATAGGGTCAATGAAACTTCCAGTCTTTCCCCTGACTTCGTACTTTGAAAGAGGTCAAGCCCACAGAAAGGCTGAATGGCCAGTGAATGTCCATGCACGGCCCTGCCTGGTTCACAAACGGTGGACCCCGAGCGGCAGGGTGCGTGGGTTCCGGAAGCGCTTCAGTGGAAGGTGCCGGGATACCGAAGACTGCAGTGTGTGCATCCAAAGGCAGCAGCCGCGTGGTCACGGCGCCGTTTTTACGCCCAAAGAATGTGTCTATCGTCTTCAGACATAGCCAGTTGCCTCCCAAATGCTCTTGAGATAAAGCAAAGATAAATTTTTCTTTTTGAGCACACAGAGCAGTTGGTTATCGTGTCTGTTTCAGCTTCTTTTTTTTTTACTACAGAATAGTCTCGTCACCTTTTTTTCCTTTAATGATACTGGCATTTTGAAAAGTCCACGCCATTGTCTCATAAGATTTCCCACAGTTTGGGTTTGCTTGATTGTTTCATGATCAGATACAATATTTGCATATGCTAGGCGCTCAGAAGATTATATAAAACTCATCCTAAAATTTGCACTGGGTGAATTGAGAGCCCTGAAAATGGTTGTTGAATCAGGGCTCACGGGGACGTATCAATTCAAGTTTTTGCCTCTCAGTTAGCTTTTTTACATGGTGCCTGTCGTAGGTGTGAACGCGGACAAGGTTGGAATCGAAGCTGCTGAAATGCTCTTGGCAAACCTTCGACACGGTGGCGCCGTGGATGAGTACCTGCAAGACCAGGTGAAACCTCTGAGCCTGTTAGATTTGAATGTTTGGTGGTTGGATTGAATGCACATTTTAATCACTGACTGTCTTACACTGACTGGCATGTTGTACTTCAGTTAGTTATTAAAGAATGAGTCTAGGATTTATATTCCTCGGATTCCAGACCTCACCTTCCGTGACGCAGCTACAGCATTTGGCACAGTGGATCACCCCTCCTCCCTGAATGCTTTCTTCCCGTGGTGTCTGTCCCACTGTTAGCTTCCTGTCTTGCTGGTCACCTGTTCTAGGCTCTTTGCTAGTTTGCCATTGTTGTTGCTTTCATCTTCCCCGCTTCCGAACGTTGGAGCGCCCCTGGCACAGGCACAGCCCTCCTCCCTGTGTCTGTGTGCCGCCCCTCTGTCATCTGCCCTGGCTCGTGGGCTCTGTCTGGACGCCGACAACTCCCAGATCCACCTCGCCAGCCCAGACCTTCCTCCTCCTCGCCTCTTACGCCTGCCAGCCTTTCCCCTCTCAACCCTAACGCATCTACTCACATCGAGAAATGGGAAGAATATTTCCAAAGAACCTCTCTGTCTGGTCCACTGCCTCGATAGATTTTTCTTTCTGCTGCACTGTTCTCTCCTTGATCTCAAGTCCGTGGTCTACATTTACAAATGTGTTCTTTAAGATTCTTAGCCAGTTTCTTAAGACAGTTTCCTTTATTTCTAGTCTCTTCCTTCCTGCCCAGGTCTACTCCACATTCCACAAATTTCTGTATTAACATATTGAATTACTCATTAAATGGTTGTAATTTCAGAGAGCGGAAGAAGCTTGTCATACTATATATGCCAGCCTATACAAGTAGTCTGTCTGATGCAATACGTTAACTTTAACTCTCTGTTTTATTCTTAAACATTAATTTTAAAAACTCTGTTAAGGACTGTTCAGTGTTTCTGTGCAACACTATGGCCTTTGGGTGACACAGATTTTCTGAAATCTTCTTAGGACTTCTGGAAACCGAAGGAAATAGAAATTCGTTTAGCTACTTTGATGCCTGTTGTTTTTATATGGAAAGCAATAGAATTTTAACTCTGTCTCGGTGACTCTGTGAGATGTCTCTTCTTTCTTCTTTTTTCCAATAGCTGATCATTTTCATGGCACTAGCCAGTGGCGTTTCCAGAGTAAAAACGGGACCAGTCACGCTCCACACTAAAACGGCTATTCATTTTGCTGAACAGCTGGCAAAGGTGAGTCTTCCATCCAGAAGGAGTAGTTGGTTTTCATTGTAGCTAGTTTTGGGTCCAGTTGGAACAAACAGAAACCTGGTAGCAGTCATAATTGCTGTCCCTTGTTGACACTCCTGCATGGCAGACACTGAGCTACCTTGGCCGTGTCACCAGGTCATGGCCACTGTAGGCATCTGTCAGCTGTCACTCCCATTTCCCACGTAAGTAAGGTGAGGCAGAGGGAGGAAAGCAATTGCTAAGACCTCACGGTTTCGGGGGCGGAGCTGAGCTTTGAGCAAACCCAGGAAAGCTCATGCCAAAGCCCACCTGTGGCACTGCCCCGCCCAGGAAGCAAAGATGTTTCCATGGGATCCAGGAAACCAAATTGCAAGGCATTTGTCCTTGGCTGTAAACTTAAATATCTGTATACAATTCTAAACACTGTATTTTGCCGTGTATAATGCACTCCTGTGTATAATGCACACCCATGCTTTTGGCCCAAACTTTCAGGAAAAAAATCTTTCATTTTAGTTATTCAACTTTTCATTTATTTATATGTAGACACTTGTGTTTTTTTTTGTATTATAAAGGGATTTTAACATTTATTTTGGAACATATCATGGTACAAGAAATTTTATGTAACAAATAATTACAAAACACAAGAACAGATACAAAGTATTTCAGGCCCAACCTATGTATAATGCGCATCCTTATTTTACCCTCAAAAATTTTGGGAAAAAAGTGTGCATTATACATGGCAAAATATGCTATTTTACCTTCTTGTGCTTTTATTGGTAGAGTAGAATATTTGCTGATACTTTAACATTTACCATTCCTCTTAACTTCATCTGAAATCAATGATTTCTTTATAGGAAATTTGGAAAATAGAGAAAAAATACTTGCCCATAATTCTTCTTGCTAGTAAAACCCCTGTTGACGTTTAAGTATTTTTCTCTTCTCTTAAAACTGTTTCTCTGCATTTTTTACAATTAATACACACAGCTTCATTTCTTGCCTTTTTCAGTAACATGTAGCATATTTCCATTTTACTATATAGTCTTTATAATGTAATTTGGTAAGATAAAATGTATAACTCAATTTTATGAAGGTGCTGACCTTAAACATTTTTAAAAATTATAAAAGTAATGCACAGTAGTTAACTTGATACTTGACAAGATAAAAAGATGCGTAAATGCTTCAGCGCCACCATGTTTTAGAAGAATTTAGGAAGTAGGGAGCGGGAGGCATTGTCATTAACAACTGAGAGGTAGAAATCGATTATTTGCTTACGCTGCACTCCTGGGGCTCTGATTCAGGGGGTGGGCCCAGGCTGCTTGTTTTCACCCCACTCCACAGGTGGGCATGCCTCTGAATAAGAACCCTGGTTCTGGAACCAACTATGTTATGTCTCGGCTGCTGAACCTCTCATGACGCATCCGATCTTTCTCCTCTAGCTTCCTCAGTAAAAGGAGTGTGATATTACCCACCTGCCTAGTACGCTGGAATTATGGGCTTATTCCTGCTATATTATACACTAAATACTCTTCCGGTTTCAGGCTAAATTTACCGTGAAGAAATCAGAAGATGAAGAAGATGCTTCTAAAGACGCCTATATTATCGAGTGCCAAGGAATCGGGATGACAAATCCAAATCTGTAGGGTATGTGCCTTTTAAATGACACCTCGGTGAACGATGGCACTAACTCATTTCAAGAAATACTGCAAAACGACGAGCGAGAGGTGACTTATTCCAGTACCTGACTTCAGCTGGGAGGCGGAGCCCCGAGTGTTCTCCATCTGCTGAGGATGCCCCATCGGATTCGTCTCCCTTCGAAGGTCTCCCAGGACGTGGTGGACAGGACGTGGACGGGTGGGCGGACGTGTCTGCTGCCAGCTGCTCTCAGCGTGAAACTGTTGGTATAAAATGTTCTTTCCCCCGAAGCGTGCTTTTCTTTTTTATGCGATAAAGCCCCGAATGGCGCGTCCACTGCGGCTTGCGTGCCGTCCGCACCACCGAGCTGAAGTCGCAGGTGAAGGTTCAGGAGGCGACTTCCTGCGCCGCATCCTTGCCGTGTCCGTGATTTCGCGAGCGACTTCTCGTTCTGACTCCACGCTCCTTCCTTCCCATTGGGCCCTAGGTAACACTGATTGCAAATCCGGGGCCTGTTTGGCTTGTGCTGTGAAATCCTCCAGCGCCTTGAGAACAGAAGGGGCCTTCCGTGGCCTGTGCTACCTCACCCCTGGCCTTTCCACCCTGAGATTACTTCCTGCCCTGGGGCTGTGAGGTTGTGACCCCCAGGAAACTGGTTTGGTGTGTGAGCGAAAAGTGCTGGGCTGTGGTATTGTGAGGGCTCGTTAACACTTGGTTCTGTCTGGCACGTTACGTTACCCCGTGATGACCGAAGCAGCCCAAGTCTTAGATCCGGAGGGCGGGGCCCTCGTACACTCAGAAAGTGCCGGGTGAGTGCGTGTAGGGCAGCAGAACGAAAAAGGTTACTCCACGCACATGCCCGTGACTCTGGTCCCTGATTTCCGTGGCCCTGGACGACAGCTGGGCTCCATGTGCTTTGAAGATGAGGACGACAGTATGACTTGCTATTTCTATCTTCACGCTGCCGATAAATTTTATACGTTCTGTTTCTAACAAATGAGATATGAAATGTATTTCTGTGTTAGAGCAAAACTACACTTTTAGGATGGTTTTCTGGAGGGGTTGTGATACATTTGGGGTCTTTAGGCTCACGTGATCCAGGCAGCTTCCAGCAAGGGGCCCGCGTGCGGAAGGGGTCACTTGGAATGCGGAGGTTGGGACTTGGCAGTGAGAGAGTCAAGGTCAGCAGCGTGCAGGAGGAGTTCCCGGTGAACCTGGGCCGGGGCGTGTCCCTCTTATTCAGTCTCAGTTTAGATAAACGTCACAGTGGGACTGCGGTGAAGGACGTCTTGTGAAGTCCCAGAAATTACTCGAATTTCTATTTTCTCTAAGCAAAATTCTGTTCCTACTTCTATGTCTAAAATTTTATTTCAACATGTTTCTTCTCTTATTTAAGACCGTCCAACTCTGTTGGTTCAGCACTGTCTGTCTTTAAGAGTCACCCTTGACCCGTGGCCTTCAAACAGGGGTCTTCATCTCCCCGGTCTCCCAAAGCCTCCCTATGAATTTCCGGTTTGCAGATGCGGGCAGCACTGAGAGAGTGTGTTCCCGGCATTCCCTCCCCAGAGAGGCTCTTCCTCCTCACCGCGAGCTGCCCGCAGTCCAGGCAGGGCTTTGTGGGTTGCCCTTTGAACTTCTCTTTTACTGTCACCATGCCTCCTCTTTACCGAAGAGGAGTTCATTTTTCACCGGTTTTATTTCCACCAGGGTGTGTTCCCCTGAAGAAGAATAAAACCTCCAAGGCCCCCGATAAAGGGACAACTTGAAACATCAGTCTCCCTCCCGACCAGGGCATAAGCCTGTGTCTTATGTAGGGGCATGATTTAAGCAGGAGGTGAAAGCTCCCGTGACTCCTCTCCACAGATCAATGTCATATCTTCAAATAAAGCTTATTTTCCTGGCTATTAGGAGAAACATTTCCATCAGTTGGCCAGAAGCGTGCTAGAGAGTTTAAATCCTTATTTGTTAAAACTTTGGGAGTTGACCGCTTAGTCAGGATTATGAATTACTTCTTTGCTCTATGCATCCCTCCCATGTGGAGTGCTGTAACTTCTACAATCTGTATTATTAATACTCTGTGAATTGTGCACATGGTCATTATTTTAAAGCCCCGCATTTGCTGGATGACCTTCTTGCTCCTGATGCCCGCTGCACTGCGCCTCATCCCAGGAGCCAGCAATGATCGCCCACAGATCCGCAATCTAGTGTCTTAAAGGGCGTCAGTCTCATTGACTGGCATTTCTATAAAATTTTACTCTTGTGTTTGATGATAACGTTTAAAAGTCGATTTGTTGTTCTCGATTGTGGAGTAAAGCTAATTATGACTAACCAAGCCAGGAGAAATTTTTCAACATTGTTAGGAGTCTTCACCAAAACTTTTAACTTAATGCAAATTAATATGCATGTTTTTCCTGCAGAGAAAAATGGCAAGGTGAGCTGCTAAGCATAGAGGTACAAAAACGAGGTAGCTGGAATGTGCTTTCTTAGCGGGCGTCTGAGAGCCGCGGCACCTAGACTCCGGGGAGTGGCACCGCTTTACTCTGCGTCACTCGGCACACCTTGTTTTCTTCGCACTTGTTTCGCTTTGCAGACACTGCGCCTTTTCACAAATAGAAGGCGAGACCGTCCACCAGCAAAAACATTAGGGCTCGCGGAAGCGTCAGGTGAATGTTAGCACTTTTTAGCACGGGAGTATTTTCAAACGAGGGCCTGCACGCTGTTTTAGACGTACTGTTATTGCGCACTTGCCAGACCGCAGCAGAGTCTGAACATCACTTGTATGTGCCCCGGTGTGGCAGACCCTCCTGCGTGGCGTGGGCCCAGCTCCCACTCGGAGATGCACAGGACCCAGGCCCACAGATAGGTTCTCTCGTGGGTAATCAGATTTGCAAGATACCTAAGCTGTTTTGAGACTTGCTGTCTGCTAAAAGCTCCCTCACCCTGCAAGTGCTTAACTGTAACTTCCTAAAATCCATGCTGAGCCTTGCAGGGACCAGTGTTACCGGCTCAGCCACTTTTGCCTATTCATTTGCTAATGTCCTTCTGTGATGTAATGAGGGGCATTGGCTCCTTTGTTGTAACTGGGATAGTGAGGAAGAACCATCTTGTAATGTGAGGAGAGATATTAGAATAAAGGCCTGTCATGGCGGAGGCCGCAGCTTTTTGCTCCTCTTGAGAGAAAAGCCAGGCTGTCGTCCTTTTTCCTCCACCAGACTCGGTCGCCTGTGTGTATGTTTTATTTCATCCATAATGATGCGGGCACTGCTGGCCGGTGTCCGCATCACCCCAGGAAAACCGAAACTCCATGAGACTTGCTGTGTGGTGGGGTGGAACTGACCTGCGATGCCTGTGTGGTCCGCCTGCATTCACAGCGTTGAAACGGGGTGCTTTGCTGTAACAGCTGACATGTGCGGTCAAAGGTGTTGCAGACACCTTTGTGACCAGAGGTGTCTGCACCTCTGACTCTGACCAGACTCCTCTGAGTGGCTCCTTCTCCGTGGCCTCTGAGGGTGTTTGGGAAGAGGGGCGCCTTCGAGCTGACAGACAGAACCCAGCAGCTGGCCTCTCCAGGGGCATGGGTCTCCCCCGGGCCACAGAGGGTCTGGGCAGAGCCAATGGGAGGAAGGCTGGGTGCCCCTTCTGCCCGACTGCTGGCCTGGGGCCCCCCATCTTCCCCTGGCCCTCCGTGGCCCTGGGACCCCGACTGGAACCTAGACTGTGGGCTCTCAGGCTCAGGCTCAGGCCTGCAAATGACACCGCTGGCCTCCCGGCGGCCCAGCCTGCAGAGGGCAGGTCGTGGGGCTTCTCAGCCCTGCAGTCGCAGGAGGTGACAACTGCGGTAGATCAGTCTCTCTCGGTGTAGACAGTGGGCTCCTCAACATACGTGTGTATGTCCTATCTGTCCTGTTTCTCTGGAGAACCCTGACTGATGCAAGTGACGTCACTGGAATCGGAGTGTGAAGGAGGGCTCCTTGGGGACAGATGCTCCGGCCCCTCAACAAGGGTCTTTACCTGGTGAGCAGACCACAGGGCCAGTGCCGCTGGTACTCTGGCTCTTACGGGTGGGGATGCAGCCTGGCAGGTACTTGGCAGTTTCAAGCATCATAGCCCAACAGGTGAGCGCAGTGGGGCTCACATTCCTGGTGTGGGGGGCGGGGGAGGCGGAGCAGGATGTGTGGCAGGGCCAAGTGACAGGCGCTGCCACCCCTGAAGCACCCCCAACGGGAACTGGAAGCAGCAAGAGCCTTCTCTCCATCTTTCCAGGGCTTCTCCCGGCGGAGCCCAACCCGGAGCCGTGGGAGCCTGGAAATCGCCGTTGCCACACCCGGACTTCACGGGCCAGGGTTTGGAAAGGGGTGCTCGGAGCTGAGAGACAGTGAGCACCCCGTGGAGCAGACGCGTCAGCCCTCCCGCATTCAGGACACGTTTCTAACCGCGTGTACTCCATCTTTGTGCTCTGGCTTGATGAAACACAGCCGCCCTTTCCACAGACAAAAGACATTTTCACCCTCTTCTTCACAAGAGAGGCCCGAAGTCCCAGCGGTCCCCATTACCATCTCTGGGAGATGTCCCTGTCTCTATTGCTCAGTCCCCCCTCCCATCGCCCCGAGAACTCTGTAGCATATGGACTAAATGGTAAAGTGATTCACAGAGAACGATCCTCTTTTTATGCAATAAAGAGGGATGCTGGGGCTGGGGCGGGGGCGGGGGCAGCTACGTAAACACCAATGTGTGCGCAACACCAGGAAGCAGTTTGCCCAGCTGCCCCGTCCTGTGTGCTCCGGCCGCTCCCCGCTCTGTCCCCTTCACCCTCCCAGTGCTCTCTCCCACGGGGCCCCCACCTTCGTGGGCTGTCTTCACTGCGTGGCTGTGGTTCCGCCTTCACTTTCATCCCTGGGTTTGAGAGTACTCGGCCCCTCGGAACGCCTAGGGCTCCACGCACAGCCCTCCCTGCGCCATTGATGCGGCACCCCTCATCACCGGGAGCAATTGCCCCGGCAGGGGCAGAACCAATGACCCCTGCTCGTCATTTCAAGGGCATGAGGACTCGGTGTGGCCAGTGCCAGCCTGGTCCTCCCTCATGGGAGCCTTTGTTGCGACCTCCAGTGGAATTAGCTCCAAAGCTGCAGGGATGGGAAAGAATGTGGGGGGTCGTCATGAACTGAGGTGGTGGAGGAGCTGCCCCCACCACTGCCCCCACCTCTGCCCTGACCGGCATATTCTGGCTGTGGAGGGGAGGCCCCCGGTAGTCTCTGGTCGGGAGGCTGTTTGTCAGCTCCGGGCTCCCAGGGGATGGCATACCTGGCGAGACCAGTAAGCTGTGGGCGTGAACTCACTGGGTCACTTCAGTTGAGAAATGCGTGTCGTGAGCAGAAGCAGCCTTGTGTGGAGAGCTGTGAGTCCACCGAGAGTCGTTATGAGATCTGCTGCTGCGTAACAGATGGCTTTAAACCGCGGCAGCTTAAGACAGCAAACATGGATCATTAAACACCTTCTGTTGGTCGGGACTATGGGCCAGCTTAGCTGGGTGGTTCTGGCTCAGGATCCCAGGAGGCTGCAGTCCCGCCAAGCGACTGGGCAGGGCCCAGTCCTCTCCCCACGTGAAGGGGTGGAAGGCTCCGCCTCCAATCTCACTTTTGGTTGTTGGCAGGCCTTGGCTCCTCCCAGGCTGGTAAACTGGGGGCTTTCCCATTAAAGCAGGGGTGTCAAACTCTTGTTCACCGGGGGCCGCATGAGCCTCGCAGTCGCCTTCAAAGAGCCGAGTGTAATGTCAGGACTGTATACATGTAACTACACCTTAACCAGGGGCAAGGAGCTCGGCGCTGCCTCCGGGTGGAAACAAGGTGGGGGGCCGGATTCCGCCTGCAGGCCTTGCGTTCACCACCCGTGCTAGGGCTTCTCAGCGCACAGTCGGCTTTGGTTTCCTCCGTGTGAGTAAGCAGACAGCATCCCCGGATGGAAGCTGCAGTCTTCTTATAACCTAATCTCAGAAGTGATGTCCCATCATTTTTGCCATATTCTGTTAATCAGAAGCAAGGCCGTGGTCCAGCTCCTACCCAAGGGAAGGGGGTTATTCAAGGGTGTAGGCAGCCGGAGGTGGGGATCACTAGGGGCCGGCATCGGGTCTCCCTACAACAATCACAGCAGCAGAAATAGACATCCACGTTTTGCAGTAGGTACCTGTTCTTTGCAGCAACAGCTCTTGTTCGGCTGCTGGGCCCTGGTGGAGACTGACCTGGTACCCGGGACATCTAGAGCTCATTCGACCTGCGCTCCGCATGACCAGCTGAGTGTTCTCTGACCCACCAGGATGCAGGCTGCGGGGAGGCAGCAGTAAGCCAGCATCAGGCGGACGTGGAGTCCGTGAGATTAGGCTCAGGGAGTCCCCAAAGATACGAGATGTTGAAGGGTGTGGTACGGTCTCCTGCAGCACCTGCTCCTGCTAACTGCTGCTGCCCCCACCTTGTGGCCCCTCGGGGGAGTCCCCGTCAGGGATACCTGGGCAGGAAGAGCTCAGGCCTCGTCTGCAGGTGGCTCTGCACCATGCGTTGGCCTCACCTGGAGGCAGAAGCTGCAGCAGTCCAACCCCCCTCCCTCGGTGGGGGGCCAGGGGGCAGTGGGGACGAAAAGCCTCCCAGCAGGCAGCACTGGAGCAATGCATTTGGTCGTCCACTCTGTCTGGACCAAGAGATGGCCAGCGTGCGAATATACTGATTCGGTTCGTCTGAAATGATGTGGACTCAGAACAAAAAGACTTGGCCGATTGGTGAAGACTGGTGACCAAGGATGGCGGAAGAGGGAAGTGGGTGAAACTTTCCGGATAAGCGCAGGGTGTGAAGAAAAACTGGTGCCCCGTGTGGCTATTCACAAAGGGCACCCACGGAGGAGACAGAATGACCAGCGTGCAGCACGTCGGTCAGCCTCTTCTGGTCAGCCTCTTCCGGCAGACAGCTGGGCGGGGCCTGGTGGCTGCAGCGGGGAGGTGAAGGTTCCTAGGACAGGCCGGGTTTCAACACTGCAGGACCGCCCTCCTGAGGCTGGTCTGCATGCCTGGTCGCTGAGTTGCCCACACAGCCCCTTTCCTCAAGAAAGACCAGAAAACAAACACCCTTGGGGTTGTGGGGGGGGGATGCAAAATTTATCTTCCCTGGAAAGGACTTACTCAGGATTTGCCGTCTCTGCCCACGGAGCTCTGCAGTGTGACTGACTGTCCTCGTGCCAGTGCGGGCTTGGTTGACTGCTCCAGCGCCAGGGGCTCATTTCTGAGTCATCCTGGAGGCAGGGAGGGAGGGAAGGAAGGAAGGAAGGAAGGAAGGAAGGAAGGAAGGAAGGAAGGAAGGAAGGAAGGAAGGAAAAGTAATATATCAAAAATGTTAAAAGTAGCTGCTAATGGGAATTAGGGTAATATGTATACAGGGGTTGGCAAAAGCAGGTTAAATTACCAGCCCTCATTACCTAAAAGATAAATTATAAATAAAAATATAAAATAACAACAATAAGACAACACAAATACATAATACAATAATTAATAAACAATAATATGAGAATAAACTGTTTCACATACTTTCAGCTGTAACCCTACTTTTGCCCACTCCTATACATGTTGCTGTTTTTTTTTTCGTTTTTCCCAATTCCCCAAATTACGCAGCTAGACTCATTTGGTAAAATAAGTTCTAAAGGGGACCGTAGACAGCTTTAAAGCGGTATTCCTGGAAGAGCTGTGTCCTGACTGGGAAAGGGCTGCTGGGAGGCCACTGGGCTCGAATCACAATTTCAGTTCTGTTATTTTTGGGCTGGTGCAGCCTCTCTCTCAGCAGGTCCATTTCTCCGTGATCTCAGCGAGGCCAGCGCACAGAAGCCTCTGCAGGGAGCCTCAGAAAGAAGCAGACTCCCACCCCCTGCCCCTCGGAATTCTGACCCAGGAATCTGCATGTTTTCAAAAGGACCCTCTGACCCCCGCCAAGCAAGCGACTGGTTTAGATTGTCCATATGACACCTTTTAAGGAACCCCAGCTTACAGGACGCCCCGAGGCTGGGAGAATGCTGGGCAAATTCACGTACAACTTGGGAAGAAGCAGGTGCAGGTCGGGCTGTTGTTCTGCTGTCAATAGGATCAGATTCCAGAAACTCAAGTAGAAAGACAAGCCCAAATCCTTTTTGCCTCTGCTCAGCATTGATTCAAAGGGGAGCGCGTCACCGACTCACGTTACCAGCCTAGGTGTGCAGAAGGGTCCTATCAGCATGAGAAAGGGCTATCTGATGGCCCTTTCGGACGGAGCACATCACAGCCGCCTCCGAAGCCAGCGGGGACAAATAGATGGGAGCTTGAACACCGGCTTCACTGCCTTCTGCTTGTCTGCTGTGGGTGCCTTAACTAAGCCGTCGGAGCCCGGGATTTTTCAGGAGAGTAATATTTTTGATCTCTTAGGGAAGTATGACTTGAGTTGAGATACTGAAACATTCTAAACCTCAGCTCTTGTACACAATAAAGAGGACCGGAGTCTCCAATATTCTTTCCCGCTCCAAAATTCTTTGTCTATTCCACCAGGATCCTAGCTCTATGATAACCTAAGTGGAAATATTCAGGTCCTTACCAAAAACATAAAATCACAATTTTGAGAGAAAGAAGATGCCATGAAAATAATTCTGCTGGCTTGGGTAGAAAATTTTTCGATAACCAGCATATTGCTAAGTTGAGTGCCGCAGTGACAGGTGCAGGAGAAATGAGCCACCCAGGGAAGCTGAAGGGCCGCCTGACCTCTCCGAGTCCACCTTGGCAAGGGTCCCCTGCCTGGCTCGGCGTGCCGCCTTATCGGAAACACGCCGTGAGTGTCCTCAGTGGACCGTCTGTCTCGGGAAAAGGCTCCATTGACGAGAAGCCCGAGTTGCATCACCCTGACGCCCGTGCCAACGGCTCCGAAGGGCTTTGTGTGGAGAACGGGTGACGTGGAATTCCCAAGGAGCCTTGGAGCCGAAATAGGGCATGGCTTCACTCCTGTGCGGGCTCAGGTTCCCTGCGCTCTCCCCCGCGGAGAGCACACAGGGGAAAGGCGTTCCTCCCAGAAACCGAGGGCCTGGCACCCTGCCCTTCCCCACTTTCTCTCACCTCGCTGGCCCCCCACCGTGTCCCCTCTGACACACAGAGTTGGGGTTTCGGGAGACAGCGGACCCTGGTTGCCCAGCAGGGATTCTAAGGCACAGATACTTGCAGCTGAGACTTTTCTCTCAAGGGCACGTCACATCTGCCAGTTGGCTTCGCGCAGTGACTGAATGTCCCAGTTATGAGTTTTTGCCAAACGGACGTGCAGGTTTAAAATACTACACAGGTACGTGCCACGGTGGGCCGTTCTATTCCCTGGAGGGCTCCCCCTGGCCTTCAGAGGGGGTACGGAGCATCCCGGAGGCAAGGGCACACGGGGTAAGTTAACCAGGCTCTAGGGACCCGTCAACAGGGCCCGAAATGAACCACAGTGGAAAACAGAAGGGCTGCTCAAGCCACACGGTGGGGAAGAGCTCGTGGGGGTCAGGGGTCATGGTCAAGTTACGGATCCAATCCAGAGAGCCCTCGAGGACCCGGAAGCGGATGCAGAGCCCCACAGGCAAGGCCTGGAAACCGAGCTGGAGTCTGCTGCAGAAAGGGAGCACTGGGCAGTGTCCTTACAGCCGTCCTGCCGTGTCCTCGTTGTGTGAAGGGTCCAGGTGACCCACACAGGCCAGTCCGATGCTGAACTGGCCTTGGCCCCTCTGAAAGACCTTGATGCCACCTCGCTGGGGCCCACGTCCCCATGCTGGCTGTCGGTAAGCGCTGCAACGATATTGCCTCATCGATTTGGCTGGTGTATCGTCTCTTTTCCGACCATAGGCATGCAGTTTTCTCTGTCACTCCTGGGTCATGCATGAAGGTCCATGATGATCTCCCCCCCACCCCCGGGCCCCATCTCCTGACTTGGTCTTTCTGTCACAGTGCACAGTGATACTTGGAGTCTTCCTCTTGCGTTTCTCTCTGTCCTTCTGCCTCACCTCCTTTGTTGTCAGTGGATTCTCTGCCGTGCTCACTTCTTCCCCCTCGGCTTTTTCCCATCAGGTCTCTGTCATTCCCTTAGAATCCCCCTCCCCCACTCCGTCTCTTTCCACTCATCACAGCTCCGCTTCCTGCCTCTCCCCGCGATCAGCCATCGAAGGTAAAGTGGACATGATCTCTCAGAAGGGCTCTTGGCGCAAATATATCTTTAGCCTTTTCAATGTGGCTACCAAGCTGAAAAAAGTTTTATGGTCTTGCATTGGAATTGCTGTGTATATCAAGCTATATATTCTGTACTAAAATTTAAAAATTATATCTATATAAGATATATATAAGGAGTTTTGTGATTATTTTTTATTTGATAATTTTTTCTTTTTTTGTAATTTTATTTTAATTGTTGTTCTTGTACAGTTTTCTGTCTTTTACTCCCATCCCGGCCCACTGCCCCAGCCCTCCCCACCTCCCTCCCATTTTGTGTAAATATTGATGATATTTACACAAAATGATGATAAACATGATTTGTCAGGCTTCCGTTTCCAGGCAGGATAGAGTAACTAGGTTTACCCTTCTGCCTGAGACAACTTAAAAAGTGAACAAAGCATACGGGAAAATCATATTAAGCATCAGGTGATAAAGGAGTGTGTTCTCGGAGAGATGGGAACCAGCCACAGGGAGCCCTGGGGCTGTCCCCGCCAACTGGAAGCAGGAAGCTTCCAGGCCAAGGCACTGGGAGGGGCAACCAGGGAGGGCCTGGTGGGCTCTCGGAGTTGAGGATGCTGAGGGAGAACCCAAGGAGACCGGGAGGGTGGGCGTTTGCATCACAGAGTCCTGGAGGGGAGAGAGACACCTCCAGAGGGTTCCCCTCCAATGTCCCACAAGGCGCTGAGGAGTGTCTGCACGTGAAGGAACTTCCTGAAGCTGTGACAGAGGCACCTTAGAGGACAAGAGGAAACGGTAGTTGGTGCTCAGGCAGGGCTGACAAGTGCACCTGTCCACTGCACCCCTGACCCCCGGCCCCCGTCCCCAGCATAGTACAAAACCTCATCGTTCACAGGACCTGTTTAGAGTACACGGAACGGTCATTCCAGAAGAGGGGGATAATTAGTCCAGAATAAATGCTGAATTGGTCCCACCCAACAAACTTAGAAGACATCTAAAAGGGCTAAATTTTCTCCCACTAACTTAACTGTGGCCCAGAACCAACCTCGAGGATGTTGATAAGAATACAGCACCATCCAGCCCCCAATAAGGGAAAACCCATTGTGTCTGGCATCCAATCAAAACTCAGCCGCCCAGAACGGAAGCAGAGCTCACTGGGCAGGACCCGCGTGCGGGGCATCCAGGCCGCAGGAGACTCCGATCGCCATGGGGTAAGCGGGACCCGGAAAGACAGCGGAGCAGCAGAGAGGAAGCCTGGCTGGTCCTTCAGTGACGCCGAGTCCCCCCAGCCCCAGCCCAAGAGGCTGCCAGAAGCCAGAGCTGCTCCTCAGAAGGGGACCGCAGGTCAGGCTGTGCCCCGGGTGCACTCGTTGCGGAAAGTCCCTGCGCGGAGGCAAAGGTCTGGTGCTCAGATAAGCGAAGAGGGAACAAGGAACATGATAAAAGGAAAAGAGCAGGGTGAAGCTGAGGGAGAAGAGAAGGAAGACCAAGCCCAGAAGAGACAGTGAGGTCTGCCCTGTACCATCTTCGCTTATTTTCTGATACGTTTGTTGTACGAGAAGCAAATGGCCTGAGAATCCTCATAACGCCCAACCGGGAGTCTGAAGACTGGGCTTTCGCTGGCCCTGACCTTGCCCTGGAGTCTCCCATAGGACCTTGGTCATCGCAGTCGTCTTCACTGCATGTAACGGGAGGCCACGTAAGGTCCCTGACGATGATCTCAGTGAGCGACTCATGTCCCTGTCCAATTCTGCCTTCTTTCCGAAGGAACAAGCCTCAGCTTTTCAGCCCTCAGTTCCGTGTTTTCATCTGACTATTTCACTTCAAATTCAAGTGGAATAAAACTAACTGACCTGTGTCTACGGCCCACCCAAGTTCATCTTCCCTGTTTCTTTTTTAAATTTTTAACTACACACATGCATTAACTACCCACAACGTGGCTGGATGCTATGCTAGGGACAGGCCACGGCTCGGCCTCTCGGGGCTTGGGGGATTCACAGCTCTGGGGCAGGGAGGGGGAAGTCAGTTCACTGATGCCTGAATGGGCCATGGGACCAGAAACTATCATAAAAGCCCAACCAATCAGCTCCTTCCTCTGCATGTCTGGGCCCAGCCTGCGTCCTGGTCACCATGCCTGGTCCCTGTCTCTGGGCTCCTCTCCAGACTCCCCAGGCCCCGCTGCCCACGAGCCCTGCACGCGGCTTCCGCACCCCGGTGACTGCCCGGTCCAGCTGGCGCTCCAGCAGCTCTCTGCTGACTCCTGAATTCTGAGCCGTGCCCGGCGCGTATCACCTACTCAAAAAATGACAGAGTAGAGACTTCTGCTGAGCTCAGACATGCCTGTTCTGCTCTAGCGAGGGGGAAATCTTGTAGTGATAGGATGTGGGAAATGACTCCACCTGCGTTTTGTGATCTGCACCGAATTAGGCTAAATGGCAAATCGTTCGTATTTATCTGAGGCTAGGATGGATGTGGTGGGGGTTGGCTGTCTTCTGCAGGGGTGGCGGGGGGGTCGTTGCTTGCGGAGGTGGGGCTGTGGGCAGGGCAGTCTCCATGGCTGACATCCTAGCAGCGCAAGGAAACCAGAACACCCCCTGGCTGACCCCGGTGTCTGCTAGAATGTGGGGTGAGGCTGATCCTTGACGCCGTCTCACCTGTTCTTTCTGTAACTTTTCTGGTCAGGATCCTCTCCTGGGTGTGATCCCACGTACCTGTCATCCAGTCCTCAGGAAGCTGCCCCCTCATTAAGCCTTAGGGCGTTAACCCCCCAAGGAGGTTCTGCATTTTTATCAGAAGTACTAAAAATGTCTTTAAAAAAAAATGCCTCCAAACTAAAACAAAACAAAACAAAACAAAAGCCCAGCTAATGTTAATGTGAGCTCTCTCTGTTGTTTACATCTTTAGCATTAAACTGTATGACTAATTACTCAGGCCAATCCTGCCTCTCATGAGGTCATTTACATAATATAAATACTTAAATCATTTGTATTATTTTATTTTTTTTCACACCTTATGTCTTTTCACAAAACAGTTGAAGGACTTGTCATAAGCACATACCATAAAATGAGGCGGTACCAAGAAGAAGTTGAAAAAGTCAGGCCCAGAGACAGGAAAGCTAGAGTAGAAAGTCATGTCCAGGCTTAACAGTGGGGCACCAGTGAGCCGCTCCAGCTGAGTTTCGGGTCTGGTCTAGGATTCCTGGCGCAAATGGGAAGGGCCATGTGGTAGGTTACTGGTTATCCCCTCCCCCTTTCCCCCTGGCTGCCCAAAGCCCCCGTTTCCTTAAGGGAAGTACAGAGCTTTCCCTAACCCAAGACCCTAGCAGACATTTCTCCCATGAGCTATAAGCTTTATACAGTCTCGCCACAGTCTGCACACCTGCGCGGAATAAAAGGCACAGAGCCAAAAAGAATATAAATTTTAGCTGAATCAAAACCTAGTGAATGGTTAACTCGGGCGGCGAAGGAAACGGCACGCAGAGGCGCCGACTTCAACTTCAAGAGGGTTGTGTGTTTGTTTACTGGCTTAGATCTCAGTGGCAAACAGCGAGGGACTTAGGAACCCTCGTCTGTGCGCTTCAGGAACATCACCCAATCACCTGCTCGAGTTGCATCATTTTTTTTTGACTCATATGGAGAGAGTTGAAATGATGTTCCCTTGAAAATTCTGTTTGCTGAACTGTGTGATTCCTGCATTATTTTTTAGCATATGTAAGTTGTTCTCTACATCATTCCATTGCTTAATTTAATGGGCCAGTGGGGAAATAATCACAGTTTCTAAGCAAAAGGTTTGTGCCGTGTGGGTATCGTTGACCCGGATGAACATCGAGTATAGTGATTAAAACTGTAACAAACACGAAGCTGGCAGGCTTAACACAAAGGAAGACCATGTCACCGATTGCCTGAACCACGTCCAAGTCCAGCCCGAGGTGCTCCTGCCTGCTCGTGGGATTTTCCAGACCACTGCGTGTTCTGAGCCTGTTACTTGCCACCCTGGGGCCCTGCCGGCTCAGCCCCTCCCCCAGGATTTCCTCCCGGTCTCCTTGCTCACTCACCTATTTGGACCCACTCCTCCAGCTGTGCCCACGCCGTTGGTTGCTTCCTGGGGGTGATCTGGGGTTCAGTCCTCGGCTCTGTGCCCTGAAGTCTGCGGAGAGGGTGCTCCTTCCTTCCCCAGCACCCAGGAGCCGGATGCAGCCAGTTCCAGTGTCCCCGGGTCCCCATCACTCGTGAGTGTGGTCAGCATTCATCTCCTTTGTGCGCTGGGTGGAGTCAAAGATTGACAAAACAGAACTGCTCCTCAGAGGCGTTCAACAAAATGAGAAGCTCGAGAGTGCATTCATTCACTCATCGTTCATTCATTCATTCATTCACTCCCTCACCCACTGTCTATTGTGTGCCAGGCACTGGAAACACTTAGGTAAAAGTCACAGACATTGTCCATCTTCACAGAGCTGCATGAATGGCCAGGGAGGCAGTCATTTCAAGGCCGCTTCTTGCTCGTGTATCATTCAGTTACATAGCAGACACCATTGATGGGGCATTGAGGCAAGAGCGATATGACAGAAATGGTGTGTCCTTAATGGCAGCTACTGACTGACTGATCCAGCACAGCGGTTCCCAGACAGGGTGCTCGGGCCCCTGCCCTTGCCCCAGATGCATTCGGCAATCCATTTTTGGATGTCGCAGCTGGATGGTGCCTTGCAGTGGTTCCAAATCAGAGAGGCTATCAAGTCTAAAATGCCCACAGTCCTGAGGCTGAGAGTCCCTCCCCGTGTTTCTGAGAGAGCAACTAGCAGGAAAGCTTCCTTTAGCCTGGCATTGATTATTACAACTGAGGGCTGACGTTTAGTCGTGTTAGCACTATTCTGCACATGGAGAAATGTGCCCAAGAAGTGTGCCATGGCTAACAAGTGGCAGAGCAGGGAGTCGAACCCAGCAAGTCTGGCCCTTCACTCTTCTCTGCCACAAACAGGGGGCATCTCTAACTCAGAGGCCAGGCTGGTCCCTCGCTCATTAGCAAATGCTTTAGTGACATGGTCAGCTCTCTGCTAGCGATAGGCTTCCGTCGGAAGCTTGAGGTTGACGTGACAGTGTGTAATTTATCCCCAGTTTGGGAAAAGAGAGTTTGACATGACATTACACATCAAGGTTTATCAGGGGTGTCCAACCTTTTGGCCTCTCTGGGCCACACTGGAAGAAGAAGAGTTGTCTTGGGCCGCACAGTAAATACACAAACACTAACGAACACAAACAAACAAAATCTCATGATGTCTTAAGTAAATTTATGATTTTATGTTGGGCCACATTCATCGCCATCCCGGGCCACATGCGGCCCACGGGCTGCGAGTTGGACACCCCTGCGGTTAGGTCATGGTTAATGGCTCTCCCACGTGGGTGTGCCGTGGCTCCTACCTCTGGCCCACTTCACCAGAATCAACAAAGACCACCAGCCACGTCTGCTGCAGCTCTGATTGTGTTGACGTGGAGGAAGCCATGACACTACACGCGGTGGGGTGGAGTCAGTAGCCCCGATGCCCTCAGTTTGCCCCGTCTTATGCTTCGGCTGCACTTTGCAGGATGTCAGTCTTCCGCTGCACTGAGGGCGCCTGGGAAGTTCGGGGTGAAGTTTTAGGATCAGACTGCATTCCTGTCATCCATACCTTGACTTGCGTTACGGTGCCTGGACACCCCTGGCCTGTCATTGGATCTCGTTCCTCCACCCTGCAATCTAACTGAGAGGAGGAAACCAAACACCTGGCTGCCCACGTGACAGGGCAGAGTTCTCCTGTCTTCTCACCTGAGTGCCACAGGCCCGCGCCACCCACAAGAATGAGAAGGTAACTCAGAATATGTGGGGTCCTTGCAGCCCAGGCGGATATCCTTATGGAGAAGAGGAAGTATGGGCCCCTCAAATCGCAGGTCAGTGTGAGTGAAGCGGGTGCGCTTTCGGTCCCGGTCCGTTTCTGAAATGATGTGTGTGTCCCTGTAGACTTGGCTGCTTCCTCCTGAGGTCCTCGGGGTAGGTGTGGGTGCGGGCATCTTTCACGGGCCCCGTGAAAGTTATTACAAAGAGCAACTTCCCTAGAATTCGCACCTGCTTGGCTGACAGCGAAAACGTCCTTGTACTGAGAGCCAGGGACACCTTCTAGTGGGTCAAATGTCAAGGCTGTTGCTATTCTTTTTTATTACGTCTGTCGTCTGAACCGTTGTCGTGGAGAGGTGAGGTTGGCAGGTGACCTGTGGTGGGTGAGCACATTGTCCCCTCCGTGCCTGATACCTGCCCTGGCGGACCACCTCTCTCCCATATGACTCAACAGGTGTCGGAGACACTTTGCATTCATCACGTCTCTGAATTCCCGGGGCACGGTTGCCTGGTGGGGTTTTGTTTCCTTGTCCTGTAACAGTTGCAGAGAGTCGAAGTATCTTTCAGTGAACAATGATGCGGTGACAACGGCATCTACCACTTACTGACTGCGGCGTGCCAGGCTCAGTCCGGCTGCCTTACACGCTCCACCTCGCTCGCCCGCAGGACAGCACCTCTGTTCATTTATTCCCGCTTCGCGGAGGAGTAAAGCACAGTCTGCGTTAAGTTTGCACAGGTTGGGGCAAGTCACGTAGCTCGTGAGAATGCAGCAAGGCTGGGATTTGAACTCGGGCCGCCTGACACCAAGGCCCACGTGATTAGCCAGTTTCCTGCCCTGGGGACTCTTCTTGGGCTCAGGGTTGACCTGAAGGATCGCAGGGCACAGAGACAGTGGAGTAAGAAGTGGAAGAATAGAACGGGGGGGAAAGGAGTGGAACCTTAGTCCAGGAGGTGGGTGGGGTATTTGTTTCTGATTTTTCTCAGCCAGGTGTCGCTTCCGGGTTTCACAGCAGCGCTAGGAGGGGCCTGCGGCACCGTGTAAACCGAAGCCGCTCTCCAGACAGATAATACGGCGTGTCATGGATTTCACTCTTAAGGGCACACGCTTAAAACATTTTCCTAGTGTTACAGTTCTCAGCCTTAACTCAGATACAATTCCCTACGCTGCTCTTTCCCCGTTAAGAGGCAAGTAGAAGCGAGTGTAATCATTTGGTTAGAGAAGTAGCATGTTCGTTGAGTTATAATTTCTATCCAAAATTTTGTCTTTAGAGGCACTTTTTTTAATAGTTAAGCTGTGCACGGACTATAAACCTTGAGAGTAAAACAGGAAATGTAGGTTCTTCTCAAGTACTTCCCAACACTTCTTGACTTTCACCTGCTTTTGATTCGGCCGTTATACCTGCAAATATTTCACCTGACTCACCGGCAAAAGAAGGTTGTCGAGTGCGTCACGAGGTAAGCGGTCATCTGTAACCCACGCGAAGGCACTTGGTGTCAAATTCTGTCATTTCATCCTCACGCCCCAAAATGCAGGTGCTGGTGCCACCCCCATTTTACAGACGGTAAAACTGAGGTGGGGAGCGGTGTGGAAACTGGCTCAGATCTCACAGGCAGTGTCAGAGCTTAAACTCAACCTAGGTCTCCGTAGGAAGTCAGTCATTTCACTTTTGCTTCAACCGTGTCTGTCTGGGCTTCAGACGAAGGAGGGTGAAATCTACAAGCGCCGCCTTCTTTTCTCTGCTGACAATCTGAGTGCTCTGTTTTTCAGCCCCAGCCTAGACTTGCGGCTATAAAAAATTTACGATAAGCCTTCTTCACTAGAAATGGAAGACCAAGGCATCAGGGAGCCCAGCTGTGTCGCAACCCTCCCAATGCCGCCGCGGGGGTTAGAAATTCTCCACGATTTTCCGGTTTTAGACCCTGAGCTCCCTTTCGTGCGCCCTTTGCTCCCCAGCCGCACGAGGTGACTCCTCATACCTTACGCAGGCCTTTTTACGTAGCAAATTTGCCGAGGGTTTAACATGTGCAAGGCAGCCTGTGAATCTGGGGAAATCCAGATGGGCATTCCGCCGGCTGGTGGGGAGGGCAGTCAGAGGTGCAGGTGCCTTTGTCGCCGGCCTTCGCAGGATAAACATCCTCAAAGAGAGATGCAGAAGAATTTCTGTGGGAACTCAGGAGAGGGAATGGCTGAGTTGGGCAAAAGTATCATGCGAGCTGTTTCTTGGCCCAAGGATTCTGGCAGGTAGAGAGGGTGGAAGGGCGTTCCAGGCCTTCCCAAAGCCGGGGCCTCAGCAAAGACAGCTGGGAAGCGCTGAGCCCCTTCCCTACACCTTGCCTTCTGCATCTCTTTCATTTGGCCGTTCCTGGTGTGTAGCCTTTATTTGGGGGGAGTGGGCGGGGGGGGACCAGGTAAGAGTAAGTGAAATGTTTTCCTCAGTCCTGGAGCTATTCGAGCCAATGATTGTACCTGAGGAGATCGGTGTGGGGAACCCTCATTTGGAACTAGCTGGTCAGAAGTACGGGCAGCCAGGTAGAGTCAGGGTCCCACTGGAATGCGGAACACCCAGCTGGTATCTTCCAAGAAACGGAGAATTGCATGGTGTGAAAACCCCACACGCATTTAGTATCGGAGGTGCTGTGAGTAGAAACAGTGGAGACCTCTTAAAAACTAAATTCATTTAAGTCCTTTCCCTGCAGCTCAGTTAGTTAGAGTGTCGTCCCGATATGCCAAGGTTGTCGGTTCGATCCCTGGTCAGGGCACATATGAGAATCAAGCACTGAATGCATCAGTAAGTGGATCAACAAATTGATGTCCCCCCTCCCCCGCCGCCTTCTCTCTCCCTTCCTCTTTCTAAAATCAGCCAATTAAAAACACTAAATTCCTTTAAAAGGCACATTTCCTGCCATTTGCAGGCATTAACATACGAGGAGCATTCCTGGGTCTGGGGATGAGAGGAAAAGTCTAATTTCACGCCGTGTGTCTTCATTTCGTGTCTGTGGTTCCTAATCATGTAAAGTCTAGGAAATTGTTAATTAGACAGTATGCTCAGTGCCCTTAAGTGGTTTTCATTTTGGAATGCTTTATGAATGTTAATGATTCAACCTAGAATCTGTGAAGTAGATAGATTATTTTATAGTCTGAGTGGCTATACTCTTGAGAGCCTGTGATTTTTTTCTTAATGCAGCAAACTCAATAGCTTTTAAAGTGTGAGACTTCTTTATAGCCAGAAAGGATACTAGATACCTCTCTTCAATGCAGCTAGACACACTTTCCTGCTCTCTTACAGAACCTGCAAAAGTAACGCTTCTAACATCGTTTGAGAGCCTGCCCGTTAAAGTTGGGGAGAATCTGGCACCAGGACCTCAGCCAATTCTTTTGTCTCCTCTGTGTCTCAGTGTCTGGGTTTGGGTGTCTTTTGAGAAAAGGAAACCTAGCTGAAGCTTCTTCTTGTTCCCTTTCAAGAGTACCTGTTTCTCCCCACATCTGAAAATGTTGGTGTTTATTCCCCATGACCGATTCTGGTTTCCTTCAACTTCATTCCACGCATTCTTCCTTGGACATAATTTTTATGTGAACGGATTGGATAAATAGGCAATGATTAAATAATAAAATCGATTGATTGATTTTTAAAATATTAAAAACTCTCACTCATGTGGAGTTCACTCTAGTGTGGATGAGGCATTTAAATCATTTCTTTCCCCTGTATAGCTAACCCACCGAGCCACACCAATCAGGACTAGAATGTAAATTTCTTTCTTTCTTTTCTTTTTCTTTTCTTTTCTTTTTTTTTTTTTTAGGATTTTGTTAGGTAGGACTCAATTTATTTACATTTAGAGAGAGGGGAAGGGAGGGAGAAAGAGAGGGAGAGAAATATCGATTGTGAAAGATACATTAATCAGTTGCCTCTCACACGCCCCTAACTGGGGACCCTGGTGCACAACCCAGACACATGCCCTGACTGGGAATCAAACCAACAACCTTTTGGTTCACATTCTGGTACTCAATCCACTGACCCACACCAGCCAGAGCTGGAACGAAAATTTCTTAAGAACAAGAAGTCTGTCTTGTTTTTTATCATAATCGTGACACCTAGCACAGTGCCAGGCAAATTCTAGACAGTAGCTATTTGCTGAGTGAATGATGCACAGCTGTTTGGTGTTACGGAAAATGAAACATGGTTACAAAGAGAAATACTTTGCCTAAAATATATCTAATGTGTTTTAGAATAAGCAGAAATTACTTTTGTGTGTGCACATGTTAAATTAACCCTATCATCATTATCATCCATTATTTAACAGATTCAAATTATATTTTGGATATAATCTGAAGAAGCTAGACTCCCCGGGGCAGGAAGGCGTGGCACAGGGGTGTGAAGTGTGCCCTTCCCAGGGAAGTCCACACAACTGCAGGTATTAGTAGCGACAGGAGGAACCACCTGCAGGAATCTGTTCAATGATTGCATGGCGTTTTGTGATTGCAAAGATGGAAACCAAAGGTCCCCCGTTAGTTTATTGAATATATTGTTTTCTCCTCAAGTTTTTGCATAGGAGGAGGTGCCAGGAAGCCTAGAGTTAGTTCCAAAGGGGCAACCAGGGTTACCAGGGGAACCGCAGGGAACAGTGTTTGTGTTCCAGGCTTCTGGAGGACAATGATTAAAAGGACGAGAGCCAGAGCAGGGGCACTCAGGAATCCACTGGGGACCCCTGAACGTGGTCCTTGGCCCCCATCACTCTAGGGACACTGCCATGGCCACAGGCGATCGGAAATGAGGGGCGACACCCACCATACCCTGTGGACTTGCCTTCTCTGTGATTGTGTACCGGGCTCCTGTTGTTAGGTACGAGTCAATTAAGTAACGATGCTTGGACCAAATAGATACAATAATTTGAAGCTTTTGATAATCAGGTAATTAATATAGGCTTTACTATGACTAACAAATATTTGTGTACAATGGTATGACATCATGACATTCTTATTTAATTCAAGCATTTTTCCTGGGAGTTAGAAGTTATTATAACTTCTATTTAACACCAGAAGAAACAGTCTAAGATAATGCATGCAGTTGGTGATGGAGGGATGCCTAAAAGCTGGGATTTTGATGAAAAATTTAGAATTTTTTTCCTTGACTCCAGGCTACAAAGAAACTGATTTACATATCTAAATCTCCCAATATTTTTATCACTCATTTATTTATTCTTTCTCCAAACATGTGTTGAGCATCTGTTTTGTGGTGGTTTCGTCATCTGTAAAATGGGAAAAATAATAGTACTTACCTTATAGACCACGGATGCGAAAACTGAGATATAAATTATTGTGCTTAGTTCTCAACAAGAGCTCAACTGAGCTCTTAGCTATCACTTCCCTGATGGAACCACGTCAGAAGCGAGGTTGGGACGTGCACAAGATGTGCATATGGGGGTGAACACGGAGCTCTGAGGCTGAACTGTGCAGCTCACTGGTGACATTTCTCATCAGGGTGCGGGTGCTGGGGTGGCGGGTGGCGGCAGCAGAGAACCTGGTGATGGGCGTGAGGAGTGGTGGGAGGAATATTATTTTTAAAATGTTCACTTCTTCAGTCTCCAAAAAGAGTAGGAATGACAAATAAATGTAGATGAAGACAATCTGTAAATTTAAAAAACGCGTGGAATTATTTATTAGCCTATATGAAGAATGTAACAAATTGGCCTTTAATTGGGCATTATTAAGTATATTGACCTGGGTATGGAACTTTCTTTTACCTTCTAAAAATACATCATTTTTTAGTGGCTGCATTAGTCAAGAATGAGATGATTATTATTGAGGGTTTTTTTTTTAAAGATTTTTATTTATTTATTTTTAGAAAGAGGAAAAAGAGGTAGAGAAACATCAGTTTGTGGCTGCCCCTTGCACGCAACCGGGGACCGGGGACCTGGGACCTGGTTGGCAAACCCAGGCCTGTGCCCTGACTGGGAATCAAACCTGCGACCCCTTGGTTCACAGGCCAGAGCTCAAGACACTGAGCCACACCAGCCAGGGATGAATTGAATTGTTTTATTTAATGTTCACTAAGCCAGTGTTTCTTGAACTATGTTCTGTAGAATGCTGGTATGCTATTAACAAATCACAGGAGTGGAAAATTGTTCGAATTTTTTATAGAAGCCACCTGGCAACAATAGCAATGGCAGGTAATGCCACGTCTTCTTTTTCACCTTCTGAAGTTAAATTAGTTCAATATTTTCTTTAAAGTTTGAAGAGAATAGTTAGCATGTTGCGCGTATATATGTTCCTTGCTACTTGATCATCTCAAACCTTTAAGAACCTGTGAGCTAAACAATGTAAACGAAGCTGAATCAGGAGAATATTGGGAAAAGATTGTTGGTATGAGAGCAGATAATGAATGCTGGTCTTTTTTCCATTGCCGATCAGCTATGTGACTCTGGAAAGTCAATTCCCCACCGCAGTCCTCAGTTTCTTCTTTTTCCTTTCCTCTGTGTTGCCACAGAAACTTTTACAGATGATCTATTTTTAACAGGCAAAATCTAGACAGGGGAGGCCTCTGCTGCCCTGGGCTCCAGGGAGTCTGTCTGAAAACCAGAACTACCTGATCTCCAAGTCCCTTCTGCTTCCTCCTGTCTTTGCTTCCGGTTTGGAATTCCTAGACATATCGGTGATTGGCGTGAAGCAGGATGCAGCTGGTTCAGGCAAGGTCTCAGCATCTGCGGCCGCTCAATGGCGAGCCGAATTGTCTAGATATTTGTGGTATTCTTCTTGTCACTCTAGCAACTTTTTTGCGTATATATTTTACTAAAAACTGCTTGAAATTATTTGGGGCCTCATACAAAGACTCAATCATCGAACATGAACACATTTCCAATGACTTTGAATTTCAAACTGCTCGGCGGTTTCTTGTTTCCTCGTTAAACTGAAAATTAATTTAAAAAATAATTCTAAGTGCGCATTCTATATTTTCTTTTATAACATCATCATGACATGAACTAAAAGTGCACTGTCTGATGATACATCCTGAGAAATGATGACAATTAAAAAATACAATACGGAAAGAACACAGCTCGCAGGCCTTGGACTACCCACGGCAACTTTTTCCCTTTTCCTCTTCTAACATCAGGGCATTTTCTTTTTTTTTCTTGCAGCTAAATAATAAAACTTAGTTCTTTGACTTTTTTTATTGCTTTTGTTCCCATCTGAATCTTCCATCAGCGCTTTCTTCTCAGAGCAGAGCCCATCACTGCAGGCCACCGCTGGCCTGCATTCAGTTCCAGGTCACACTTTGAGGGACCCAGGGACAAATTCAAGAAGAGAATGAATGGACAGCATGGGGGCTTGCAGCCACGCCATTGACAAAAAGGTTGGGAAAAAAAACTGGGGACTTAATCGGGAGAAGGCTGAAGGGAAGAAGTGGTCCAAGGCAGCGGCCTGTGCGGTATTGAAGGGCTGCTGGGTTCAACAGGGACTAAGGGCGACCAGGATAGCCGTTAGGAGCAGGATTAGACCCCGGCGGCGGCGGCGGCAACCTGTTTTGGAGCAGCCTTTGGCCGGGAGTTTTCTATCTCCGCTTCAGGACACAGGCGTAGGCTGCAGACTGCCTCTCAGGTCGGCCGAGCCAGGGTTCAAGTGAGGTTTGCAGAGTGAGAGTAACGGTTGTCGTTTTAAACTTGAGTCCCGTCTCCACTGAACGGTTCCATTTCTGTGTATAACATCGCCTCCCTTTGCTGCGGTGGAGTGACATCTGAAATCTCCCGGTATTTCCTTTCTGTGCGAAACAGTTTTTCTGTGTGTTGTTTAAAAGTAAATTCCTAACATTTATATTAAGCTGGGTGATTGGAAAGAAGCTTCTTCTCTTATCTTCCTCCATGGACTGCGGAATCATGGCTTTATTATGAAACTGCAGGCGGCAGGAACATTGGCCTCATGATAACTGAGAGGATAAAGGGTTTTATGATCTCATCGGAATCTTGACATGTGTGCGTGCACTCTCTGTCTTGTTCACGGTTTTTCCTGCAGAATTTTCTACGCCATTTAAATTCTGCAGATTTTGCGTACAAGCTTGGATTATACTGACAATCACTTATTTTCCTTTCGTGCAAAAAATTTAAAAATTACTTAGAGTCTTTGAAATGAATAGTTTAACTCCAAAAATACCATTACAATATGGGTATTATAAATACGCTAAGACAAAAGTAAATCCTTGCATTTTTAGTTCATAATTTTAAGGCCTTCTGTTTGTTTCAGTTCATAGTTCACTCCTCATGACCAAAATTTTTAAGCAGAATTAGAGGAAAGAAAACGTTTCTGTAAATTCAGGTCAAACAAATAACAAACGGGCGTTCAATGAACTCTGCCTTTTCTGAAGGTGTAGCCTTTAGAGTTGTCATTAGGTCATTTACTTTGAGAAACTGAAAGTTTATGCATCTGATGAGAATTCCAACTTTTCTTCTAATACAAAGCTGGGATGAAAAATTGTTAGGAAGCTTGGTAAGCGAATTTAGACGCTACACGAATTTTCAGTCAGCAAATACGGCAAAGGATCTCCATCAGTGCATTAATTCAGCCTTTCAAACAAAGTGGGTAAGTTCACTGAGACTTTCAAATACTTGGCTTTTCCATATGAAAATCTCAATAGGAACTTTTCAGTAACCTACTTTGAATTGGCCAACGTGACTGTTGACACCAAGATCTGGGGATTAAAAATACCAGGCAAATCTCAACTAACTGTGCAGAGTGTGGCCCAGCTGCTGGAGAGATATTTCCACTTTGAGGACTCATAGCCAGGGGCCGTGAAACACGGATGCACGCATCTCAGCGGAGTGGGACGGAGTTACAACTCCTCTTTTCCGAACTTTTACAGTTTTAAGACCTCTTGAAAGAGTTTTTCCTCCTGTGAAGACTGGGGGATGGTAGGAGGAGCTCTTCAGTGATTCTTCCGGCTTTAGATTTATATGATTCATTGCCTTAGAGCTTAAAGATGTTAGGGTAGCTTTTCTTCCTTACTATCTTACCAGGGCATGTTCGATTAGAATTAGATATTCCCAATATTTTTTTCTGAATATCGAAGCAATATTCGTCTATCATTTTCTGTGCCTTTTTAGCTTTTTGCATAGCCAGCAAAGCTGCCTCAGGGGCTAAAACCAGCGAGCTGAGCTTTACTCGCTGGCCTGGGGGCGCTCTTTCCAAGTCCAGGAGTCGGTTCTTGCCACGCGCGCCCCCTTTCTCCCAAGGGGTAAATGAGCCACGGTGAATCCCAACGCGGGTGCCCATCACTTTCCGTTTCTGGAGAAACCACTCAGAGCGCATGCTCTTCTGACGAAGGGTCCGGAGCGCCATTTTCATATGCAAGAGTGTGTCCCCTAATTAGGCACGTCCTTGGGACACCCGGCATCAAAGTTGTTCACAAACAGGCCCAGGGCCTCTGTGAAAGGACCTCACTCCTCGCGCGCTTCTGCGGAGACGACGGAAAGAAATTCTTTTGTTAATTTTCCCCCCGAGGACCAGTGGCCCTCTCCCGCCCCTCTCTCCGGTCCCCGCCCCCCGGGGGGGCCTGGCCCTCGCGGTGGCGCCCCGCCCCCTAATATAAAGGTGGGCATTTGTGATGGTTTTGCGCCCACAGTGGCGGCCCAAATCAGAGTACGTGGGGGGCCGGATGGAAACGTCTTTCCCGGTGCCAACAAAGCACACGTTCTATCAGAGCCCAGTATGTGTGGAGGAAAGCAGTACGAGATCTGAGCTAGGAGGTAGCGCTTCTGTTTCCATTTTTATTTTTTATACAGACGGAGATCCGTCGGAGGTGGGGATGGGGGCTGGTTGGAAGATGAGCCAGAGGTGAGGCAGGGCACGGGGAGGTGAGGTCTATGTGTGTGCGTGTGTGCGAAAGAGTTTAGAAGAACCTGGGTGCGTGGGTGCAGAGAGAGGGGGACGCCCCGAATCCCAGCCGCCCGCTCCCCGCGCCACCCTTTCATTCATAAGTTTCAGGTCTGGAGGCCGTGCGGGGCTCGGGTGAAGCCAGGGCCCCGCTTCGCTCACAGCAATTGGCGGAAGGTAACAAAGCCTTAGCAACCGGCGCTTGATGACCCGCGGGGCGCTTGGTGACGGGCGCCAGCCGCGTAGAGCCAGGAGCCGGCTGTCCCTTTAAGGGATGGCCGCGGAGCCTTGAAAGTGGAGGGGCAGAGGGAGGGCGGGGAGGAAGGTCTGGGGGCGGGCCCGGGGGGAGGAGGAGGAGGAAGAGTTGCTGCTGAAAGGAGCAGGCGAAGGAGGAGCCGGGGCGGCCGCTGCCAGCCCCGGGCACCGGAGTCTTGCCCGCTGCCCTGCGAGTAGCCACGGGCGCGATCGGGGCCAGAAGTCGGCTGCTCCATGATCACTCTCGGAGCCGGGAGGAGACTTTGCCCGGCCGTGCGAGCGGCTCTGCGTTTCCCAGGCGAGGCAGCGGCGGAGCAGCGGCGGCAGCCGGGTCCCGGTCGGAGCAACCAGAGCCCGGGGCGTGTGCGCCCCGCGTGGAGAAGGCTCGGGTTCCCCACGGAATGTCCCCGGGGCGCCCGGCGCGCTGACCCCCCAGCCGCCTCCGCCTTCCGCGCTCGACGCCTCTCGCGGTCTGGCTCACTGTTCGGGACTGCAAGCTCCCGGGCTTCTGGGCAGGGGGGAAGCCCCCGGGGGCCAGTGTCCTCAGCGGGCCACGACCCAGCCCTCCCCCGAGCGTATCTCGCTTAAGATGGCAGCGGAGTCAGGGGAACTAATCGGGGCTTGCGAGTTCATGAAAGGTGAGGAGCAGCCGCCCCGCCTTCTCCGATCCCCCTGGCCCCCACTCCTCACTTGTCTCCCCTAAGTCCCAACCGCTGCCCCCGGCTTCTCCGGGGCCCCAGGGTCTTGCAGCCGGCGCGCGCGCGCTCAGCCTCCCTCGCTACTGTCCTCTCCCCCAGGACCCCCTGCTTCCGGCTTCTCTGTCTTTCTTGCGTCCCTCATCCCCTCCGCAGCTCCCTCGGATGGCCTCCCCGCGGGTCACGGGACAGCGCCGGCTTCTGCCCGGTTCCCGCACGCAGCGGTGCGGAAGGCGGGGGTGGGGTCCGGGGAATGCTGTAGGTCGTCTTTATCTTAATCTTGCTGGCCTCGGTATTCGGGACACCCCCGCCCTCCATCACACCCCGCTGTCTCTCCTCCCTTCCTCTTCTCAAGTCCCCGGGCTGTAGGAGAAAGCTCGCCTCTCTTCCCCTTCCGCAGTGGCTGGAGATTTCTGAACCCAACTTGCATCTTCAGTTCTACTGGTAGCCCGGCTCCCAGGCGCCCCCCTCGACTTGCAGGCGCTCCCCTGGCTTCTTTGCGCTCCTGTGGCTGGAACCCAGGGCGCCGGGGCGCTCTGCCCCCTGCCGAGTCCCTCCTCACTCAGGTCCTCTGCGTGCCGCTCTGACTGCTGTGCTCTCCTAGCGTCTCCGTCCCTTTCTGGGGGAGATCAGGTTTCAGCAAGAATCCCACGTGTTAATGGTCTTTAAATAATGGGTAGCCCTGGTTATTTTGATCTTCCGTGTATTGTCACCAACCCCCCCCCCCCCAGCTTCCCCACTTCTCACATGTTTTCTCCCATCTTTTAAACTTGTTTTTCAGATCGGTTATATTTTGCTACTTTAAGGAATAGACCAAAAAGCACAGTAAATACCCACTATTTCTCCATCGATGAGGAGCTGGTCTATGAAAAGTAAGTTTCTGGGTTTTTTTTTTTTTTTTTCTCTCTCAACTCTTTAGCTTGTTGACTCTGATGAAGAAACACTGTGCACCGTTATGGCCGTTTTCCTCACTTTCCCCAGTGGTGCAAGTAAAAGTACCAGTTTTGCAAGGCTCAGGTGCTTGGGGAGAGGTGCAGGGAACAGGACAGGAGCCTGCCCACACCTCAGTCCCTTTGGACCGCTGCGTGTGTGTTAGTCCTTTGCATCACCAGGACATCCTGCAGTTGAGGGCTGCTAGCCCTCCCGGAGCAGGACCAGGGAGGGAGCCTTCGCCCTTGCTGGACTCTGAAATGACCTGGGAGTGAGTCCCCTGGTGTTTGTGCATCAGCCTCAGCGAGCTGGCAGCAGGGGCCTCAGCCTCTCGGTTCACAGGCTGCTGTTGTCTCCTGGCCTGTTTTTGTTTGTGCTGCGTGTTGTTTTTGGAAAGTGGGACACATGAAGCTGGATTCAGGGGGGATGTTTGTTTTTTTTTTTCTGTAAGAAGATTTTACCTGTGTGACAAATGAGGGAACTCCAAGCCTCATGGTCTTATTTCTCTTGCCTGTGAGGAGTGGTGCAGGAGTGTGGTGTGCTTTCTTTGGTTACTTTGATTCTCTGGGATTTGGATTTGAGAGAGTAAGATGAGAGTGTGGAGCGGTTTATGGCGGAGGACCCTTGGTCTACAGGAAAAAGGTATCTTAACACTTAATAGTAAACGTAGTGCAGGTTGAATTGGAGGCAAATCTCTATTCAGTAAAAACAACAGATAATAGGGAATAAGAAGACTGAGTTGACTTGATTATGCCCTTTTACTGAAAGAGCTGGTGCTTCAGAGTAGTGTAAGGTAGTCTAGTAAACATTTAGTTTTACTTTCTTGTTTTGTCTAAATGTGCCATTAGATGAACATAGTTAAAGGAACCACGGTCTCTCTGGTTAGCTTCCTGGGACCTGTCCTGTCCACAGGGATTTGGGCAGTCCTGCCTAAGCATTTCTGGGTACCACCAGGCATCCCAAGAGTGCATGTCCTTGACCTTCAAGAGCATATCTTTTATTTGATGGAAAACAAACTTTGATTGTCAGGGATTCTTGAAGCTGACGTCTCTAGGACATTCCCTCCCAGGTGCGGGGAGCAGGGGGCCCCTGGAGTGGCTGAAGTGAAAGCCGGGTCTGACGGAAGGGCGGCCCCTTGCTGTGGCTCTGAAGCCCAGCACTGCCCGGGGAAGGTCTGACGCCCAGGTGTCAGATTACCGCTCTGCCCCAGACGGAGACAGAGGGAGTAATCTGTGGCCTGTCGCCTGACCCGGTGTACCTGGCTGATGTCCCTGCCTGCAGTGTTTACTGCCTGCCCGCTCTGCCTGTGGTTGGGAGTGGGCCTGCTGTGGCTTTCCTTCTTTGGGTGAGTGCAGGCAGGGCTTGGTGAGCTCTCGTGAGTCTGAGGGAAGGGTCAGTGGATGTGCCACCATGTCCAGTTCTGCAGTGACCGACGTGCCAGGGGGTGTTCGCAGGAACAAGGTCCAGCCATTGAGGTCTGCCTCTCGGCCTTTGGGATGGCTGGATGGGGGATCCAGCAGAAAATTGCCGTTGGCCTGCTCAACATGGTGCTCACAGGGTTCTGGTTGCCTCTTGTCCACGCCGAGGGGTTCACGGGGCAGTGAAGGTTGGCTTGCAGGTGGACAGAGTCTCACCAGGCCCAGATGTGAGAGGAGAGATCCCAGACCGGAGGAGAGCCAGGGTGCAGAGGGTGCCCCGCAGGGCGCCCAGGGACTGTGAAGTTCTCCAGTTTGCCTGGCTTGGGTACAGGTCAAGTGGGGATGTGCAATCTGAAGCTGGAAGGTCAGCTGGAGACAGATTGGGTGTCAGGCGAGGAGACGCCACGTCCTAGAACACCATGGGACTCTCCTGAGGTCTTTGGGGACACGGGAAGCCTGGGTCTGTGGTCTAAATAGTAGCAGACATGTCTGGAGCATTTAGGTGCATGCCAGAGGCTGTCTGCCCCAGGTTCTTCACGGCTCTTAGTTCATTTTAGCTCCATGAGGCAGGTACGATGATCATCCTTCACGTGCACAGGAGGAGGGAAGGTACAGAGAGGTTAGGGGCCTTGGCCAGAGCCACAGAAGTAAGAGGCAGCCGAGGTGGAATGTGAAACCAAGCCCTCTGGTGCTGGAGGACGTATCTCCTCTCTCAAAACATTACTACAATAGCATCACTTAAGATGGATGGGACGGGAGGTGGAAGCCCACTTAGAAAAATTTCAGGGTGTTTGGGGTGAAGAGATCCAGGCCCAGGTTAGGACTGTGGTGGCGGTGGTGGTGGCAAGGAGGGGTCTGAATCCATGGCTTGGTGGCAGATGAGCCGGGGAGGGTGAGGCGCTGAGGAAGAGGAGGCTGGAAGAAGTCCTCGAGGCAGCTCAGGTCCTGGGGCGCCGCTGGAGCCGCTTCCTGAGGCAGCGCGTGGGGCGCCAGCGTCGGCCTCTGCGCAAGCATCGGGCGTTCCCTTTTGGTGACGTTGAACGTCAGGCATTTCAGGGCCGTCACGTAAACGTGACGTTCTCCAGTCTGGGAGTTTTCCACAAACTAATGACGGTGCAGCGAGAGAGACGTGAAGCCTGGGGAGAAAGACAGAGAAACCGTTGAGGTCTGAGCGGCACCAGCGTGGCCCGGGTGGGAGGGGAGAGGGCTGCGTGCAGAATCACTGGAGTCCCCGTCGTCGGCTCCACTTCTTGGAAACAGAATGAGTGAGATCAAAAAGCCCCTAAAAGGACCCGGGTCGTGGTGACCTGGGTTCCGCCGATGGAGGGTGGTGTGTGGCGAGAAAAATCTCCACCGTCCTATCATAACGTACCTGTCTCCGAGGAGAGGGGACCCATGGTCCCACAGTGCCCGCACAGCCCTGGGCCCGCGTCCTTTTCTGCCCAATGTTAAATGCAGGGCCGCCTGTCCTGCTCGATTGTCACCGCGGAAATACAGTTATTATTTTTGAGTCTGGAAGTAGACACCTTAAATATTAGGCTGTGAGGGTTCTGGACACAGCTGTGTCTTGTGCAGATTTTCATTTAGGGGGATAGCGCTCGTGATTGAAGTGGCGACCTTCTGAGAAGAAGCTGGTGGAGAAAATTTTGCCACGTGGCCTCGTGCGGGAGGGAAGGCTATTTTATTAGACGTGAAAGTCTGAATTTTCTGCCCCTTTATAAATAGAACTTACCATGTCAGTATAAAGGCCCAAGCAGTTTTAGTGAAATGTGGCTGGTAAGAAAGCATGCATTACATCCTTGGGTTATGATTTCACAGATCGGAATGAAAATCGGAGTATAATCTAAGCCACTTGTGGGACAAAAAGCCCCATGAAAAGGAAGCCTGTCAAAGATTTATCTGGGTCTGGGTCAGCTGCCGCTAAGGCCCGACTCTCCAGAAAGGCTAGTCCTGCAGTTTGGGGAGGTGGGCCCTGCAGTCCTCGTGAAGGCTTACTCTTTGTGACTTGGCTCCCATGTTTTTTGGCTGCAAAGTTAGCAAAATCAAATATGTGAATTGCCATGACCTTTGCGTCCCCTTCTGTGGCAATGCTGGTGCCGGGTTGTTAACGCCCAGAATGCGGGTTTGCCGCGGAGGGTAGAGGAGGGTTGGTCACGTCCAGCCTTGTCCCTGTTTGTTCCCTAGTTGGGTGTGAGGAGGGTAGGGCTGCCAAGGCAGGAGGGAGCACCCCGTGGTCACACTCTGGGGACCAATGGGACACAGGTGCCGAAGAGGCTCGGAGAATTTCACCAATGTTGTGGCACCTGAAGAAGGAGCCACCTCTGTGAGGACTTGGTAGCTCACGTGCAGATTTAAATAATTTAAAACGTTCAGTTTTCATTTACACTTTATTAAAGCAGCCCGATATGAATGCCACCAGGGACCTTGGATAAATGATTTATAGAAGAATGATTTCTTTTATGTAGTCGGGTCACATAGGTTTGAGTTGACGTGTGAACCTGGGCCATCTTGGAAATACATGTGGGAACAGAGTATTTGTGTGAGGTAAAAGTGAGAAGAGACCTTTTTTGCTTTTTAATTTTATTTCATTTTTATTTATATATACTCTATAATTTTTTTTTAATTTTTAAAGTTGATTTTAGGGAGGGGGAGAGAGAGGGAAAGAGACAGAAACATCGATTTGTTGCTCCACTTATTGATGCGCTTATTGGCTGCTGCTTCTAGGTGCCCTGACTGGGATCAAACCCGCAACTTCGGTGTATCAGGACCATGCTCTAAGCAACTGAGCTGACCCGGCCAGGGCTTAATTGGTATTTCACATGGAATATGTAGCAAGTAGGTTAATTTAATGGAGAGGAGACACATACACCTGTGCATGGTCTCAGGGTCCTCCTTGGCCAGCTCACCTCCTGCAGATTGCTGTGATATGGACAGAAGAGGAGATCTGGTTGAATTCAGAGACACATCGCACCTGGAAAGCCCTGTGCCAGGCGGTGTTCTCTGTGCTTTGTGCCCATTAAGTCAGGTAATCTTCAGAACAACCCTTGGAGTTAGGTGCTGTTACTGTGACCACTTTACAGATGAGGAAACTGAGGCCCCGAGAGAGTAGGTAGAGTCTACGGTCATCAGTCAAGCTGGTGAGTGGCTGAGCTGGGATTGGGCCCAAACCGCAGGCAGTGGGCCCGGGAGTCCACACTCTTGGGCTTCTGGCAAGTTCCCAGTTGTCCTGAGCAGGAGGCTTTGCCCCTCCCTCTGCACCTGGACCTTCCAACTTGGGCAGCAATGGCTTTGGCGAGACGCGTGGCACTGACTGTGTGCACAGACTTTATGTCCAGGTGTATCTGGGAATGTGTGGCGGTAACTCAAGTGTCTTTTTAATAGTTACACTTCTGTGGGTGAAATTTTACTTTTTCTCCTTGCAGTGGACTGCTGAGAGAGAGAGAGAGAGAATGAATGAGAATTGGGTTAATTATCATTATACATTGATAGGACGAATGAAGACAGAAGAAGCCAGTGTTCATAAGCCTCCGGAAACTGCTTTTGCAGGCTGTCTGGAGAAGTGTTCATGCTGCTTAGCTGGTATAAGATGTAATGGTTTCTGCCTAGAATTCTCCTAAAAAACTCAGAGAATTGTTTAGGTTTTTAAAGGATGGTAAGTGTCTCCTCTCTTCCCCCTTTCTCCTTCCTTCCACCCTAACCTTGCAAAAATAGCCCAGTGTTATTCAGGGCCACTTTTTCATGCTGTTTCGAACACCCGAGGTTCAGACATGTGCTTGTGTGTGCATGCGTGTGTACCCATGTACCTTGCTGACAGCACGGCGTGCTAGTCTAGGTGACGAGGAAGTCGCCATATCTGTACACATTCACCAGTCCCAGCTGAATTTGGTGACACCCCTGGACTCAAATGCTACTGTCTGGATCTTGACTTACTTAAATACTTGCTGCTTCAACCTCTTTGGCCTTTGAGGTGGGTCACTCATCTTCGTTATCAGTTCTTACCGGGTGAAAATGCAAATTTTATGTGAGGTGCTAAGGACTCAGTTCAGGAGGGTGAGTCTTTATCAGGCAGCTTGACAGAAGTCCAATTGGGCCACGGAAAGTCCAGCGGGAGCTGTCCCCGCCCATCCCTGCCGGGCAAGTCACCACCGCAGGGCAGGGCGGTTTATTTTGTTTGAAGTAGGCTCCCAGGACGGGAGATGTTCTCATTTGTCAGTTCATAAACACATTCCATAGCCAGCAGTCAATGACTTTTTCTCAGCCACCGCTTAATACACCTTTGTGGCTACAGAAAAGAAAACAAACACATTAATGCTTTTATGGGAAATGAGAAAAGCATCAGCGAAAGCTCCTGCGTGGTTGCAAGCTGCTGTAGGAGAAACGAACGTTCGGTTGGGGTAGATGTTGGTACAGAGCACTAGGCCAGCGCTTCGGGGACACGCAGAGACAGGAGGAGGAAGCGGACGCAAATACAGGGCGGTAAACAATGACAAAAGCTGCAAATGTATCGTTAGGGGTCCGGGGAAGGAAGTGGTTATCACTGCCAGGGTGATGAAGGCTTCGTAGTGACGTCTGACCAGCTTTGCGAGGGTGTGAAAGAGCAGCGAGTGTATTTTGTGATCTCGGTGAGGACAGGGGCTACCTGACTTTGCTCACTGTTAGCAGTGACCCTGCAGCCAGCCCAGGGCCGGGCAGACGGATTTTAGCTGAATGAATGTGTGAACAAGGAAGAACCAAAGGAAGCAAAGACACTGCAGTGTTTGGGACCAGCAAGAGTCTGTTGGGTCAGCCGAAATGTGTGAGGGCCCCGGTGAGGACGGACGCGTAGTTGGGGACTGGGCTGTGGGGAGGCGTTTGGATCTCCGTTCTGCTGGTTCGTGAGCGGCAGAGAGGCCCACCAGAGCTGTGCTTGCGGACGGTCCTCCTGGGCCTGCAGGTGGGCTGTGCTGGGTCCCAGCAATGGATCAGAAAGGCCGGATGGGGGAGGGGCTAGAAAGGATGGGTTGACCAGATGCAGGGAGAGGAGGAGGAGGAACTGAAGGTAAATTCAAGGTTTCTGGCTTAAAGTGAGAAGGACGGCCTGCCTTTTGTTGCTTTGCTCATTTGGGGAGGGGGAGACAAAAAGGGGGTCTATTATGGAAATGAAAGAGGACCTTCGTCCTTTGAGATCGTTGTGCAGAAAATAGACAATGCCCGTCCTGATATTTAGGTATTTCCTTGTTTAAAGTCTGGGGAGGTGGGTTGGGCGCCTGGTGTCCCTCTGGCCATCCCCGCACTGTTGTCTGGGTCCATGGGTTATGATCTGTATTCTTTGGCGAACCCCTTCATCTTCTTATTCTATACATTTCTCTTCTATACATTTCCTTTTAAGAGAGTATGGAATTAAGAGAGCATTTTCATTAATCCTAGTGGTCAATGTATTGATTGTCTACAGCTGAATCAATCTGAGACGTTAGAAACATTATTTTTCTGCGTGTGAGACAGAAAAAATGAACAAGGTCTCATCTCGAAGCTGTGAATGGCGGGTTTGTAAGCTAGCGCCTTTCCCTCCAGCCAGAAGTGGTGCTGCTCCGCGTGCCTCCAGCTCTGCAGAAACGCTCTCACACGGAGTGGAGGGGCCCCTGCGACCAGTGGGGTTGGGGGAGGCATGTAGCTGGGGGCTGGCTCTTTAGATTGGGGGCTGCTTCCGGAACGCAGCCTCATTTGGAGCAAGCCAGTAATCAAGGTGCAGGCTGCAGGGGCACCGGGGGTGGGTGCTGCTACCTTTCCCTGCAGGAGAGATGGCCGATCTGGCTGGGCCCCGCGGCGTGGGGTCCAGCGCGTGGTGGAAGGCCCGTAGTCCAGGATTCAGATGGCGGATTATTGTGAGTGCTCGGAAGGGAAGACCGAACAGTTCTTTGTAAAACCTGACAACTGGAGCCTGGCCTGCGAGCTGGGGTGGGCTGTGCGGGGGGTGGGAGGGGGACAGCGGACGTGGCAGTGGGATCTGGGAGGCGTTCCTGTGTGACTGGAGCTGAGACCTAAGCCTAAGTGGGTGTTTTCTAGGCCTGGGAGGGTGAGGTGCTGCAGGTCGCAGGCGGGAACGAAAACAAATCGCTTGGCCGAAGTGCACGAGTACAAATGGTGGACATGGTGCAAAGTGAGGCTCCCGAGAGGTAGGTAGGGGCTGTTCCTCTCTGGGCCTTATGGGCACCTCTAGGGTCTTGGTTTTAATTCCAGGAGCTTCGAGAGGCGGCAGGATCATCTCCGCGGTTTAGTTCCCTCGCTTTTCGGCGGGGTCATCTCTGTGTTTAGAGACCCCGTTTTCCTTCCCAGAGCTGCAGTGGCTCTACCAGGTGTGAGGTGGGTGCATCTGTCACATACCGGGGACGTCACCCTGTTTTCTGTCATCGCACATGGAGGCTGCGCTCTTGCCTTCCGCACCTGCCGTTGACAGGGGGGGTGAGTTTACTCAGCTGGAGGCTGCTTCTGGGGGAGTGGATTTAATCTCGCCTGTGCGTTCCTGAAGCCCTTCTTCTGTTTTCTTTAATCTGAGTCTCCAAGGGGGTTGTCTTGAAATTGGCTTCCTCCAAAGAGGGAAGTCACCGAGTTCCAGACCTGATGCGGGGGAGGCTTCCCGATACCATCCAGTTGCTTGTTGGGCTTTTAAGTCCAAACCCATTTTACAGGAGCAGCAGCTGAAGTGGTCTGCGGCCCTGCCACTTGCCCTGGGTGACGAAACGTCTAGACCTATAGGGATTTTTTTATAAGACTTTATTTGGGCCAAACTGAGGATAGTGGCTGGGAAGTAAGATCTTCAGTGTTGCAGAGAAAGACAGTTCTGCGTTTGGAATTAAGGCGGGAAAAGAATCCGAGAGGGCGGGAGAACGTGAGGCAGGGATTGGGCTACAGGACAGGTCTTAAGACCATGTGCTCACTGGAGGGTGGTTTTGCTTATTTCAAAGGTGGGGACCCCTCGATGCACAAGAACAACGGACAGGGCTGGCTTCAAACCTTTCCCGAAAGAAGTGATGGGCCCGAGGCGTGACTACACACCTTGACCTGCTCAGCTAGGAATTTGTGATCAGAGGGTCGCCCTGAGGGGTTACAGTCTGTAGGCAGGGGTCTCCAACTGTTTGGTGTCTCTGGGCCACACTGGAAGAGGAAGTGTGTTCTTGGACCACACAGTAAATACACAAACACTAACAAAAACTGATGTGCCAAAAAAAAAAAAAGATTTTAAGTAAATTGACGATTCTGTGTTGGGCAGCATTCATAGCTCTCCTGGGCGGCATGTGACCTGCGGGCCGCAGCTTGGACACCCCTGCTAGACTCTGTTTTCTCATCCACATTATGATGCATACATTCTGTATGATAAGATGTGGTAGTCTGTAGCAGAACCTGGCCAGAAATGTGGTGTGCTGTGGTGCCATATAATGGAAGGGGCATAGACAGCAGAATGTAGTATCAGAAGAGAACTTCAGACGCTGTCCAGTCCAGGGCGTGGCTCCCCTGGGAGACTGAGACACCAGAACAGTGACACTGGGCGTGCCCAGCGGTCTTTAGTTTTCCATCAGATTCTCTGTGGCGGATGCGAAGCTGGGAGCTTCCTAGAGGGCCAGTGCTCACCCTCTGTCCCCAGGAAGCCAGCGTCAGTGCGACTGGCCTCCGTCCTGTAAGGGTTTGAGCAAAAACGCGGACTGTACTTTGATCTTGGGTTAGTGTTTGCTGAGCAAGTGCGGACTCTTCGGAACTTAACTATTACGAGTTTCAATCCTGTGTAGGAGCTTTTGTCATCTGCCAGGCAGGTTAGTGACTGGGGGGTGGGGGTGGGGGGAGATTCGATGGCGTGTGTAGCCCAGAGGGCTGTGCTGACGAGTTTCACCCAAATTTCACACGTGCGCACCCCCCCCCCATGATCTCACTGTGCATTGGAGGCTACAGCTACTTAGCATTTATCACACTGGGTTAATACACCTTCTCGTCATCTCACTGGGCGGCTGCGTTGCTGGTGGGTGAGAGGGTGGCGCTCAGCAGGCTTTTGGGGAAGAACGAGTGAATGAATGAATGGACAAAGATGGGAACAGTGCTGGTGAAACACGAAGAGGTGGCACGCCTTAGTTTTCATCCTGTGTATAATGCAGTTAAACATTCCCTTTTGTGCTGTCGGCACTCGGAGTCATCGTTCCCTGGCCCCTGAAACCTATGAACTTTTATTAAGCAGTGTCGCCCCCAATACATTCGGTTGAAAAAGGCGTCAACTGGTACTGCCTTGCTCAGAGTCAATGGTCATCGCGTTGTTGAATGAACGGGTATTGCCTGGAATGTAGCTTATCTTCTGGCTGAGGAGTTGGACATTCTCAGATGCACCTTCTGATACGTAAAGTAATGTACTCCAGTGCTTTAAGCAAAGCTTCCTCCGGGAATGGACCCTCTTAAATTAGAGCGGGTTAAAAAAACCCAGCACAAACTCAGCTAGGTAAGGGACGCTTGCTCATTGACTCATTCACGTGGAGGGACTGTGGAGGGGACTCCGAAATAATGACATCATGACAGAGCCCTGGGTTTCTTGCCCAGATGAGATCGAATTGCCCCTCTCTCCTCCACCCAAGAAAAAGCCAGGGGCCCTCGTGTGGCCGTGGCCCTGGAGGCCTCTCCCGGGAAGTGCCGGGGTGGAGAAGACACTGCAGCGTGGTTAAGGTTGCTCTGCGTCCCTCCGGGCCTCACCTTGGCCATCTCTCCTCCCCGTCCCACTGTCCCCAGGTGGATGATGACCTTCCATTCTTCCTCTTCTTCCCTGAGCGGGCCCAACCCTTTCACTCTGCTGCCTTGGACCCGAGGACACATTTTTACACTTCCTAGCTCGTGTGACCGACTTCAGTTGAGAGCGGTTGATTTCTGTGTTTTAATAGTTCTCTCTAGCTTATAGATGTTAGTGTTCCCCGCCCCCACCTCTGAGGAGAAAGATTCTTACAAAGGAGTATGTTGGTGGGAAGGGGTCTTCTATATGATATTCAGGGCATTTTATTGTGCTAGTTAGCGAGGGCCCTGTGTGGTGTGAGCAGCTGGGGCCGTCTTCTCCGCAACGGTCTTGACACGTCCAGAAATGTGTTTAGCCAGTTAGAAAGCGGTGCAAATACGTGGCTTTCCCTCTTTTCTTCCCTCAAGGCGTGTACCTTTGCTCGCTCGCTCTCTCCTGAGCTCCATGGGTCTGTCTTCTGCTTCTGTAACCTGTTTCCTGAGCTCACACAGCCCAGCGGGTTCACTTCTACAAACTCTGTGACTTTATACGTTTCACTTGTATTTGAGAAAAATAAATAAACGAAAAATTTTGGAAAACTATATTTTTATAAATACATACATATTCTTAGAACTATAGACGTTGTAGGAAAGGACATATAAAGGGACCTTAAGGTAGAATTCGTTGCTTTATGTACGTGGCAACTGTGGCTTTTCAAGGCCTGTTCTGAGGAGCTCTCGGCTGCGCAGAGGTCTTGACTGAATTTCTTAGTGCGCCTCGAAGCTCACCCCTCCTTCTGTGAGCCTCAAGGCGTCTCGGGGTGGGCAGCTCTCTGGGTTAGGGTTGCTTGCGAGTCCTCGGCCCTTGACCTGGTGCCGTGGCCAGGGTGCAGGTGCAGCTTCTTCACTGTGGGACTGTCCCGTGCTCTTGGAGCAACCTGTTGCTTTGAGGGAGGGGCACTAAAGGAGACTCGCGGCTAGACCCTCTTCCCCCGCCCCCTCCCCCAGACTGGCTTATTGGAAATATGGGCCCCGGAACGGAAGGGGGTTAGAATGGGCAGGGCCTGATGTCTGTCGCTGTTGGGAAGCGTGTGAACCCCTGAGGGGGAAGGGCATTGTCCTCAGACATTTTATTTCTTCTCCCCTCCTGCTGCTTGGCAACTTCTCCAGTGTTCTTTGTTCATTTTTGTTCCCATCTCATCTTTTCGTCTTGTTGTCTATCAGGTACACATGTTCTGCCAGATGGACAGGGTCTGTATTTGTGTTGTCCAGTTTGGTGGCCATTAGCCACAGGTAGCTCTTGAGGACTTGAAATGGGCTTACTTAGTATGATGGGAGAAGTGAATTTCAAATTCACGTAACTTTAATTAATTTACACTTAAACAGCCCCATGTGGCTAGCGGCTACCCTGTTGGAGGCCGCGATCCATGTGAGGACGAGGTCCGTGTTTGGTTTACGTTTTCCTGTGCTGTCGGAGAATGGTGATTTATTTCCTGGTGTTCGGCGACATGGCCTTGTTTGTTCACCACGTTGCTTCCGAAAGTCCACATGGCTAAGCTGACGAGATTGTCGGAAACTGTACGGCTTTGAGCTTGACACTGAATTTGGCTTGTCATGGTTATAGGAAACTGGAATTAGATGACCTCAATTCTGTCTGCTTTCCTGAAATTTGTTCAGAGCGCGTTTAAAAAGCTGAGATAACCAGAACTAAAAATGCCAGATTCACCTTAAAATTCCGCATGCCAGTATTCATATTCAAGTAGAGAAAACAAGCCGTATCAGTCCAAGCACGTTGCTTCCGACAACCTGAAGACAAGGGGATCTCCGCGACCGACCCAGGGCGGCCTTCTTCAGTGCCGGTGGGTGCCTGCTGGTGCACTTGTTTTCATTCGCTTCTTTTGAGCGGATTCTCGTTGACAGGTCTCGGACCAGTTAGTGGTTAGGTATCGTTGGCATAGGCCATTTGGGATTCATAAGTGTTTTCTTCATAGTTAAAGCACATCGCCACACTGGGAACTTAAGAAAGAAATCAAACATTTTTGTTCCAAATCATGGAAAGTTTCTTTCCCTCCCCTCCCTCCCTCCCTCCCTCCCTCCCTCCCTTCCTTCCCTCTCTCTGCTCTTTTTCTCTGTCTCTTACTCTTTCCCTTTCTCTTTCTCTTTTTTCTTTTTGCATCTCTGTGTTCTTACTCTCACGAAGCCTGTGGACAGGGACAGCTAATTTTGATGTTACCTGGAACATAAGTTCTAAAATACTACCAACCTGACTAACGTGAGTTACCCTCCCCATGTAAGTTTGGTGTTCTTTACTTGTGTAAGGCAGGTGTGTATCTGCGGATTTGATGTAGTGCAACAACTTATCCATGGTAGTGTAACTTGGGTAGCAGGAAAAAATGAAATCCAATGATTCCCTCAAAATAAGGGTTTTTGAGAAGGGTTTTTTTGTTTAACCTGGATATTTAGTAAATATACAGAGTAGGCCAAATTGAAATGGAGCATCAAAACATTCTTCATGAAAAGTAATTTACTGAAGTTTTCTAAGCAGATAAGGTGTGAAAACACAGCCCCTGAGTGAGGGGCTTGCTCTGTAGTGGGCAGGTGAGATCTCACTTTAAAAGATAGTTCACAGTGTGGGGTCACTTGCGTAGTGGGTCGGCTGAGTGGCTTGGAAGGTGAATTCTGGGAGCTTGGAGAGGAGGTCCGTGCCTTCTAAAGTTGGACTGTAGGATAATAAGGGCGCGAGAGGAGGAGGATCCGGACTTTTCTTGTAAAGTAGGAATGGCAGAGGGAGCGGTAACTTGGAGCTTATTTGATGCATGAAAGTGAGATCAGCCCTGACTTGTTGCCCTCCTGTGGCGGATGGTTTCATGTCTGAGGGAGGAGGAGAAGCACAGGGCCTTCGGGCTGGAGGGTGATGGGAAGGGAAGATGGGTGGGTTGTAGACGTTCTGCGTTCCTGGTGGTGGGAAGCCTGGACACTGTGACGCCAAGCAGGTGGTCGAAGGTGGAAAAGACGGAGGTGGGGTCTCAGGCCAGGAGCTGTCTGTTTTCCTCAGGGCTGAGGGCTAAAGTCATGGCTGGCGTCCACGTGTCCTGGAGGTGCCAGGGCGCTGAGAGAGGGAGACCCGCCCGTGTGCTGTGCGTGACAGAGGGTTCCAGGAGAATGGCACAGAGGCCACTGGGTTTAGGACACTTGAGGACTGAGAACAAAGTTCGAGGGGAATAGTTGGAATGGGAACCCAGAGTCCACGAGCTTTATGATTAGGTAGGTGATAAAGAAATGAAACCAGGGATGGGGAGGGTGGAGGAGGGTACAGGGAGGGGAGATGGTGATGGGCGAGGACTTGACCTGGGTGGGAGCACACAGCACAGTGCGTGGATGATGTGTTGTGGCGCTGTGCCCTGAAACCTGCGTGATTTTGTTAACCAGTGTCACCCCCATCGGTTCGATAAAAAGGAAACGAAAAAAAGAAAACCAGGAAGTGCAGGCCACACACATGTTCTGTTCATGCGGTTCTTCCAGCGCCTGCTTTGCAGCCCTTTTACTTAACTGAGGTCCTGGCAGGGAGGTAAAAGGCGGTGGAACTCAAAACTGTTCAGTTAGTTCCTGGTTGAGAGACTAGTTACAGTAACGGGAGGGCATTGGTAGGGTGAACCCATTAGTTATTTGGATTCCAATGAATCAGTTTTAAACTGGCCCTTATTCCGGAAGATAATTGAAATTTGATTGCAACTTTAATGAAAAGAAAATGAGCACAGGTGTTACTGAAAATTCCATCTTTACTAACTACTGTTTTTTAAAATCTCAGTTTCTATGCAGATTTCGGACCTCTGAACTTGGCAATGCTGTACAGATACTGCTGTAAACTAAACAAGAAACTAAAAGTGAGTACCCCGGTGATGTCTGCGTTCTGGCGTTCAAAACCTGACTGTGAGGCTGACCAGCGGGAGTGCCGTGTGCACCCCATCTAGTTGGATAGTTCCGGTTGTGGGAAATTCATGTGAGCCGTTCACACAGACGTTGATATCGATCCTCCTGGGTCACCCACAAAGGACATGTAAACCTCTTTCATTTTTCAGGATGAACTGACATACGAGCTGAATGAAGTCATTGAGTAGGGAGCTAAGAAAGAAAGGACAAAGCCTTCCTGGTGGTCGTTAATGAGTCTATCGAATTCCCTCCCAGGCCAGCTTTCCTGGAACCTGCAACCTGCCTCTGGGCAGGGTTACTGGGTGAGGAAGGGCTCGCAGCCGCGTGGCGGGAGCCCCGGCTCAGACGGTGTTCTGCCCGATCAAGGTTTAAGTTTTTGCGTGTTCCTTGAATGACGTCTCTGCAGAGTTAACAGCCAGGTGAGAGGGAGGAACTGGCAGAGACAGGGAGCCTGGATTGTACCCGTTACGGCAGCATTGGGATCATACATTCAATGTTCGCCTAGATTTTTTATTTTACATGTGTTTTCTTTTTTGCTCTTAATTTCTAAGCATACATAAGGAAAAGTGACGTCTGTGTTCCCAATATTGGTAAACTTCTTTCATTGCATAGAAAGAAATATTTATTTTTTTTCTTCCAATTTTCTAAATGAGGATCTTAAGCAGAATGTTTCAGTCTGGAAGGGGAAATGCGACACTGCATCCTCTTAAGGGTAATGGCTGAGTTATACTGCTTGTGTGGAGCATCCTTGCTGCTGGGGAAGACGTTCCCGGGAAGGGGGGGGGCTGTGCCTCGTCCCTGCAGCTGCTGATCACCGTTCGCTTTGATTTGTACTGAACTTACATATAAAAGACAGTCTGCGGTGGAGAATTTCCTGTCACATATGTTGTATGCTTATGAATTCACACATTTTTGCCATTGAGCTCAAAATGCCAAATGGCCATGAAACGCCACCAAAGAGATGTTCAGGGTCAGTAATTACATAGCATAAGATCTGTTGCCATGAACTTTTTAAGGAGTTAATTCAGAAAGTCTTGTCTGACTTGAAAAATGTGTGTAAATTCTTCATTGTTCAGAAAAGAAGGGACCGCCTACAGTTTAGAAAGTTGAAATTTTTGTAATCACCAAGGACGCACATGATACCCTAACACAGGTTGCCTATAAAAATACAAAACCGACTTTTAGTGAATGAGTTAACAAGGAAAGGATGGCTCATAAATAATTGTTTGTTATAATACCCAGTTCATTTCTTCCTCGGGGGACCCAGGGATTCCGTTGCTTTCTTGGTTAGTCCTGTTCGGACACATGTAGGTGTATGAACTGGGTATTAGAATGAATGGTTTTGGACGCTACAGCTATCTGGAGTGACCGAAGAGAAAGGGATCATTATGAGGAGATATATCCCTGTCTGACTCGGTGGGCTACTTACTGTAACTACACAGGTAGACGGACTGGGTAGGACTTTTTCTACCGTGTTCTGTCCTGAACAGTGTGGGTAAGTGGATACAGGGGCTCGTTTGGATGTGCTTTCATTTGCAAAGCTTTCTTTCAACCTTATGAAAGTTTAATAAAGCCTGGACAGTCCCCTTGGTTCATTTCGGTGATCAGGTGATCTACTGGACACCTGGAAGGACATGTCGTTCTAGTTTTAGTACAAGGAGGGGCCACCCTGTTACTTGCGGAAGGGATGCATTTTTCAAAACCCAAATGTTAATGAGTTGGTCCTAGGTTATGTTAAAGCACACCTCTCTCTATATTAGGAGAAAAAGACTGATTTTACCAGCTGAAAGCTGTGATTGCTTCTACCCTGTAGAATCTGTTTCTTCCTCTAGAGAAGGATTGTAGAGCTGCCATGGAGAGAATTACAGGAGAAAATATACGCAAAAGAGCTTTACAAATGTTAAAGTCCCGTACAGAAGGAAGTGACTCATGGAACCTTTGCGACTGCCGATGGGAAGCCCAGTAGAGGCGGTTCTTCAGCGAAGTGTGGGAATGCCGCCGCAGCCTCGAGGCTGCTGGGCGCTCGTGAGACAGCTGTCCGAGGTGACTTCAGGAATTGAAGCGACCACCTGGTCCCGGCTCCTGAGTTCACAGGTGCAGAGGGTGGCCCAAGAGGCAGGTGACGTGCCCAGGGCAGCAGGGAAGAGTCGGGGCTGGAACTCAAGGCTCTTGACTGTATTTCTTATTCGTGTCCCTTCTCTCTGCCATTGGTGGTCTGTTGACTTCCACGCTCACCCACGGTGCTGCCCGGCTGACTTCACCTTGTCCCATGGTGGCCTCAAGGCTCCTCTGCCTCTGTGCATCAGCAACTGTCACCCAGTCTCTTTGCTCCCCAGAACCCAGGCTCTGGGCTTGCCTCTTCTGGGTGTATCTTCTTGTTACACCTCCACATTCTGCTTCTCAGCCCCAGGACACCTCCAGACGTCAGTCTCGCTCTCGCTCCGTCAGCTCCCTGCTGATGTCCTTGCCTGCAGCCCATGGTCACCCACTGTGGTTACCTTCGGTCACCTTGCTTCCATACCTTCTGTCTTGCTCACCTTGACCACTCCCAGCCTTGGCGTCTTTCCCAGTGGGTGAGGTTGTGCTGCATTTCACTGATTCACTGACGGTGGCCGTCCCTCTGCCCTGCCCTGCTCCGCCCTGCCTGCACTTTATCCCGGAGGACACTGCTCCACACGATGGCTCGTGATGCCCAGTCGGACTGGAAGGCCCTGCCCGCTCTGGCGTAATAAGTCTTGTTCCTTCAGACCTTGTTCGGGCACCGCCAGTTCTAGGAAGCTTCTTGTCCCTCTGCACGCAGGTGGAGGTGCCTCCCCTGTTTGTGCAGGTAACCATCGCTAGTCAGTCGAAACTGCTGCCTGTGTGCGTCTGTCTTCCTCACTCGACATGAGCTCCTCAACTAGGGGATAGAGACGTGCCTTAGAATTTTGTGTCCCCAGTGCCTGCGCAGGGTCACCAAAGCCACGGACACGTCTGTAGACCTGGACTCACCGGTCCCCTGTGATCCTTTGCCTCCCAGGCTGCCCGGCCTGTTGGCGCCCTGGCTCCGCACGATTTCTTCATGCTCTGCTGTCTCACCTCCGGCTTCCTTACCTACGGAAACAGCTCCAATGTCATCCCAAACCCCCGAGCTGATGGCAGCCACTCAGCCCTCGAAGCCCTCCTTCTCGGAGTAACTTGGCGCTGTGTGAACCACGTCTCTGAATTCTCCCGTGTGGTTCCCTAGCTCCTCAGGCACAACTGATTTTCGACTTGGGAAATTTTTATTTTTCCTAGGAAGCCTTTTATGACTTGCTCTCCCTGACTTGCTCTCCCTGTAGAGGATGCCTGGTGTAGATAGGTAATACTTGACAGCGAATTCTCTTCCAAACCCAAATTTCTTATTTTTCACCTGCGCAAAGGTGCTTTTCAAGCTGATGACTCGAGGTGGTGAATCACTGCTTTTTGTATGTGTCCGTCAGTCGGTATTTTTTTGCCAGTAGCCTTCATGTTAACGATGTTGATTAGAATGAAAAATTCTCTATCAAACATCTGCTTAGATTAAAAAAAGCCAAAAAATACAGAAACCACCGTCAGCCACCAAAAACCTGTTTCTTATTTTAAGCTATCCACTAAAAAGTATAAGTACAAGAGTTAAGGAGTAAGGGGTTGTTGTTGGCTGTTTTGGGTCCATAGTTGCCGTAATGAGGGACGTAGAAGAAGGGCAAATGAGAACAACCTGTGAAACTGTCATTACTTAATGCAAAGTGTCATCATGATGGGTAGGCTAGACCAGCAGTGATGGATCTGCCATTTCGGGGGAGTCATAGACTTCTGAAATTATAAGTCGAATTTTGTGTGTGTTTACATTTTCCTTCAGGGAGGGTTTTTAATGTCTCAGCAGGTTCTGAAAGGAGGGCCTCTTTGGCACAATGTAGAGAATACCACGGGTTAGACTCTCAGGGCCCCTGGAAGAGAAGACCGCGCTCACCGACGACAGAAAAGTCGTGCTTCAAAAAACAGAATACCTTCTTCAGACTCGGTCATTTCGGAAAACCTTTGCCACTGATTTAATAATCTGAAAGTTTTATAAACATATGTGATTCAACCAGCTTTTTCTAAGATAGTACAATTTTAAGTGTTGATTTCGCTTCCCCTCAGAGAAAAATAAAACCCTAGCCTGGGGCTGGCGGTGGGGGTGGTGAATCTAAGAGTATTACTGAAAAAAGGGGACATTTTCTAGGGCAGTGATTTTAAAAAAAAGATACCTTCTCTGATGAATCAACAGGCCAATTACAGTCCTCCTGAGGACTATTTTTCAAGGTCTGAAAGCGTATTGACAGAAATGTAATTTTCAGTGTACAAAGGAGCCCATGTGGGCCCGTTCAGGGCAGAACCGGGAGGCGTGGGCACGTTGACACGGATGATTGCATGCGAGCAGGAAGCTCTGGGCAAGCGGTGGAGGCTTGGGGACCGCCCTGCTGCCGAGTGAATCCGCGCAGTAATCCTACCCGGTAACCGGGCACCGGCCCCGGCGACGTCCGGTCTTTGTGCACAAGAACTCTTTTGATACGATGATCAGACCACCCTCTCGTTAGGACCACAAAAACATGTTGAGATTCCTTCGCGAGGTTATCTTCTGTTTCAGGGTCAGGGGCTTCGGGGGGGAACGAGGCCAGCCACCTTCTGGAGGCAGCTGCTGTCGCTTAAAGGGGTGTCAGGGGTGTCAGGGGTCCCAGGCAGCAGTAAGTTGCGTGGGAGGGAGCGTCCACGGAGTGTGCAGGGCCTGGGGCCCTGGTGGCCCTTCAGAAATCCCCAGGCGAGAAGAAACCGCTTGGTAGAGAATCCCCCAGTGCCTCGGGCAGTAGTATCTGCGTGACCCAGTGATGTTCACGAGCCACTTTTCTGTGACGTGGACCTCTACGCTAATCAAACATGTCGTTTCATGAGCGCGACAGGCTGCGATGGAAACGGAATGGGCTGCACAGGGGCCCCTCCCCCTTTTTTAACGAAACCATGCCCCCTGTTTCATGGGTGCTCTGAATGAAAGCGTAAACCGTATTTTGTTTTGTGTACAGCCAAAGACAATTTTCAAGAATGTCCCTTTCCTGGGAAAGTTGGAGGTAAAGCATGTAGAGATCATGGCTGCTCCCGGGAAGACCTGCTCATTTTATCGCTTTTGCAATGAGAGGGACCATTGTTGCTATGGAGACGGCCATTGCTGAGCTAGCCTGGTCACCTGTTAGAGAATGATGCTTTGATCCCCGCAGACCGCGGACTGTAAGCCGCTTCGGGTGACCCCGTCACCGGCAGAGCCTGCTGCGCAGTAGGGCGGGGCCCAGGCTGTGTCCGTCACTCACGAGCACGTGACCCACCCAGGCCGACCCACTCCGCTTAATGAGACCCGGGTTCCCGCCGAGCGCGGGAGAGGGCGCATTCAGCATGGCAGACTGAGGGCTGCTGGAAAACCGCCGCCTTTGCGTTGGCCGTTAACTCATTACTGGCTCTGCGCTTCCCTGCCGCACCTATGGTTCGGAACAGTTCAGTGGTCCGGGTCTCCTGTCCCGAGCATGATCCGTGCATGTCGCCGTGGTCTAAGGGCAGCTTGTCCTCTTTTTCTCCCCCCCAGTCCCCCCGGCTTGTGCCTCACAAGGAGTGAGCCCCCTGGAATGCAGCCCGACACCCGGCTCTCCTTTCCCAGACAGAGCGCGGGGCCAGTCCCTGCCTCTCACCTGAGGGGGGCTGCTCTGTCCTAGCCGTCTGGTGCTTTAGTTTACAGGCACCAGTCACGGTTTCTGTGCTCCTTGCCACACCTGTCACGGTTTACACGAGAGTGCTGAAACTGTGACTGTCCCTCAGGTAAGCAGTATAGGTCTGGACATTTCTCTAGGTTTGCTCGTGCTAATTGATAGGTGTTCAATGTTGAGTCTCACCTTTTATCTGCTATTTCTTTTTTTTACCTTGTTTAACAATTATCGTGCCTGTAATTAAGATCGTCCCATCGGTCCTTGCTCTGCTGTGAGTATAAACCTGGGGCGTGAGTTTCTTCCGTGTGTAATGAGCCTTGGCCAATGTTTCCCCCGGTTGAGTATCAAATACTTGTTAGTCTCTGCGCAGTTAGAGACCCGAGACTGGTGGTCCACGCCTCTTGTCACCATATTGCTCAGCCCTGCAGTGACACACGACTGCTGCTCAGTTCGTGCCGAGAGAACCAGCAGATGGAACGCTCTTCAGCCATGGCATCCCGGCCCCCAGCTTCAGCAAACCAGTCGACTGTGGGCCGCAGCCGGTCCGCGGGCCTGCTTTGGGAGGCGTAAATGCTGCTGAAACTCTTTGAATTCATGGTCAACGCAGGTAGTTCATAAAAATCTCCATTAAATTCTGGGCATCTGACTTACAGATATTGCAGTATCTAGTTCAGAGTCCGGATCCTGGCACAGGATCAGCAGGCTGGGGCTCGGTCCGCTGGCATCGGGCACGCCTGTCCGATCTGCTGCTGAGTTTGGAACCTGCGGAATGATGTGAATTCGGGCAGCTTAGTTACCGAGTTATCAAAGGAATGTGTTCTGAAGGTGTCGTTACACAAGAATTTACAAATTGTGATAATGTTTTCTGAGGAATCTGGGGATATTTTTTTTTTTAATAACATGCTCTTAAAAGGCATGTGGCATGATTGGAGTTCCTCAGAGAATTTAATGTCTTTTGAGTCTACTCGACCAGAAGGACAGAGTTTTTGGTCCATGTAGAACATTTTCAGGGGTGGGACTGGTCACATTTCCATGCTCTTTTCTCCAGAATTTAGTACTGTCTTAGGGGAGTGGATTCCAACATGTGGTCCTTGGACCAGTGGCTGGCTGGCACTACTGGGAAAATTGTTAGAGATGCTAATTCTCAGGCCCTGCCCCACTGAGTCAGAAACTCTGGGGGTGGGGCTCAGCCGTTCCCCCCCCCCCAGGTATCTCTGAACCAGCTTGTTAGGAGGATGAACTATAATACAAAATGTAATAATAAAATATAATTGAGATGGCTATTTAGTATATTTTTTATTTCTGAAAAGTTTCAGAAATATCGACCAATTCAACCCGAGGATTACGCAGATTTTGAACGCTAAAACTAGGCATGGCCTTAAAAGTGGGATTTACCTGATTGTCCAGCTCAGAGAGAGAGTTTGGGATTTCTCCTCCTGCCTCCCTTGCTGAGAGAGCTCGACCCTGTGATGTGCCGTGGGGGACCTTGGCCGCGGTGGTGAGCCGGGCCGTGTCTGGTTCCAGGCTTATGTTCTCTTGATAAAGAGAGAAACAGCCTGCACATTGTATTTCAGCTGCGCCCTGGCCCCTGGATCGTGAGTCACTCTGCGTCTGGTCACACGGGACACGCCTGGCCCTGGACCTACTGCCTCGGGCAGAGGCGGACTGCAGCAAGTGACCGAGAAGTGTTAGCTGGTGGCGTGGCTGCTCTTACTGCCGGGCTGCTGCCGGCCATGTTGACACAAGGAGCTTCCGAAGGCTGTGTACTCCGGGCGCCCAGGGAAATCTGAAATGCAGCGAGGGTGGTGGCTGCAGGTTCTCCTTCGTGGCGAGTCACGTGCTCCCTTGTGGCAGAGCGGGTGTGATAGTCCGGAGATCTTGCTGTTCCTTCTGTTACGTCCTCGCCTTCCCATGTGTTCTAGCACTTTCTGAACCTACTTGGCTGCCGTGCCCAGGGTGGTTGTAATCGCTGAGCTTCTCATGGAAAGCAACACTATTCCCTAAGAGAGCGGGTGGTTCCCTGAAAGCCAGGGCGATGGTGTAAGTTTGCAAGGGGCCTCCTTGGAGGCCTGGTCGGTGTGCAAACGGCAGAGGAGACAGGGAAGGGGCTGTTGTCCAGTTGGGAGGCATGACGCCCCCTGGGACTGGGGCGGGATCTGAGGAGCTGTCTGCTGGACTCATTCGTGAACGCAAGGACTCTTGTCCGCAGCCTGTGCCTTGCTTTGCCTGCGTGGTCGGGTTCTTCCGTGAGTGAGCTCAAAGGGTGCTTGAGTCGTCCGTGTACAATCCCGTTTCTCTTACGGTGCTTTGTTTTGTAATAAGGTTTTTTTTTAATCTTCACCTGAGGATATGGTTATTGATTTTAAGGGGGGTGGAGGGGGAGAGAGAGGGAGGAGAAACATCGATCTGTCACCTCATACTCATCCTTACCTGGGATTGAACCTGCAACCCAGGTATGTGCCCTGACCAGGAATCAAACCTGCAACCCTTCAGTGTGTGGGATGATGTTCCAACCAACTGAGCCACCCAGCCAGAGAAGGTTTGTTGTTGTTGTTGTGGTTTTTTAAAGAGAGGGACATGTTTCATTAATATTTGAAAGGAGAAAACAGGAACGAGTTTGTGTACATGAACCCAATCACAGAAAGCATCAGCTAAACAATAGGCAAAAGGTCTTGTCAGGCCTGACATTTTTCTGTCCAGCACCAGAATGTCTTCTGTTGCCCAGCATGGCCGGTGTAAGCCCGGGGCAGGCCGGCCCGTAAGCCTGGGACAGGCCGACCTGTAAGCCTGGGGCACGAGGGGGAGGCTGGCTGTGGCGAGGAGGGAAATTAAAACAACCCCTAGGATTTTTCTGCATTGTCAGTCACCTCGAACTAGTTTATGTTCCTCGGGCAGGGGCTGAGCTCCGTGACCCGACCTAGGAGACAGTGGCTAACCTTCACAGAGCAGGTCGTTTTTTAACTGTAGCGCTTTGGAGACTCAGCTGAAACACTTGAACTCCAAAAGCAGCGAAGCAAGGTAGACGCCGGGAGTTTTAACACGACTCCTGAAAATCAGATGGGAAATCTCTCGTTAAAAAGTCTGTTACTGCGATGTCGGCCTGGTGACTGTGGGCGAAAGTTGCTAAGAGAACAAGTCTGCAAGGTGTTCGTCGCAGGAGAAACAATTTCTTGAACACACGTGGTGACTGACGGTTGTTAAGGGAAGTCACTTATGTTCCACCCTGAGGCAGCTTCCGCTAGGAGGTATTTTAAAGGGGTCAAACTTTCTAGGTAGATTTTTGTGAGGATTTTTTTATCTGATGTAATTTCTGAAAGCTTCTGAATCTTAAAAAGTTCTTCTGTCAAGTTCTTACCATTTTAATTTGCATTGTATTTACTTGAAAAAATTTTATAGGTATGCAGTGAAAAGAAAATTTTTCTAGAATTCTGTCCTCCAGCTTCCTTGTTTTTGTCTGAGAAGGTCTCTGTGGTCCATATACTTTAGAATAAGAGAAAAATTAGAAACAAGCCAATGCAAAAAGTTCAGAAGCCAACAAAAAAAGACCATGGGTGATGGAAGGCCAGCAGTATGAGCTTGTCCCCTGTGGGGAGTGGATTTGTGAAATAAATTTAATGCCACGTTGTTAAATGATGGCCATAGTTTGTTGTGAAACCGAAATTCTCAGCGGAAGAGAGCATCCAAACACATCAGCCAAACTTCCAGGTGTCTGCCTCCCCGCCGGTGCTGGGGGAACCAGGAAGGGCCTGCAGCGGGCCCCTGGGAGCCAGATCACTGTGGTGACTTCGTCTTGGGGACCTGACCCGTGGAAGGCAGTCTCTAGGGTCTGGGATTCAGAGACCCGGGGAGATGCTTAGGTTTTAAGAACCTTGAGTCCCTTTCTGTAAATCAAACGTAATGTACTGATGGAGAACAGTAAGTGGCAAAGACGCACGAACAAATAATAAAATAAGATAAAAAAAAGAACGGTCCAGCAGACGGTGTTTCAGATCGAGAAAGCCGGGAGAGCAGTGTCCGCCTGGTGACAGTGAGTGACTCTGAAGTTGTTCGGTAAGTTCAGGGTACTCACTCGACTAAACTGGATGGAATACAATGTACTTGTAACATTTTTATTTCATAGGGGTAATTTAATCAGTCTGTCGGGAAAGAAGGGTTTCGGTAAGAAGAAGCCGGCTTTGAGGCAGATACTCATTTTGCAAAGGTCAGCAGCAGAGAGCAGGGTTGTTCTCAAGAAGTACCTGCCTTGGGTGGCCGGGGTTTGTTTCGAGGCTGCGTTTCCCGTGGTGCCACGTGAGAGCCAGCGGTTCCGGCCGGGCCCATCGCAGAGTCCACGTCTGAGCCCGAGAGTTTCTTCTGCTCGTAGGAGGGAGCAGGGTGAAGAAAGGCAGAGGGTAGGTTGGGTTCTGTTGCGCTTTTCCAGGCTCTCTGGACGCAGACACTGCGCGTTGCGGTCGACGTGTCGGGGTCGCGAGCTGCTCCTGCCCTCAGGGCGAACTCACAGACACAGAGGAGCGTGCGCTTCTGTGCCGTGTTGTGAAACCGCTTGCCGAAATACTCTGACTTTGGGGATATGAGGAAGTCGGGGTTTCCTTGTCGAGTTGCATCAGTGTCCTCCTTGTTTTGTGTGTATTTGAGTTTCGATTAATAATTTGATTTCATCTTAATGGATCCTTTCATTTGTGCTGTTCTTTCCCCGTTTAGCATGCATACGACACACCATGTTGCTTATTTTGGATTTAGCTGACTGCTTGAGCATGTATGCATTGCCTGGCATACAGCAGGTGCTTAATAACTCCTTGAATCCATGAACTTAATCTATGGCTGTTGCACTGAGATGTTTGCTGATGTAATCCTTTGGCTGGTCCATCTTTTTCCAGTAACCATTTATTTCCAGATATTTAAGAGGGGCTTTTATAGGACATTTTAGAAAGAAAATATTAATGTGCTCTAGTTACTGTGGGCATTTAAACCTTGTAGAGAGGAAAACAGATGGTGGACGCACAAAACCAAAGTGTAATAAAAGGAAGTAGACGGCTTTTCTGGGTCTGTGGGTGGCGTGAAAATGAAAAAGGACTCGACCTACCAGATCAAGAGCACGTCTTCAAAAGTGATTTAAGCTAATACAGATGCTAATGAATGACTTAATTAATTCCAAAGCATCAGCCTCCTTTCTTGGGGAGAAGGCACACGGGTTTAAATGTCACTTCTTACATCATGACTGAGCTGCAGAGGGCTGAGCTGGTAGCCCTGCCCACCCCCGGACGCTTACGCACCAATGCCAGCACCAGTGCCAGTACCAGTGCCAAAGACGCCGCAGTGGTGCACCTTCACCGCCTGTGACCCGTCTTTGAGGGTTAAGAGTGGATGTTTGTCTTCTGTGCCGGTGTCAGCATGGTCTCCGTGGCCGCACTAACTCTCTCCATTCTCTCTTTCCAGTCATACAGTTTATCAAGGAAGAAAATAGTGCACTACACCTGCTTCGATCAGCGGAAAAGAGCGAACGCAGCGTTTCTGATAGGTGCTTACGCCGTAAGTACTGTTGTGGGACTGTTTTCTGCGAGGGGCGCGCACACGGCCACGTGCAATCCAGGCCTCGTTTTCAGCGGCCTTGGGCACTGGTGGAGAGTCTTGGCAGCTTCGGGACGGATCTGGAATGAAAAGGGTAGACCCGGTACCAAGGGGCTGTCTCCTCTTGGATTTTATTTTCTGTGGCTAATGACAGAATCTTGGCACCGCAGTGTGTAGCTTGGAGTCCACGGTTGTAAAATGCAAATTGGGGGGGATGAAAGGAAATCCTAGATTGAATGGGAAGGATGATTGTTATTTTTACCAACCTGTTTATTCATGTATGAAGTGTTTGTTGTAGGCAAACCAAATGGAAATCTGACATATGTTATCCTTTCCTAATAACTAGACAAGACTTTCCAAAACTAATTTCCGTCAGAAATTTTGTTCTCTGTAAGCGCTAAAAGGTAGATGGGAGTTCCACGAGAACACACCACCGAGTTTGGATGTGACCAGTTCTAGAACTTTCTGTATATGCTGGGATGGGGCAAAATCTTGGAAGACAGAAACCGTCAAGGCTAAAATTCATGTGCAACCTGCGATAGCTTTTCAGGAAGATGCTGGGTGAAAGGCAGGGGACGGACGGGTCGTGTCCTCTTGTCCTTGGGGGGGTCACGGCTGCTGGAAGCGCACTGCTGAGCGACCTGCGAAGGGCCTCCATCTGAGACCTCGACGGAGGGAGGGTCTGGCTCCTGGCCATCCCCCAGCCTCTTCGAACCACGCTGCGTGGGGAAGCCCGGCAGCGGTGTTGGGAGACTGTCAGCCACTGCAGCTGCAGGCTGGGCACAGTGGCCAGGAGACAGCCAGACTGCAGCCCGGGCCTCGTTTCCGGGACCGTGGTGCCCGACCCTGCCCCTGACGTGGCCACCTTGGAGCCTTGGGCCGTCCCTGCGGCACCCTGTCCCTCACTCTCTGTGCACAGCACGGTTGTAGGGCACAGGAGTCGGGCCTGTGAACTGGAGAAACACTTTTTCCCTGAAGTGGCTCTGGGGTCAAGGGTCAGCGCGCTCTGTGCCCCAGCTTCGTTTGGGTCCTGTATCTGTGAATTGAGAGGGTTGGATTTGATGACTTCTGTGTTGCCCCCCACCCCCCCAATTCGGAGGAGATTAGGATTTTTTGCAGTGCCCGCCAGGCTGCTGCTTCGGCTTTAAGAGCAGACCGTCCAGCAGGCTGTGGGCGGAGGGTCCAGGGAGATGTGGGGGGCTGCGTGCAGCCGGCACCCTTCCTTTCCGCTTCCCCTTGCTAATCTCCACCGGCTCTGTGTTCGGAATCCGAGAGCCTGGAGTAGCCTCTGGGTTCAGGCCTCCCGGTGTGTCTTCCTGGTGCTGCGTGGGCATGTCCTCTGTTGTCAGGGGTGGCCACCGGGAGGAGGCCTCTTCGGCTCCCTCCTGTCTTCTCTCCTCTTCTGTCTTTCCTCCCGTCCTTCCTGTTTCTAGCGCCACCCTTCACGTCCACCAAGCACCCCTGGCGTTTGAGAGGAAGTTTAGTTGTAACAGATGCGTTGAGCTGGGGATAAAGTACGTCTTCTAATGCAGAAGCTTCCCTGCTTGACAGCAGCCCGGAGCCTGGAGAAGCAGCCTGGGTGCAGTCGCACGGCCGAGGGCATCTGTCACAGGCTCGCCGCGGCCCCGACGCACTCCGTCCGGTCCTTATTCGTGTGTTGGTCCCTTCCTGATTTTCTTTTCTAATTTGGAACTGTGTTCCCCAGAAAGCTTTTTGACACAACGCTTAATAAACATGAAAACCAAGAATTGTGGTCTTTCCTTAAGGAGGAGGGTGTGCCTCCCTTCCTATTGTGTGTGTGTGTGCACTTAATCGCTGACACATTTTCTCAGAAGACGATGGTCCACGCTGTGCACTATTTGGTCTTGCATATGTGCATATTAAATGCCGCTGTTTCGATGAGTCCTAATTTCCTGGGACATCTTCTTGGATACCAGGGGCCTTGCTCTCAGGAGCAGCCCCCAGCCTCTCCGGGTGAGCTGTGAGGTGTGTTTTTTCAGAGCGGAGTCCTTCCCGGTGACCGTGTTCTTCTTTTTGCAGATGCGGAACCAGCCCTCCACCGAAGGGCGTCGACCGGTAAATATTTTGTGCCTTTTTCTCAGAGTGTTAGTTTTCTCATTTGTAAAGTTAGGGCAATCTCAGGGTTTTCAGGTCTGCCTCATTATCAAGATCACGCGTACAACTGCCTGCTGGATAAGATTAGATTTCTCAGAGGCATCTCACACTGATTGTGGCACAACAGAACTTCTTATTCCCTGTCTCCGCAAACCTGTTACTCCCCCAGTCCTTACCTTTTTAGTAAATCAGTGAGCAGCCTTCAGTGACTGGCTGAATACTTGTTGGGGTTCCTCCGGTTTCCTCTTCCCACGTCAGACACGTCGGTGAGTTTGGGCAGCCGTACCTCTAAAACAGGCATGGGGCCAGAGTACATCCGTCCTCTCTCTTGCTACCAGCTGGCCCACGCTGCTGGGAGACACCACAGCTTCATACAGTGTCTCCTTTTTACGTTCTTCTCTCTAATCCAGTGGTCGACCGTCAGAGCAGCCCTTTAAAAATATAAATGAAGTCCCACCATGGCCCTGTTTCACACCTGTCTAGTGATGCCCGCTGCTCTCAGCGCCGAGTTCCACCCCCGCTCCTGGGCCCCCAGGGTCCTCCCTGACGGGCCGCTCTGCCTCCGGGGCCTCTCCGCTCTGATGGCCCATCCCACTGGCCTGGCGACCCCAGGACTTCCAAGACGGTTCCCAGCAGAAGGCCTCGATGCTTCTGCTCACTCTGCCGTCTGCCTGGAAGGTTCTTGCCTCAGACCTCTGCACTCCTGGCTGGGTGCTTCTCACGTTCCCTCCTCAGAGAGACTCCCGTTTTCCCTGCTCCTGCCTGTCCAGACCCCTCCAGCCCTTTGCTGTTTTATTTTCTCTACTGCACCGTGTTTGAAGTTATCCGACTTATTATGTAGCTACTTGGTGACTGTCTCTTCTCCGGACTGGAGGGTAGGGACCTTGCATGTTTCACTCATTGCCATGTGTAGCCGGTGATAAAATATCTAACAAGGGGTTAGGCCCTGGCATTCACGACTGGCAGCCGGCCGCAAGGGCAAGGGAGCCTTCCTGCTGTGTGGAATCCCAGGGAAGGCGTGTCCCAGGAAAGAGATGAGGTGTGGCCAGGGTGTGGAGCTATGGCGTGATTTCAGCCTCTGAACACCGAGCATCAGCTGAGAACTGTGCCCGGCACATAGCAGGCGCTGCGTAAATACCTACTGAGTGAATGAATGATGGAATGATAAAATAGGAAAGGAAGAAGGAAGGTAATGACTTCAGAGGAAAACTCTGAAACGATCAACGTGGACAGAAAGTCTGGTTAACACCCGTCACTGTGCATAGTTCCATCCTGTTTTTTCTTGTGGTGAGTCCTGGCCATTTCCAAGTGCACACTTCAGTGGCCCTGGGTACATTCCTCACGTTGTACAGCTGCCAGACCTTGCTTTTGAGAGTGACGTCCTGTGGCAAACACCTGCCTGCAGAGTCAGGGGCTTCGCACGTGGTCCCCCTGTTGGGGCGTAAGTTTGTGTGTCCCTGAAGCGTTTGTGCGTCCGTTTCCTTGTCTCGGTGCTGTCCTGGGGGTGAAAAGGAGGTAAGTAGAGGACAGCCGGCTCAGCAGGAAACCCACCATCGCTTCTCTGTGGGGCTGCTGCAGAGACCGACCATCCATCCGCGATCAGAGATACGACGGAGCAGATGACAGGCACGTTTCGGGGAAGCCCCGACCTAGGAGCGTCTCATCCCTGAGCCGCGGCAGGTGCTCCTTGAGATGGAGGGCTGAGGGGTTAAGGAGAGAGCAGCTCTGCAGGAAGGTGTTTCTCCCACAGGACAGTCCTTTGTGCCGCCGCACGTTAGGGTTCCGGATCCCCACGCCCTCCCGAATACTCTCAGAGCGGTTTGGACAGGATGGCTTTGAAAACTCATAAGCATAACTTAATTAGGTCCTTGCCGGGTGCTTAAAGACGCAGGCTTCCCTTGTGGCCGCGATGTTTTCAGTTCACAGAACTGTGATGAAGAGGGCAAGAGAGTTCAGGCCAGGCCGCGAGGACCGCAGGGTGGAAAATACCGTGTGTGAGGAGCAGTTACCCGCAGTGTATTGGTTTGGCTTGAAAAATGAAGTTCAGAGTTCAAGAATTAGGATTTTTTTTCAGATAGGCGGAGGCTGCCTAAACGGAGGTGGTAACCACGTAGGACTTTCCTCGACCCACTCGTTGGGCCTGAAGTCCACGTTGCTGGATCGGAGCTCTGATTCTGGAGGGGCTGGGCCTGGCCTGAGCCAGGTGTCGTGTCTGCATTCAGGGGACAAGGTGAAGGTTTGCAGACTTTCTGAGCACGCATGTCTGCTGTAGACACGGTAGGCTAGACGGGAGGCCTTGGGAGCTCCATCTACCGCTGAGTCTACTGCTAATTTTGAGGAGGCTGCTCCCCATCTGGTGTCAGACGGAGGTGGTGGGGGGCGTGACTTGAGCAGAACTGTCGGCTCAGCCTTGAACCCTCTGCTTAGTTGTATGTCTTGAGCAAGTTGTTTAACTCATCTGAGCTCCTGTTTTGTTTTGTTTTACCCTAAAGCAGAGATAATGATACCCCGCCCACCAGCTGCGGTGAGGCTGAGAGAGAGGTCGTGTTATGCAGTGTCTGGCTGGCGGCTCTGGGCAGGGAGCTTGGGTGGCCTTTGGCCTCCAAAACGTTTTTTCAGCCGGTGTCTTCCCCTCGAGAACTGAAGGCTGTTCCCCACTTTTTGTCCGCTTGTCTTTCCGCCTTCCTGCCCCTTTTTACACTTAAATCCTGACCTGGCTCAGTAGCGCGTGGATCCCATGATCGATCGCTCAGGATAGTTCACTGGACGGTGTTGAGTGTGAGTTCCCCTCCCCCACCCCTCCTTGTACGTTACTTGCATTTTAAGGGACGATACCTAATCCAAATGAACTCATTTCTGAGATGCATATTCAAGCATTCATTACTGCAGTAAATAGTTACTTAGCTCGGGTGAGCTCTACCCAGCACTGTGGAAAATACAAGGACAGCATTTAAGTGGCGATAGCTCATTGTTTGACTAATCATCTTTTATTATTAATGATTATTCCTGTAGTTTTATTTACAGGTTTATTAACTTTTCCAATGGTTTGTGTTGTTTAAATTTGTTTCCTGTGTTTGGATCATTAAAAGTTGAAAGTTGAAAGTGACCATCAGTCTCTTTCTTTTAAAAAAAGTTTTCTGTGTCTAATTTGTACCAATAGATGCAGAGCCCTAGAAATCACACCCATGAGTCCAAGCTCCTGTAAGAAATTAGGAAGATTATGTACCTTAAACTCTGTTCCTTATTAAAATGCCGTATTAAAGATAAGTACTTCCATGTACCTGAATACGAAGAGAGTCACTTGGAACTGCTGGTAGTGGAACTGTCGATTTTTCACCAAGTGGTCTACCGAATGTGCAGAAAATTAGAGTCGGAACAGTACTTTTTAAAAGTGGTTTGTGTGTACGTGTTTAAATCATTGGAAAGTGGTAAACCAGGGCAACTAACCCTGAGTTTGTTTTTTTGTTTTCATTGTTCGGATCAAGCACATTAGCTTCCTCAATCTCTAACTCCTAATTCATCTGTCAGTTGTCAGTGTCAGACTGCTTGAAAATGCCATTGCCAAACTATAGGTTAAACGACATTATTTAGAATTACAGGAAAATTATCAAGTAAAGTGTTGGTTCAAAATAACAAAGGCATTTATTTACCTTGAATATTTGTGATGACCGACAAAGCGAGCGTCAGCTGCCAGTGCGCTCAGAGCCCCTGGTGGCTTTGGCAGGTCTCAGGGCAGCTTCTGCCTGGGGCTGGGGAGGGGCGCCTGGCCAGCAGGCGACTTCCGGTTTCCAGTTCCTTCCTTTTACGGCTTCGTGGGCAAGAAGGCTTTTGTGATAATTGCCTGCACATGGGCTAGACCGGACTTCACCCTTGCCTGCTTGTACTTTCGGTGTCTTTGAAACAAGTCAGGCTCCCTAAAATCGTACGGCAGTTTTAATTCCAAACTCTGTGAATTAGGAAATTCTCTTGGTCTTCTGCAGATGGGTAGAGTGATACTATCTTTTGTTCAGTGTAGCTGTGGGCTAGGAAAACTAGCTGTTTGCTTTCCATTTGTGGAAGCGTTGTTTCTCAAGTTTCACTGAATATATCTTTTCAGGATTTTTTTTTTTTTTTAATTTTCCTTTTGGCATCCGGATAACAAGCTTCCTCTGTGCTGTAAATAAACCCTCACATTTGCACGTGTGCGCACACTCACACACTGTATTCGGTACTATACCTAAAGTTAAGTGTGATGCACTATTTATAGCCACTTATTCACACATTTTTGAATCTCATTAGACATTTACTTTCTGTGTGAAGAAGCTTGCATCCACTCGTTTCATTGATGGGCGGAATTGGGAGGAATGTGTGTTTTGCGTGTGCTCTGGAAGCTGTGAGGGGAATTCCCAGCGGCCGCAGGGCAGGCGGATGGACTTCCCGCCCCTCACACGTGGTGGGTCTGTGTGCAGGACCTCTGTGGGTTCCACTTAAATCGCTTGCACTTAGTTGAAGTCGCCTTCACTTGTTTCAGTTCTACTGTGTGTGACATCAGTAAACTACTTAGGGAACATGGTTACTACTTTAAAAATGAGTAGACACCGAAGAATGATGAATTCTCCTATGTTCTGGAAGGGCCCTTGAGGCCCGTGGCCACGTGTGAGCAGGCAGGGCTGATGCACGGCACAGCGGCTGCGGAGTCCTTTCCGCAGACACCGGAGCGATGCCTGCAGCTCCTGTTCCTCCTGCTTTCTCCAAGCAACGACTCTCTGTAAATACTCGAAGAGAACAACCAGTTCCTTGTTTAGTGTTCATTGTTGGTATTCTATTCTTCAGTTGACTCAAATGGCTAGTAGCCTGCAAGCTACTATGAGATTCAGGATCTGAGATTTTAGTTCCCAAGTGTTGTCTTAGAAGTTTGGATAACATCTCACCTACAAACTTCTTCAGTTTGAAAAGAATAAGATGGCCCTTTTTTTTGGGGGGGGGCCCTTAGGTACATGCTCTAGTTAGTAAGAAGAATACAAAGGATTGTCTGGCCCACCACCTCCCCCTCTGGGAGATGTTCATAGGCCATGAGGTGTCCTAAGTCCATGGGACACGAGCCACGCTTTGGTCTCCCTGTGGTCCATGCACTTGGGGTCCTCCCTGGGCCAGTTTGGGGGTCTTCCTCCTGGGTCACTGCAGACTGTTTTTGATTTTTCTCCTTCACTGTTCTTTCCAATTATTTCCCTCTGGTTACATCAGGAAAGTCTTGCTCCTCCCACATTTGTCCTGGCCCTACCCCACCACGCCCTCCCCATGTCTCAGATGTGGAATCAACCCTAAACAGAACGCCAGATATTGAGGAAAGCAATGCATTTTGGAGTGGATGGAGATATCAAAAAGTATCAATCCAAACATTTGAAGTAAGTCAGGGTTCACTTTAGAGGCAGTATCAACATGTCAATGATATCTTTAAAAAAAATAAATTCATTGGGGTGACTGGTTGATAAAACTATATAGGTTTCAGGTGTACAATTCTGTGACAAATCATCTGTATATTATGTTGTGTGTTCACTACCCAAAGTCAAATCTTCCTCCACCCAACTCATGTTTTTTTTAAAGATTTTATTTTTATTTTTTTATTTTAATTGTTGTTCTTGTACAGTTTTCTGTCTTCTACTCCCGTCCCAGCCCACTACCCCAACCCTCCCCACCTCCCTCCCATTTCCACCCCCCCTAGTTTTTGTCCATGTGTCCTTTATACTTGTTCCTGCAAACCCTTCCCCTTTTCACCTGAAATTCCCTCCCCTCACTCCTCTGGTGACTGTCAGCCTGTTCTCAATTTCAGTGTCTTTGGTTATATTATACTTGTTTGGTTTTTTTTTGTTGATTAGATTCCTGTTAAACGTGAGATCATATGGTATTTGTCTTTCACCACTTGGCTTACTTCACTTAGCATAATGTTCTCCAGTTCCATCCATGCTGTCGCGAAGGGTAGGAGCTCCTTCTTTCTTTTTGCTGCATAGAATTCCATTGTGTAAATGAACCATAGTTTCTTGATCCACTCATTTACTGATGGGCACCTAGGTTGCTTCCAACACTTGGCTATTGTACATTGTGCTGCTATGAACATTGGGGTGCATAGGTTCTTTTGGATTGGTGTTTCAGGGTTCTTAGGATATAATCCTAGCAGTGGAATTGCTGGGTCAAAAGGGAGATCCATTTTTAGTTTTCTTAGAAAACTCCATACTGCTTTCTACAGTGGTTGTACCAGATTTTATTTATTTTTAGAGAGGGGAAGGGAAGAAGAAAGAGAGGGAGAGAAACATCAATGTGTGGTTGCCTCTCAACGTGTCCCCTATGGGGGACCTGGTTCACAACTCAGGCATGTGTCTAAACTGCGAATTGAACTGGTAACCCTTTAATTCACAGGCCTGTGCTCAATCCTCTGAGCTACACCAGCCAGATCCCAACCCATGTTTTTTTAATCTGGCCTTTCCTCTAGTATTAAGATTAAGGGAAGACTGTTTTGTTTGGAAGGTGGGGTTGGGGTTGTGCTTCTATTTTCTTTTCTCAATTAAATTAATTGGGGTGACATAGGTAACATTCTATGAGTTTCAAGTGTAGAATTCTATAATCTATCATCTGCATATTGCACTGTGTGCCCCCCCACCAAGTCTGGTCTCCTTCTGTGATCATGTATTTGACTCCCTTTATTCTCTTCATCCTCCCTTGACCCTCTTGAGGTAGGATAATTTAAGGTGCGAACCTTTATTTAATTACTTTATTTTGGTTTTTTGAAATGCTTTTACTACATTTTATATTAAATGTATGATAATGTGGAGTTTGGGATCATTTTTGGACTACTCTAGGAAACTAACGACTATAGACTTTTACCTTTGGGAAATTATTTCCAGAGATCTGTACAAATAAGCTTTTGGAGTATGAGTAATTTGCAAGTTCAGGACTGTCTATAATTGGTTGCAGGTGTTAAGTGGATTTAAACACTGATTCTTGGTCTATTATAGTGGCTGTATCATCTACATCTTTATCATAAGTGAAGTTTATCATAAATGAAGGTTCTTTGCTTTCTAAGCTTGATCAAATTCAGTCCTTGGTCTAAAGAACACACTCTTTTCTTTTTTCCCCACTTCTCTTTCTTAATTTGAAATGTTTTCTACAATAAAACTCCTACTGTAACCGGAAGTAAGCAGGGAAACTCAGCACAAGGGGTTTGTAGCTGAAACCATGCCCTTGGAGAGTACGTGTTATTGCAGCGATGTTCCGGAGCGAGCCTGACTTTGCGTTTTGTCAGGAGTCTGCTTTCTGACGGTGACACGCAGGGCCGTGTCTGCCAATACGCAGGGGCTGCGTATCGCCATGCCGATAGCCTTGGACTCAGCGTCTGTGAGACTAGGGACTCAGGTTTTCTTGGGATCAAATATTTCTCCTTCTCTGTGTGTGGGGAACACGGGCTCAGCCCTGGGTAAGGGGCTGGGCCGGTTCAGTGCGACGTGCCCAGCTCAGCGGTGCCTGTGTTGGAACCTGAGGTCCGTCCAGCCAGGACAAGCCTGTGTTGCGGAGACCCTGTTAGCAAGCGATGTGTGTCTGTCCTGCTGGTAGCTGTCAGCTCCGGAGGAACAGCTCTTCAGGCTGATGAGGGGAATGCTGGTCCCTGCCAGATTCGATGGGGTCACACCCATGGCTGAGTCTGCCTGCCGGTCTCCTGTGTGGGCGTCCGAGGGCCCCCACGGGCTTGGCTGGAATTCCGCCCACGGGAGTGGTGGAGAGAACACTTCTGTTCTAAAGCAGCTCTCCAACACAGCGAACCCTGTCCACTGTACATCCAGTCCCAAATTCAAGTTGATATGGAAAGAGATGTCAGCTGAGAGTATTGTGGAGGAAATGTCATATCAACCAAAAACAGCCATTTCCAGACCTTGTTTTTGTAGGGACGCCAGGTGACCGTTAAGTGCTGTGAGGGCAGAAATAAGTCAGGGAGCAGATCTGGCATCGGGTCCGCCTTACTCTGTAATTAGCGTGGCCTCCATACTTACTAAGCAGAGGCACCGTTGTGGACTTTGCAGGCCTGGTAATCTGTGCTTCATAATAGACTCAAAACTTGAAGAACAGGAAGAGTGACTTGCCTTCTTTTACAATGACTTAAAGGCTATTGGAGACAGGATGCATTCATTCTTGTTCTATTTTAATTAATTAGGCTGTTTAGTACGAGTGATTTAAAATAGACTGAATAAAATACAGGCTGTTTTCAACATTCAGTTGCATTTCTGGTTTGTCATCTGACTTAGCTCTCCAAGTTGTAAGGGATTCTTTAACGCTGCGCATTTATTTTATTTCCACAAGCAAGTGGAACAAAAGCAGAGTCATTTGAAGAAATGTGGACTTGGAAATTGTTTGCCTTTTCCTATTTTTTTTTTAAAGCTTTTAAGTTGAGTACAGACATTGTTTTTGCCGTCACTGGTTATAATGGGAGGGGATGATTAAGAGGAAAAATGTTGCTAAAAATAATAAAATTAAACATTTTGTGGGTGCTTGTGTATGACAATGGAAGCTTAATGCTGTCTTCAGGAAAAAGCAGTTTATAAATTAAGTGCCCTGACATTTAAGAAGTCTGAGAACCAAAGTCTTGGGAGCTGCGGAAGAGACTTGGACGTTTTTTGTTTTAGTTTTTGGCGGAGTTTCTTACCTCATAGTGTTTTTTTATAGACGGTTGTTCCATGGGCTTCTGGGGCTCATTGTTGGCGGTGACCGGCCGCTGCGGTCTGTCCTCCCCCAGAGGCAGACCTGGTCAGGTCCTCTTTCTCGTCTGTTCCTAAGAAGTTCACGTAAGGAAAAATGGGCACGGCGTCAGCTGTCCTCTGATTACATGTGCTTTGTCAGAGAGAGACGTGGGCCTCCTCCCCGGTCGCCTGGTATCTGCACAATCGGTTTGACAAATGGGCCCGAGCCTGATTTTACAGTTGTTGAGGCTCAGGCACCAGGCAACCCAGGAGGCTGTTTGAAGAGGCAGAGCCGAGAGTAAGGTCGGTGTCTGTGCTTTAAAATGAGAAGGGGTGGGAGGAAGACAGTATGAGGGGGACAAGTGGAAATGGAAAAAGCACAATAAAGACGAAGGTAAAATATGTAAAAAAGAAATAAAAAGAAGGTCGCCGGAGAATGCGTGGAGAGAGCGAACAACAGGTCGATATTTCCCTCTCTCCCACTTCCTCTCTCTCCCTAAAAATTAATTAAGAAAAATAAAACGACAAGGCTGAGCTACGTGACGGCCCATGCCTTGGCCGGTGGCGAGCGTAGGGATGTTCACCACCTCGTGTTTTGGTGTTTGCACGCACAGCCAGTCCTGAGGGCTAAGGCGGCAGAAATACTGGCCGTCGTGGGTCCAGACTCGCGATGACACAGGGGTGACAAGGAGGCAGAAATATTTGGGGACCCAAGTTTATCTCCTTTCTGTGGTCCCTGGCTGTAGAAGAGTGATGTGCTAGATACAAGTCTGAGCACTTTACGTATACTGTTAACTATTTTAACCTCCCCAACAGTCAGTCTTAGGAGCCAGTTAGAGTTGTCATCCCCTCTTCACAGTAAGGAAGTGGAAACAGAGTTAGTGTCATTCAGCCCGTATGTAAAAGGAGGAGGCTGGACTTGAACCTGGGCAGCTTGGATGTGGACTCCGGTGTCCCCTGCAGTTAGGTGGTCCCTGTCACACTCGTCACACATGATGCTCTCCTTCTCTCCACTCCCTGTTCACACAACGGTCCTTTTTGGGGGTATGCGCTGTGCCCCGGGCGCAGTGCGGAGTCTGTGACACAGAAGACTGTGGTCCTGTGCCCAGACTGGCAGCCTAGCTGGGCAGACTGCAGTAGCCACAGACGCATGTGACGGCAGACCAGGGGGAAAGTGGCAAGAAAGGCAGGCAGCTTTGAGAACATGAGGAGGAGCCTGGTCTCACCAGGTCGCTGGACAAGGCTGGCCTGCCAGAGTGATGGGGGGAGGTGGCCCCAGGAAGGCTCGGTCCGTCTGGTCCTTCCCGGCCCATCCGTTCTCCAGCCCCCATAGGAGACTTTGCTGGCACTGAATGTCAGCTCCCTGTCGAGGTTGCAGACCTTCCCTGTGCCCTCGTTAAGTACATGCACGTTGATCTCTGGGGACCTTTGCTCCACCACCAGCTTCCTGCCTCTTAGCGGGGCTGGGAGGGGCTGAGTGCAGCTGCAGGACAGGGGCGGGGAGGTGGGAGAGTGAGAGTCTGGGCCAGCGGCGCTCCCGCGCTGGAAACACATGCTACCGGAGGAGGATGCAGCTCTCTCCCTCACTCCCTTGCAGCGCATCATGGGAGAATTGACGAGGCGCAGGGGTGCGCTCAGACCACTGGTCAGGAAGCTGATTTCATTAGCTGCCCCGGGCATTTCCACTGTGGTTGGGACAGGATTTAAAAGTAATGAAACGGAATTCATCCTCTAGGGTGGGCGCACACTCAGTCCCTTGCAAGTGTCCGCAGTCACTCACGACGCCTCCGTGTCCCGAGCATCTCTCTGGCCGGAGGTGTTGGGAGGCGTAGGTGGGTTTGCAGATCTCGGTCGCTGCCCTCCAGGAGCTTTCTGCTTGAGGGTGAAGGAAAATAATCCCAGCAGGGCTGTGCGGGGGCCGGTCAGGAAGTGGCGAGGGGTGTGTCTGGGAGCCAGGCTGCCTGCCTCTGCGTGACCTTGAGCAACTGACTCGAGAGAGCATTTCGTGTGTCAGACGGAAACTGGGAGAATAATGGAAACTCAAGGTGGCCCTGGGGAGGCATGAGCCAGATTGTGTGAAGTGCTTAGAATAGTCCCTGGCACCTGGTGCGTGCTAGGTCCCTTTTTGTTTTTTATTGTCATGGTCATGGTCATGGTCACTCCTAAAGTCGAGTCTGTGGGGTGAGGGGAGGGGTTTCTAAGCTGGAGAAGAAAGGCATTGTGGGGGCAAGGCTTGGGTGAGGGTGAACGAAGTAGGAAGGGTTTTCACAGGCGGAGACAAGAGTGCGGAGCGCGGTCCGGAAAAACCCTCAGATGCCAGAAGGCATCGAGCGCGTGCAGAGAACGGGGAGGGGTCCGGGCCGGTGGCTGGGGTTTACTTAAGGAACAAGGACAAGCCTACTGGGCAGGTCGGCTGGCGCCCGTCTTGGTGAAGGGTTGGCTGCCTGGCTAGGCTTTCTGAGGAGGATTTGATGTAAAAGAATTTGCCCGTTAATTCTAAGAGGAGTGTATTGGGTTTACCAGGTTGGTCTGCTGTCTCTGTAAAGCCAGCCCGCACTCGGTCTCTGCTACATCGCTTCACCGTGTGTGGTGGGCACAAACATTTTTACGTTTTTGAGAGTTATGTAATTTAACACACTTATGTGTGGACACTATGATACTGGCAAGTGGTACTGGTTTCCCAGTGATTGCAATGATATAAAATACTTCAGAATACATGAAATTAAGAGAGATTGTCTATTTAAAGAGAAAGGTCCGTAGATGGTGCTCCATGGGGCTGAAGTGGGAGCTGATGGATGGTGAATTCAGTGGGGGAAGCATTGGCTAATGGTAAACAATACATTCTGCTAGCTGGTTAGCTTGTATACTGTAATTTTATTATGCTATTAAATAAAACATTCATAGCATTCATACGTGTGTATATATGTGTCTCATATATATATACATATATATGCATGCTATATATATGTGTGTGTATTAGGATGCTGGCTCTTTAAGAGTTATTTGGGTCCTTGGTACCTGGCATCAAAGTTAGTTAAGCAAAAAGGAATCACTTTAATTGGTTGACTCCCAGTCAGTTAGACATACGAAAGTATGTGTCAAATGCTGTTCTTTTGAGAAAGTTTCTAGGACTCCCCGTGGAGTGCTCACTGCTGTGGGGGTTGGTTGGCGTGGCGCCGCCAAGCCCTATGCAAAGGGCCGTGGTTGCATCGATTAGTTGTGGGTCTGGGAAGAGTCTCCCCCCGTTTGGGTTTGTTGACACTAATCTTGGGACAAGGGAAGACAGCATATTGCTACTTTCCCCCCCTGAGAAGCAGAAAAGGGAAATCAGGATATTTAAAAGATGCTTTGAAATGAATGTTCTTGAGAAAATATTCTTCGAAATATTAGAATATCTGGTAACAAATTTTCGAGTGTTAAGTAAATACATATTTTATGTTTAGAAAGAGTGTACATTTAACATTTCATAACAGATTCAGCTCCTCCACGTGTAAAACACAAATTAATACGTGTCTGTACACAATATCAGGGATGTGGGGATGGTGGACACGGGAAGCGGGGACTCTTCCTTCCTCCCCTGCCCCCCCACAGCCCCATTGCTCAGACGCGACTGCTGTCAACAGCGGGAAGTCACCTAGTTTTAAAAGTCCGGTGGCATATAGGGGTTTGGAAGAGTGCGGTTCTTTTTTCCAGGTTTGGTGCTTCTGTTGCCTCTGAATCTTCAAGCCGACGTGACACGGGGGATTTCTGTGGCTTCGCAGTCACGTGTGTGTTGGGATTCTGACGCCCTCCCAGTGCAGCGGGGCGGCCTGGAAGGTCCCTTACCTTCCGAGCTGCAGATTCTGCCACAGCGAGGCTTCAGCATGGCTGCCCTTCCGTGCTCTCACGGGGCCGCGTCGGCCTCATCTCTTCTCCTCTTTTCAATAGCAGACAGATCTAACAAGATCTGGCCTAAGACTCCACGATGCATTTCCTCCTGGACATGTGGGGTCTGGTGCTTTGATGACCCCGGTGTGCGTGCACTCAGCCGTGTGCTCATTTACGGGGACACATCCCCAACCTTTGCCCATGCGCCCGTCCTCAGGTTGTGAAAGGTCGTTGCACTCAGCTGCCCCTGGAGTCTTCCTGGAATCCGCATGGCTTCTGTGGGGTTTCACTTTGCACTTATGAATCATTTAGCACCGGGATAAAAATAAAAACAAAGGCTCTCCTCTTACAGTGTGAGAACACGGGTCATGCGTGCTCAGTCATGCAGGTAAGCGCAGGAGCGGAACCCTGTGGGGAGCCGCTGGGAAGCAGCATTTCACGTGGGCGGCCGCCCACCTCCCCGAAGGAGGGCCTCCTCCCACCCACGGGTGTCCGTGCAGCTGTTCCCAACCTGGGAAGTGTCCATCCACTTTGCAGACCTCACGGTGTAAGCTGTAACGATCCAATCCAAGCGCAGAAGCTTTCTGCAGACAGCTGCCCCTGTAGCAGGTGCTGCCAGCTTCCCAACCCTACACATCTGTAGGCTTGAAACATGACTGTGTTACAACCAGCTGCACGTAACGTTACATAACCTGCCCGTCGGGGCACAGCAAACCCTGTTTTAACGTTGGGCACTAAAAATGATGTTCACAGCTAGGGTTGGTGTAAACTGACCTTGGGGAATTATTTGAGCTGCATCCTGAAGATCGGAGGCTGCCTCTGCTGAGTCTGGGCCTCACGCTGAGATCCTTCTTTCACGGTGGTTTCATTTTCCGCGCTGTTTCTGCTTCCTGGGGCATTCGCCTGGGTGGGCGTTTCCTTGATCAGACCTTCATGGTTACGTGTCAAGCAGAGGTGGGGCGGTCGTAGGCAAGGCAGACGTATTTTTCACATGTTTCGTTTAGTTTTCTTTCTTTAGAGAATTCAGAATTGAGCTGTTTTCTAGTCCTGAAGTTATTAATCATTAAATACATGTAGTACGTTGCTGGTGGAATAGCTTGAAGCTCAGAGGAACTGGAGGCAGAGAGGAAAGCCCTGCCTTGTAAGGACTGGTCTCTGCCATTTTCGCCGCTGAAACATGCGTGGTTCTGTGGTTGGGGCCTGAGAGGGAAGGAATGCTGAGAGGTCCTGGGGCAGGCGGTGCTAGGAGTCGCATTGATTCAGACTCGAGAGGAAAAGGACCGATGGCCTGGGCCAGAATTAAGCATGAAACTGCACTTGCAATGACAGCAGAGTCTCCCACCATCGCAGTTGCTCATCACTGTGGGCGGCTAACTGGCTCCCCCCGCCCCTGCCCTAGTGACAGGGACCTGCCAGCGGTCTGTCGCCAAGCTCTTTCCCGCCTGGACCATGGCTCTGTCCCTGCACAGCTTACCCCCATGTCTGAAAGAGACCCTCCCCGACTCTCATTTCAGGACGCTGTTTACTTCCTCCTCAGCACCTAACACGGACTATTTATCTTTGTGAATTGCTGTCTTTGCCCTGCAAGAACGTAAATTCTATTGAGGGGTGCCAGGCCCTGCAACAGCATGCTAATCACATGGAAGCCGCGGGCCAGTGTGGCGGGCCCCTTTCTGTTACGCCATCAGGGTTAGCGTGTCCTGCTGGACCCTGGGGAGTCGAGTCTCCTTGCTGTCAAGAGCCAAGCGTGTCTGTTTGGTGGTGCTCTCAGCTGTGTGCGTTTGCAGCCATTTCACTGGGATTTTATTGAGCGTTCAGAGAGCAGCCGGGTGGTCCTCAGCGCAGATGGAGAACGTGGAGGCCCCCCCGCGTCTTCCAGCCCTCACCAGGCCCTGCCTTGCCTCACGGCGGGCTGCCTGTGAAGGGCAGAGCGGCCCACGTTGGTCTTCGGTGAGCAGGCAGGGCCACCGTGGGGGTGCAGCTGTGCCGCCCCCCGATGGGAAGGCCCTGCTGGGGCACCTGTGCCCCCGCCAGAACACAGCCCTGGGCGGCCTCTGTGTGTCTGCCTTCTGTCTCGAAGCTCTCACCCGTCCTTAGGCCACAGGCTGAGAGGGAAGTTTGGGCAGCGTGGTTGCTGTCTTAAAGATCCACATTCATCAGAAGCCTCTCGGAGAGGAAGGGGTGACATGCAAATTTGGTGAGTCAATTAGCCTCCTGTCATTCGTTGGTGGTGTTCTAAGTGTTGCTGTTTATCTGTCGCAGGTCATCTACTTGAAGAAGACACCAGAAGAAGCCTACCGAGCTCTCCTGTCTGGCTCCAACCCCCCCTACCTTCCGTTCAGGTACAGCTGGCTGCTCACGAGCCATGGGCCGCAGCGCCTGGCCAGGTGGTGCGCTCCTTTAGAGTGGGTTGCTGTGTTTTTTCATTGTTTTATGTTTTATGGACTGAAATGAGATGGCAGTTTTTATTATTTCCTTTTTTTTTTTTTTGCAGAGTTTTTTTTTTTTTCTTTTTTCTTCCTATCCAGTAAGAGTATAACAGCTTTCTCTTTTTAGGAATTAATTTCTCCCTTGAGTCCTCTCTATATCTCGACAGTTGAAGCGCAGAGGGAGCCCGACTTAGCAGCTAACAACCATGTCAGGATTTGTTAGCTTTTGGTAATCTACATCATTGATGTGTCCATCCATTCCCTCCTCTCGGAGCCGTGGGTGGGCTCTGACCGAATGTCAGGGGCTGGGGATATAGAATAAGACCCTCTGAGTGTCTTCCCAGAAGCAGACGCTTGGCAGAAGCCCCGAGTCCCGTTTGAGCCCACAGATCTAGCTTTCGTCTTGAGGAAGGAAGGCTGTGTGTTCATTACACTCTTGGGAAAGAAGGTGTTGTAAGTATCACCTGAAGAAGATCCCTTAAAACTCTGGGTAAACTTGAGGTTGTTTAAAAAGTAGAAGGGAACATAATACATCGAAGCCTGCACGACGGTCATCTCCGACAGAGCTGCGAATGATCGCAGTGTTCTTGCCTTTTGGCTTGTTTGTGTGTGCACATCGACAAGCACGTGGACCGCTCATTGTTGTTCCTGGTGCCATAGTTACCAGCAACAGTGCGAGAAGGGAGCAGAGAGATCCAGGGGCCTCTGCTGGGCCGCCCCCCTTACTCTCCTGCCAACTCAGAGGGTGCACCCCAGTGCCTGCCACTTAACAGTGTTTTTAGTAAATATCTCAATGAATAAATTAAGATGGCATCCCTGAAGGTTCCAGGGATTCTTACTCTGTTTCTCAGACCACAGGAGGGGGCGTTATCAGGCATGGGGGGGGGGGTACCAGGGTATGACTGCACCCACTCTGCGTGATCTTCTCGGCAGAATCAAGGGGTAAAGCAGTGAGAGGAAGTATCCCCCGAAAATCTAGAATATGAGCTAATAAGCTATTGAAGGGCAGGCAAAAAGTGGCAGGTTATTAAGCGTGATTCTATTTTTAGCTTATTGTACTAAGTAATTTGTTTCCTGGGTTTCTGGATAATTAAGAAAATCAGAATGGAAAGAAGATAGTACAAAAATTATTACTACTTAATGTAGCATTAAATCATCATTATTACAGTTGTAGTCTATTTTTCTGAATTGTTTTTATGTAAATATTTGAAAATGCAAACACATGAACACAGTTTAAAAAATTTAAAAAGTGTAAGCAGTTTACAGTGAAAACGCCCCCTCTCACCCTCGATTCTCACCTGCCCAGTCCTTCCTCGGTGACTTCTGTGTCAGTTGATCCCCTGTCTGCCCCTGTAGAGTTTCTCTCCGTGCATACAAGCAGGTAAAGACAGGCGTCCTCAGCTCCCCATTTCCACCACGGAATGCAGCGCGCCGCATCCACTACTCTGCACCTTGAGTTTTCTCACGTAACTCCTCTGGGCTGGCTTTTCATGTTGGTGCGTAGACAGCTTCCTTCCTCATTCTGTCTTGTTCCTGTGTCGTGTTCAAGGATCCATGGAACCCAGCCCTGGCAGGTGGACCCTCAGGTCGTTGGCTATCATTTTAATTGTCGTTTTTTAATTCCCATGGTCTCAAATGTATTTTAGAAGAAAGAAACTCAGACAATACTATACAGAAAATTACAGGATTGTTGTTAGACCGAGAGTTTCGTAACCTGTTTGGTAAAGCTACTCATATGGAAAAAGCATGCTGAACGCAAAGTTGAGGCATTTGTGCTTGGTGTAAGCACCTATTTCCTGTTAGTAGGTTGACCTTGAACAGAGCGCTGTGTCTTTCAAGACCCCAGGAGTTGTGTCTATATTTAGCTGCATTTCTACGTCTAGACTCTTCATGAGCTGTATGTGGGAGGCGGAAAATACGGCAAAGTAGTGCATTTATGATTCAGTGGGAAAGTAATATGGTGAGTTTGCCAGGATTTGATGAAAGAAACTCAATTTTCGCTAGTACTAAGATAAGATGTGAGTTGGTGTTAGTCTATGGCCCGGGCCAACGCAGTGGCCTTAGGAATAATCTTCAGAAAAAGGTGAGGGGATTGAGCAAAAACAAAAACGCAACAGCCGCATAGACACGGACAACAGTGTGGTGATAACCACAGGGAGAGGGGGTGGGGGGAACGACACCCTATCACATGCGCCCCTTACACCATCAAAGCAAAGGTCTGTGTTGTGATGATTTGTTTGTGTGGCTGACTCTTCTCTTGAGGGCTGGATTGGGCTCTTCTCAGTGTGTGCCAGAGAATAACGTGTGCACTAATTTATTTATTGCTTCCTCGGTGCCAGTCACTGTGATAGTCTCCTGGGTCCCAAGATGAGTAGGGTGACGCGGTGGCCGCTCCAGGGAACTCAGTGCATAGTTTGTAAGTGTGTAGGTTGGTGAGCGATTATGGTGCTTTATTAAAGCGAGGAGGTCAATGTTACGGGAACACAGAGGGTGGAGGTTTTCCCCAGAACTGGGGATTGCAGGATATGTTAGGGGTGAGCCCCAAATACTTTCCCTGTGAGGATGAAACAGGAGAAGCCGTGCAGTTGCTGATTTTGGGAGCTGCAGTTTTTCATTTGCACAGCACAGGTGGCTTCCTGAAGGCGGCAGGCCAGGTAGGATGCACACGAGGATACAGTGACGTCTGTGGTGTAGCTGCATCGTTAGAACCGAAAGGACTCTCTGGTTGAGTTTTTCTATTTGGATTTATCCTTAAGAAATTTAAATTAGAGAACTCAAATTGGACTTCTGGCCAAGATGGAGGTGTAGGTAGACACACTGTGCCTCCTTGCACAGCCAAAAGAAGGACAACAATAAATTGTGAGTTCTGGTTGAACTCACAGAAAACCGAGCTGCATGGAAGTCCGACAACCAAGGAATTAAAGAAGAAACACTCACCCAGACCGTAGGACGGGGGGTAGGAGGGGTGGAGACAGGCAGCCAAGTGGAGAAGATGCGCAGCGGCTGGAGGAGTGGGGTGGGCGAGGCAGCAGTGGGGTGGGCGAGGCAGTGGCTGGCTGACTAGGTGGTCCCACATTCACATGTGGATAAACTGGGAGGAACAACTGGGGAGCAAGACAGACCCGCAACCCAGGGCTCCAGTGCGAGGAAATAAAGCCTCAAACTTCTGACTGAAAACAACTGTGGAGGTTGACGCAGCAGCAGGAGAAACTCCCAGACTCATAGGAGAGCTCGCTGGAGAGATCCACAGGGTCCTAGAACATACACAAGCCCACCCACCCAGGAATCATCGCCAGAAGGACCCAATTTGATTGTGGGTAGCAGGGGAAGTGACTGAAAGTCCACAGAGAGCTAAGCAAGCGGCACTGTTCCCTCTTGGACCCCTCCCCCACATGTAGGGTCACAACGCAGTGACGTCGGTTGCCCCATCCTGGTGAACACCTAAGGCTCTGCCCCTTACTACGTAGCAGGTACATCAAGATAAAAAAAATGGCCTAAATGAAAGAACAGATCAAAGCTCCAGAAGAAATACAACTAAGTGATGAAGAGAGAGCCAACCTGTCAGATGCACAGTTCAAAACACTGGTAATCAGGATGTTCACAGAATTGGTTGAATTTGGTCACAAATTAGAAGAAAAAATGAAGGCAATGCTAAGTGAAATGAAGGAAAATGTACAGGGAACCAACAGTTACAGGAAGGAAACCAGGACTCAAATCAACAGTGTGGACCAGAAAGAAGAAAGAAACATTCAACCAGAACTGAATGAAGAAACAAGAATTCAAAAAAATGAGGAGAGGCTTAGGAACCTCCATGACATCTTTAAATGTTCCAACATCCAAATCATAGGGGTACCAGAAGGAGAAGAGAAAGAATAACAAGTGGAAAAGCTATTTGAGCAAATAATGAAGGAGAACTCCCCCAATCTGGCAAAGGAAATAGACTTCCAGGAAGCTCAGAGAGTCCCAAAGAAGTTGGACCCAAGGAAGCATATACCAAGGCACATCATAATTATATTACCCAAGAATAAAGATAAGGAGAGAATCTTAAAAGCAGCAAGAGAAAAGGAGAGAGTTACCTACAAAGGAGTTCCCATAATACTATCAGCTGATTTCTCAACAGAAACCTTGCAGGCAAGAAGGGGCTGGAAAGAAATATTCCAAGCCATGAAAGGGAAGGACCTACATCCAAGATTACTCTATCCAGCAAAGCTGTCATTTGGAATGGAAGGGCAGATAAAGTGCTTCTCAGATAAGGTCAAGTTAAAGGAGTTCATCATCACTAAGCCCTTATCATATGTTAAAGAGACTTAGAAAAAGAAGATTAAAAAATATGAACAGTAAAATGACAACAAACTCACAGTTATTAACTACTGAACCAAAAACAAAAACAAACTAAGCAAACAGCTAGGACAGGAACAGAATCACAGAAATGGAGATGACCTGGAGGGTTAGCAACAGGGGAGTGGGAGGAGGAGAGAGGGGGAAAAGGTACAGAGAATAAGTAGCATTGATGGTGGGCAGAAAATAGACAGGGGGAGGGCAAGAATAGTGTGGGAAATGTAGCAGCTAAAGAACTTATGACACATGGACATGAACTAAAGGGGGGGAATGTGGGTGGGAGGGGGTGTGCAGGGTGGAGGGGAATGAAGGGGTGGAAATGGGACAACTAATAGCATAGTCAATAAAATATATTAAAAAATTAAATTATGGTTTTCTATTAGTTAAAAAGCGCTTCAAAATGAGGCAAATTAAGGAAAAGATTTGGGTAACTTGACTGCCTGTTCTTTCTCAGTTTTGCTGAGATATAATCAACATGGAATGCTGTGTAAGTTTCAGGTGTACAAGCAGGGGTGTCCAACCTTTTGGCGTCTCTGGGCCACACATTAAATACACAAACACTAATGAAAACTGATGAGCAAAAAAAAGAAAGGTTTTCGGTACCTTTGCGATTTTGCGTTGGGCCACGTGCAGAGCCATCCTGGGCCGCGGGTTGGACACCCGGGCGGAGCGTAGCTGGTCGGCGTACCTGTGTAGGTCACCACCACAAGTTTAACGAACACCTGCCTCCTCGTGGAGCTGCAAACCTCGGTTTCCCTTACGGTGAGGGCTTTGGGGGTCTAGTCTCTCAGTGGCTGTCAGGTGTCCCAGACGGCAATGTCCACTGTAGTCCCCACGCTGTGTTTTGTGTCTCTAGCAGTTGTTTGCCTTGAATCTGGAAGTTTGTGCCTTTTCACCCCTTTTGCCCAGTCCCTCCCACCCCATTTACGGTCTGCTCGTGATTCCATTAAGTACTCTAGGGTTCAGAGGAGAAGGTTTAATTTCTGCTTGGTGTGGCACCCAGGAGTGGGTGGTTTGATGTCAGTATTAGGGTGTTCCATTTAGTTATAAAGTAGTCGTGTCAACAACTGTACTTTTCACCTGTACTAAGCTAGACAGTGTATTTATCAAGAGTCACTTCAGCTGAAAATGAGAGACACCGGGCGCTGTTCATCTCTTTGACTGACTATCTCTAGCATGGACTTGGCAGTTGACCTTCGAGGGAACGTGGGCCTCTCAGTCCTGGGGTCGGAGCCAGCAGAGTTTGGACAGGCGGGCCTGGGAGGAATAATCCCTTCAGGTCCTCTTCCTTTGAGCGCGTGCCCAGTCTCCAGCCGTCCACAAAGTCACACGAACCACCGCTTGTCTGACGTCCTGCAAGACCACCGGCTCCGTGTTATTCCCAGGTGGTTGTCCTGACCACCTGCCACCGGCAGCCGTGTTCGCACCTGCATTCTTGGGTGTTTACAAAACAGTGTTTGTGAAAACACTTCAGTCTCACAAGAACATGGGCACGGTAACCGGTCTAAACACACAACTCTTCTTGTAAATCTTGCGGTGCTTTTGAATTCATTTACACTCTCGGTTTACTGGTCCCCGTGTGGCTGCTTGGTGCATTGTTTTGGTATCGATGGCGATTCATCGATGTGCCGGAACCCAATATTCCTGTGGTGTATAAAATTAAATGGGAAATAAAGCTCTACAGACAAGGAGTAACCCAGGCGCCTCGGTTTGCAGTCAAAGACGGAGAGCGTGGTAGGAAGGGTAGTGGCTGGGGGCCGAGGCGCGGTGGACACGGGGGCGGCCCCGGCATCACGTGGAAGCGAGCTGGTTGAAGGTTGGCTGTTTTATCACCAATTGTTAGTTTAGTGGTGGGTTTTTTTTAGGTGGCTGGAGCGGGGTGGGGTGGGGGGCGGACCTCTTCCTCGGTGGGCCCGGGAACGCGTTTTGGTTGTGGCTCTTTAATTTTGGCTTGGAGACGATGGCAGAATTCATAGGCGCATGTTTCCCAAAGATCTGTTAGTTCCCATCCTTGGTTTTTAAAAGTCAGGGAAGCTTTAAAAACACGTCGATGCCTGGGTCCTATTTCCGGAAATTCTGATAGAATTGACCTGGATGTTGGGCTTTCTGAAAACCACCTACGTGAGTGCGGTGTGTCGTCAGGGCTGAGGACGAGCGCTCTCTATGATCTTCCCCCAAAACTCAGGGATCGGATAGGTGTAGAGCTCTCTGTCTTGAAGATTTACAAAGCACATTCCTATTTTTAAGATTCTGAATGTTTTTGACTAATAAAGTAATCAGTCTAATTTTGCTTGACTCAGAATTTTCCAAAGTGCTTCATCCTGAGTCCCTCCCCCTTCCTCCCCCAAGTTTCTGTTAACATCTGGCAGAGCTCAGGCTCCAAAACACCCCAGGACACCTGTCCAGATCTCTCGGGATTAGAATAAACATGCTGCTGTTTGTGGAACTGTTTTTGTGCTTTTTCCTGAGAGCCTTGGAAAGAGATGGCTGATCGAGTGGTGGTATTTTATTTGCCATTTGCAAGTTCGAGTTTTCTCATGGGCCAGGCGGCCTCTAACAGGCCCCCACCAGCAGCCCCGTCCCGGCGTTTGCCATGGAAATGGACCCAGACCTTGTGTGAAGGGAGGGTTTGTTGTGCGTGCGAAAGGCCCTTGGTGATCTCTGTTGCCGAGCTCCGTCTCACGCAGTGGCTGACTCCCAACCCGGAAATCTCCTCCTCGGTGACCTTGGTCCTCTGGGCAAGCCCGAGCTCGTCGGTCCCTGACAAAGGCGCAGAGGGGTCCGCCACTCACAGCTCGGCTCTGGGCTGCTTCCTTGATTCTTCCAAAGCAGAGTAAACATGGGCTGGTAGATGTCACGGTAAGACAGATCTCTTTACCGAAAGTGCCAAACAAGATGTTTGTTCGCTGACATAGGACACTGTGAATTTTGCCAGTTTATTTGGCAGGTAACTTGGCACCTCAAAGGGAAGGTTCTCCTTGCCACATTTTTTCTCTTGAGTATCAAAAATACAGAAGCGAAATTACTTTATGCTCTCCGAAGGCTTTCCTTTCCTTCCCCAACTGCTCTCTGTGATGGCCGGCTGCCTCTTGGCCTCCTGGTGTTCATCTTTGGGGTCCTGCACCTGTGAATCTTTCCTGAATCTTTGCTTTTGATGCTTGTTGCACTGGGGAGAAACCTGCCTGAGGTTTGAATGGCGAGGAGTGCCAGCTTCCGGAGGGGTGGCAATAGGTGGAAATAGGCAGGTTATCTAGTCCCCACTGTTGAACCCGTTCTCAGTAGGGGGCGTATCGGCTAACTCGGATCACCAGGAAAAGCAGACTCTTCATCTGATAACAGAAACAACTGTTTGGGTCCCTGTGACCCAGTAAATCCACGTGAGGTGGTGGGTTACCTCTGTACCACGTTCTGCTTCCGTGGCTTGAGTTGTGAAAACTGGCTCAGATTGTTCTCTTCAGTCCTGTTTTCACGGTCCCAGTGTCACCGAGCCGTCTGGGAGGCCCAGCGCCAGGCTGCGTGTGCTTGCTAGGGAGCATGTGCAGAAGCCAGGCCCGGTGGCAAAGGCGGTTTGGAGCAAGACTGTAATCATTTACATGAACGAACGTGGGCGTTTTGGTGAATGCCTGTGCTGTGATGCTCTTAGCCGCGGGTTCTGTCTTTATAGCAATGTGAGTGTGATCACTTGGGAGACACTTAGGTGTTGGGCTGGTGCCTGTGATGGCTGGTTCTAGGTGGCTTATTCTGGGGATTTCGCGGGACCGTTGAGGCCATGACTTAGCAGCAAATTTCACGTAGCTCTGAATTTCCTTAGAGGAGCGACGTGGTAAGAGCAGAGCCTTGTGCTGCCTCCGCACCGCGGGAGATGCCGAGTTCCCGCGTCCCCGAGGGTCTGGCCCTGCCCAGCCGTTGGCTCGGACCCCAGCAGTCAGCGACTTTGCTCTTTTGTGAGGGGTAGGTAGCTTTGTTTGCCCCCTGATTCTTATCAAGTGTGTTCTCATTTGCAGGCCTAGTTGACACGCCATCAGCTTTTGCTTTTCCCTGGAGCTGGTACACATGTGCCGTGGATTTGGCTAGAACCTGGGAGCCAGGTGTAGTTTGGACAGTTGTGGAGAGTACTTGGGGCAGTGCCTGGTTGCCAAGTGTCCATGCAATATACATAGTCTCGGGCTGAACTGTCTAGTACTAGCGAAATGTACTGCTGAGCCCTTGGAATTGGTTTAGTCGAAACTGAAATAGACTGTCACATTAAAATGCACATTGGATTTTGAAGATTTAATATACAAAATCTTACTTATAATTATGTTGATTGCATGCTGAAATGGAACTATTACAGATATATTGGATCATGTGAAATATATTAAAATGAATATAGTTGGTTTCTTTTTATTTTAATATGGTTATGAAAAAGTTTAAAATTACACGTGCAGCTCTCTGTGGCTGGCATTATAGTTCCTTTGGTCAGCAGTGATTTAGATTATGTTTTTGTTGTTACTCATTGTTTATGTTTAAAGATTGTTTTATGTAACTTTGGCTTTGAAAGGTCAATATTTCCCAGCCACTAGAGTTGTTCAGGCATAGGTTGAATGATCTCCTGGTAGTGACCATTCATTCATTCGTTCGTTCGTTCGTTCGTTCGTTCGTTCGTTCATTCATTCATTCATTCATTCATTCAACATCTTTAGCCTAGATATGCGCCCAGCCCTGTACCGGCCTCCGGGCACCCAGACTTAAAGGCCACATTCCTTGTCCTTCGGAAGCTCGTGGTGCTGTGTGGTTCGGTGGATGGGGTTTAGCTCAGTGCTTGGAAGGAGGCTTACTGTGACTTCTGAGACACTTCCCAAGCCCTGGCTGTGCAGGCGTTTGCAAATATCCTAACATTGCCATCCGGAGAATTTGCAGAGAATCACAGAATGAGGACCCCCGTGGACCACACAGTCGCCCCCACTCTCTCTCTGTCGTCAGCTCTTTTGGGCTCTTCAGTGGGGTCTCCGCGTTGTAAACACCTTGCCTCTGTTCTTCTTTTCAAACAGGCTCATCCCCAGAGTTGCTCTCTTACTGTTTTGTAAGATGTCCTTTCCTCTCTGGTCCAAACATGTCCTTTCCTCTCTGGTTTCATCTCCTCATTATTACCATGGACAAGGTTGCTAGGTGCTGAGTGACCTCTTAGGCTCTGAGCAGCGGCGTGCTGGTCACCTGGCGTGGTAAAGAAAGAGCGTTTGCTGGCGGCCATGGTGGAGCACCGTCCTGCCGGTGCTGATGTGCGCTTGGGGTTTCTGAAGGTTCCGCAGTCGGCTCAGCTCTGGGACAAGATGGACCGAACCCTTTCTCTTTGTTCCTTAAATTTAATTTCTCTTTCTTTGCAGCAAAATAAATGCAAAACATAAAAATAAGTTTACAATTCCAGCGACTTCATCTACACAAGTATTCATTCATTCAGTTGCTCACTCAGCAATGTCATGGACAACCCTGCCCATCACCACACTCACATGGATTTTTAAAATCACTTCGTAACAGCTTTGTGGCTCAGGCGGCTGTCAGGCTGGACATCACGCTGAGGAGGAATCGCCAGGATGGATGGAGTGGAGGTGGTCAAGCATGAGGCTGAGCTGCCTTAGTATCTGCGTGTCTAGATGGTCCATCGTAGGTCTTCTGTGCTGGGGGTTAGAGGCCCATGACTGCTTTGAAAGCAGAGGCGAACGGTTAGAAACCCTGGGTGTTCGGCGTGTTACCTTGTCCCCTGAACGAAGAGCACATCTTGTTTACCTGTTTAAGGAGGTAACACAATACGTGGTAAAACTATCATGACAGATAAGGGTGAGAGCTGGAGTTTTCCTAGGCGGGAAGGGGGTGCACACTGTCCCCCTCAGGGGAAGTCCGCAGGGGTTCAAGGGTCCTTTGAGGGATGTGGAAAAATACACCTCCCCTTATTCAGCTCCGTAAATGCTTGGCTGTGTGCATGCGAATGGATGAGCAGATGGGTGAGCGAGTGAAGGAGCAAACCAGGAGCTAAGCAAACACCTGGGAGCTGTAAAGGGGTGCAGAGACAGAAGTCACAGCTCGCTGGAGCGCGCTGGTGCAGTGGTTCACACGGAAGAGCTCTGTGTGGCTTCTCCGAAGTGTCCAGGTCAAATAGCACTTGGCAATAACAGGGATGCTTGGAGCATCCCGGCTCTTAGCTCCGTTCCATTAATAGTCTTTGGCGAAGAGAACAGAAGGAGATGGTCTTAAACGGACAGGAGGGGTTTGGGGTTAATGCAAGGAAAGTTTTTCTTGCTAGTGAGGATTGAGGTATCTGGCTATGGAGGAAACACAGGTGACCACAGAATACTATAGAAAATTTTCTTGGGATGAGCTCCCAAGCTCCTTCACTTCACTTAAATGTTTCAATACCTGTTTTGTGCCAGCCACTGTTAGGTACTGAGGAGACAATGGTGAGGAAAAAAAGTACAGATCTTGCCTTCCTGGGGACCGTTATGTAGGGAGACGGAATCACATAAGCACACCAGGACATCATGTCCAACCACAGTCAACAAACCGAGGAAAGGCGGGCACCTGCGCCAGCCAGGGGGGGTTGGAGGTGCTTCCCCTGAGACAGGTGACCCTAGAGCTCAGATCTGAAGGGTGAGTTGGGGAATGTCGGCAGAGGTGAGCAGAAGGACGTGTGACCAGCAGGAGCAGGGTGCCTGTGGGGGGCGTGGACCGAGAGGGGCAGGAAGCGAGGGGGAGGCCGGAGAGGCAGGAAGGCCGGATACCACACGGCCTTGCCTCCGATGGAGGATGCGAACTTTCTCTAGCGAGTGGGAAGTCGGGAAGGGTTACCACTGAGGAGAGTCGCCTCACAATCACCCGTCTGGTGGCTGCGAAGACTGAATAGAAAGGCCGAGTGGACGCGGGAAGGCGGAGGCGGGAGTTAGTCTACTTGAGGGGTGGCAGTTGGACTTCTCAGGAGTCACTTCGGAGGGGAGGGGAGAACAGAGGGGCACCCTGACAGGCAGGGTGAGGAAGATGCAGGAAACTCAGGTTCCAGCTGGCGATCGGGGGCCGCTGGAGGACCCTGTTGTTGTAGTTTGGTGGTGGGGGCAGATTCCAGAGCCCCCTCACGCTGTGAGTTTGAGCTGCCTTGAGACCCCCAGGTGGAAATGTGCCCTGCGTCGTTGGCTGTCCTGATTTGGAGCTTTAGGGAGTTGGAGCTAGAGAGAGAAACTTGAGGTGGTTGCCAGAGAGACAGCCATTTACGTAGATGAGATTGTGTAGGGCATGGTTCTCAAAATGTGGTCTCTCCTACCAGCCGCGTCAGCCCCACTGGGCAACGTGTTAGGAATGCAGATTCTCAGGTCCTGCCCTGGACCTAGGGAATCGGAAACTCAGGCGGGCCCAGCAGGCTGCACTTGAGGGAAGCTCCCAGGGTGCTGGCCGCCCCGGTCTACGTGGGGAGGGGGAAGAATGCGAGCCCGGACTCGACTCTCAAGGAGCCCTAACTTTGTAAGATTGGGAGGTGAAGGCTGGCTGTGCAAGGGGGATGGGGAAGGAGTCATGTTTAGAGAAGTCGACGAAAAATCCAGAAATTAAGTGAAGAGACCGTCCCAAGGATGAAGATGCTTGTTGCCGGCATAATAAATACAATGATGCTGGAAAAACAGTGCTTGGAGAGAGCAAGGAGACTGGTAGTTGCGGGGGGCGGGGTGGGGGGTGGGCGGGGAGAATGGGGAGCTATTGCAAGTGGTACAGCGTCTCCTTGTGGGGCGAGAGAGATGTTTCGGAATCAGTGGTGATGCGAATTGTGAATTTACTAAAAATGACTGAGTTGCATACTTTAAAAGTTTAAAAGAGTGATTTTTTTCTCTATTAAGTAAAAAGTCCCCTGGGCTCAGTGGTACGGAGATCGAGCGCAGGGAGAGGTGTTCCCGGGGCGGCCCGGGGTGGGAGGGCGGGGGCTGGAGATGAAGGCGTGGGAGGGGAGCCGAGGAGGCAGGAAGGTGAGCCCTTCTCCAGAGAAGTCTGGTTTTCCGGAGGGGATGTCGAGTCAACAGGTTTGGGATGGTGCTTTTTTTTTTCCCTGTTGAGATTTGACAATGTTTTAACTCTGTTGGGAAGGATGTGAGAGAGAGGTAGAGGTACGGGGGGGGGGGGGGAGGAGAGCCAGCTGTGGTCACTAACGACCCCGTTCCAGGGGAGGAAGGGGTTTTTAAACTTCCCAGAGCCTGGTGTTTCCCTGACTCGGCCTGCACCTTGCACAACGGCCTAGGGGAGACCCGTGCTTTGCCGGCCATCGTCTGTGGGTGCTGCGTGGGGCAGGCGCCCCGCTGCCTCGCTGCCTCGCTGCCTGCCAGGGCCAGCCATTCTGTTCCCCACGGTTCTCGAGGTCCTGGGTGGTTGAGGAAAACCAGCCGGGAAGATGGGAGACCGTGTTGCTTTTGCAGACTAAGATCTCTCTCCTCCTTCCGTGGACTTCCGATCTGATTTCCGTCAAGGTCTCCATTCCCACTTCTGGAAGAACCCAGCGCTGCCCAGTCCTGAGCCTTTGGAGCATTATCTGGTGTTAATTGGGTCGATTCTGTGGTTTTTGGTGTTCACCTTGGTTTCCAGTTTCTTGGCCTTCTTAGCGCCATTCACCTGATTTCTGGGCTTCAGAATTTTATCACTATTGTGTACATTCTTATTCTCCCTGATCTTGTTGGGTTCCGTTTTTTAAAAAGCTTTTTAAAATTATTTTTTAAGTGAGGTTCTGTAGATACCTGGGCTCATCCACCACCTGCACTCTCTCTCTCTTTCCCCCCAAGGTGTGTATCTCAGGTGTTTTCGGCCCTTTGCACTCTCGGTTCCTCTCCTTGGATGATGTTGGGCCGGGGGCCACCAGTAAGCCATCTCTCTCTCCCCTGCCCCGCCCGGGGCAGGTTTTGGGGCCTGCTGGCTTCACAACTGTCCTGAGGATTGAATGTGCCGACGCCTCTGAATGACACAGCAGAGCAGGTGTTCGAAAAAGGTGTTCCACCTCCTTTCCCGGTCCTGAGAGGGTGACGGTGTTACCGCTCACCTTACTACGTATTCCAGTCTGTGAACGTGGTGGGCCCGTCTGTCCAGCCGGCCCGACCGCTTCGGGGCCCCAGTTCGGCCAGGTGCCATGTTAACGCTCAGGTCTGCTCCCTCGGGCCCCCAGCGCTCTTTGTGGTCACTGGTGACCCCGTGGCTTTGCTCGGACAAGAGAGAGCATACTCTCCCCGTACTCCGCAGACAGTCCGCAGGCTGGGCCTGGGGTTTTCCAGCAGCTGCCGTCTGCGAGTTTGTTTAGCTGAGTGGGAAGGTAGGCTGGAGGAGATAAAGAACACCTGCTAATCTTAGAGTATTTGTTTTCTTTTGAAATGCAAAAGTTTTATTCCCTTTTCTTTCCCAAAGGAGTAGTTTTTAATCTAGTGCCTGTGCAGCTAATTTAGAGAGTCAGGAACTTGGAATGACAAAATAGGGTGATCTTTATTTTCACTAACCTTGTAGGAGGACACTCAGTTATAAATGTTGGACTTGAACTCTAGCAGTGTCAGCCTCACACATGACTCTGTCCCCGCAGAGCACAGTATGACTTTGTCATAGCCATTCGTAATTCCATCACAGTCGTTGCTTGTGTCTTACGATAGATACTGTTTACGTTTCTTTCTTCTTTATGGTCCTTATCAGACCTACTCCTACGCCTCGCTACGCGGTACGGTAATACCAAAGTACATACTGCTGCATTCTAAACTTTTTCCTAACATTTTCATAACTTTAAATTTAATTGAGTGAACCTTCTGCTCTTCCTGTGTATCGTATTTCGGGCATTTGAAACTTATGCTGAGGAAAGGGTCCCTCAGATTGCTGAAGGGTCCTTGGCACTGACAAGACCCTGACCTTGAACCGCTGCCCCACCGAAGCAAGTGCCCACAAGGGACTTGTGGTTATTCACACACATTAGTGTCTTCTCTTAGGTCCCCAGATACTTCTCTCTCTTCGGCGTGGTCCATTCATATTTGCTTCCTGATAGATGTTTAATGTGTTTACAAGATGTATGAGAAGGGGGTTATTTTGTTTTTCACTGACCCATGAGTCCCAATGGCTTTAAACAGAAGAATTCTGGAGATCAGACAAATATCTAGAGTAACGCTTCCTATTCACACTGGTTGACTTCGAAATTGCAGGGCTTAAGAAACACTTCTGTTACGCTGCTTTGCGGACTTCAAGTTTGCATACGAGGTGACCGAGATGCTGAAACTCGATGATGTTGAAGTTGTGTTTTAATTCATGGCTTAGCAGCCGTGGGTTCGAATTACCTGGGCTGGCAGTGATGTAAAACTCAGTTTTATAGTATTATGTTAAAGCCCTTAGAGGTCATCTCCTCCCCGTGGGACCCTGCCCGCCCCACCCCCCTGCCGCCCTTGGACCACTTGTCATCGCTGGTCCCTGACAGCTCCGTCCCGTCCCTTCGGGTCAGAGTGGGGGCTGGGCAGGGAGACCAAGAGCTCAGAGGTCAAGTTTCTTGCCTTGGACACCTTGGAATGGTGCTGGTGTTAAAGCTCCGGTGCCAGTTCTTGCTTAACTGACCCGAACTTGATACTTCAGTGTTACGTTGCCCGAAGCAGGTCTGCTAAGTTGCTCTAAAAACTTAAATAAAGGATGAAGCCCTCGGCTTTGGGCAGCAGGTCCCCACCCCTTCGGAGACAACCCTTCACGGTGCGCTGGAAGCTCTCAGGTTGGGAGGGGGGCGCCCAGGGGAGGCTGTCTGGAAGTGCAACCACCTTATCCTTGATTTTGTGGGGAGGGGGGGTTTGGGGAAATGGCATTTAATTGATGAAATAGCTGCGAGGTTCTCTTGGCCTGCACCCACCCACCCTCCCCCTCACATTTTTACAGTTGTATGTGGCACCTCCGTCTCATGTAATGAAACAGCCCGGTGATACTAATTACGGTGAACAGTGATAATAGTGGTCATGGTGCTTACCAAGTGCTTCCTCCGCGGGGCACCGTGCGAAGGACTTCCTACTTCTTAAATGGGAGCGGCACCGGCCCCGTGAACGGCCACTGCTCTCAGCGCCCTCATGTCACAGAGGAGGACACTGGGACTCAGAGGTCACGTCACTTGCCCGAGGCCCCAGCAGGTTGGACTCGAAACAGGGACAGCCTGGCCCCAGAGCCTGGGCTCTTCCGTGTGCTTCCTGATGAATTCTGCCCGCCGGGTTACGGCCATTGCAGGAGAGCTTCGGTGCCTTTAGCTAGCAGGTCCTCACGTGTCCCACGATCTACCAGGTTGGCAGCTGGGAGGCCACATGAGCATGCGTGTAGCCAACTTTGGTATTTGCGCATCTGAATGTGGAAACGCCCGTGTTTAATGGTAACCTTCTCTGTGTGTGTGTGTTTGCAGGGATGCTTCCTTTGGAAACTGCACTTACAACCTCACCATCCTCGACTGCCTGCAGGGAATCAGAAAGGTAATGAATGACAAGTGTCCCTGCTGTGGGTGACTCGGGAGGTCACAAATAGGGAAAGGAATGACACCGGTGCCCTTTCATGCTGCTGGTGGGACGGCAGCGCTACTGTTTCGGCTTTTAAAAAGTGAATTTAAACTCTGTAAAACTACAAAATACTTCTCAAACATTTTCGTTCTGATTTAAAAACTATTAAGGCCCTCTAGTCCAGCCCTTGCAAATAATACCACCAACACACACCTCCTGAAACGTCAGTTAAGAGGTTTTATCGGGGTGGTGCCCAATACGTGATCCACAACTACAGCATTTAAAAATAGGCCTGGGGGAAAGGTGGTTCTCGTTTTATCACCATGATACTGTCGTCATCGTTTTGGCCATCCCGCCATCTGGCACAGCCCGTTTCCCGTATAACACGTGTGAAATTCAGAAAAAGTCCCACCATGGCCACGGTAACTGCCGACTTGACGTGGAAATGGGTGGCATCCGTCCTGCTGCAGAGGGGAGGAGGCACCTGGTCTTCGGTAAACTTCGTGTTTCATCAGCTGCGGGGGTTTGTCTTGCCCAAGTGTAGATGAGGTTTCAGGGGACCCGCTGGGTCGCCCAACCTGTCTCCAAGCAGCTGACGCACGTTTCCCTCAAGCACCTCTTCCGCGGGCCCGCGCCCCGTGATCTCCGGGGCAGGGAGCACCAAACCCCCTCAGGAGAGAGCCGGGGTGTGGCCGCAGCTCCGCCTCTCCAGGAAGCACATCTTTCTGGTTGCGCTGTACTGGCGGCATCGGAAGTGTGGTCACCTGTGCGTGTGACCTCCCCACAGAGAGGCGCACAGACACAGACTCTGAAAAGGTGGGAAAGCGGTCGCTCAGGGTGTATTTACCTCACCGCCGTCTCTGGAATGGGGCGGACGGATGGGCGGAGTAGTCCCGCTTGTTCTGAGGGTTGTCTACACCGTTTGTCAGCGGTTAGCTCTTAGGAGGGTCCTCTGAGAAGGCAGGCTAAAAATGCTGGCCTACTACCCGCTGCCCTCCCCGCCTCTGCCCCTGATGGGACGGCTCAGGGGTGGGGCCTGGACATCCGTACTCCACACGCAACTCACGGTAAGTGCTTCCGTCGCAGCTGGTCCAGGATCGGCACTTTGGAGAACGCTGGTCTCTAAAGTGTTTTCAGAGACAGCTGTCTCGGAGCCTGGCTTAACCGTTTCTTCCATTTGTAATGACTTTCTCGTGTCCCTTTTCAAGGTGACTGTGCTTTTGCATTCTTTGTAGTCTGTATGACTTACAAAGGACCCTGCTTTTTTGGGAAATACTGTATCTTAGCAGGCCAGGTAGTTTTTAAAAGTGCTAAGTCATTCGTCAAAGGAGCGTCAACTTTTTCTTCTCATTGGTGAGCATATTGGTTTTTCCTCTAAATTGTCAGACCAGCCAGTGCAGTGCAGTTTTACTCTGTCGGAAACTCTCACCTAAGTCTCCCCGCGTGGAGTTTTAGGACAAATAAGGGCCTATTAAGTAAAAAAAATGCTTTTCCCCCCCTAAATGTCTCATTAATGACAAAAGGAAGATGAGCCGTCCTACGAATTTTTGATTTTCTTCTATTTGAAAAGTGAATCGCTATCGTATATTCTGTTACGGTTAGGTATGGATTAATTGTATAGCCTCAATAGGTTTTAACTATAAATTTGCTAGTATGCTGCATTTTGTAGACATAAATCAAGTTTACACAAAATAATGTAAATTAATTAAAGAGACATATTTCGTGGGGCATATTTTCACATTTTTCTAAGTGTTTAGTCCCACCTGTAAGACAGACGCAAAGCAAAAGGACTGACGTTAGAAGCTGATTTCTAGAAACGCTTCGCAAACCCAAGGTCCCCCGTGTTCTCCGTCCGATCAGTGAGCACCATGTATGAGCGGGCATTGGAGGAATGGCAAAAGCCTTTACCGGTTGAGTGTGCAAAAACTAACTCAAATTCTGCTTTTAGGGATTACAGCATGGATTTTTCGACTTTGAGACATTTGATGTGGATGAATACGAACACTATGAGGTTTGTGCATTTTAATTTTTTGTAAGATACAATTACGTGTTGATCGAATTGTTTCCACCCCCTCACTCCCCACTAGCACTCAGGTATTGCATATGGAGCAGCTGGTAGAAGAAATCATTCTGGAGTTTTGTGTATCTGTCAGTTTTTCAGCTTTGACCACGAGTCTTCATTTGAGTTTCAGAAAATGCCTTATCTGTATATATTCTTTCATCAAATCTTCATTGACAATTACCTTCCACTTTTATGAGAAAACTAGTTCTAAAGTACAGTTTGGCAGTGAAATTGTAAGTTACTCTCACTTTCGAATTTGGGTTCTGTTGAAAGCACAGCCGACGTGCGCCTTGGAGTATTTTGGCGGCTCAGGCGCTTTATGTCAAACGTGGCTGCGTTTGCTGAGCTCTAAGAGTCGGCCGAGTTCTTTCCCGTGACGCCGTCTCGCAGCTTCTGCGCGACGTGCTGCCCGTGCGGCGTGCCGCCGGGCGTAGGCAAAGACTGCCCGAGCTAGGCCGTCCGTGAGCGCATGTCCGGGGCCTTCGAGGCCCTGCTCCGTGTGGGAGGCTTGGCTAAGGTCTCGCAGGCCCGTGAGCTGCGTTCAGGTGACTCCGAAGGGCCCGTTGCGTTACGAATTGATAAACAAGCGCATCTTCCCGACTGCGGTCTCATTCTTCATGTTTGTGCCGATCCATCGTGTCTCATTCTGGCCGCTAGGCTGTGGGGGTCCGGGAAAGTGTTTCCTAGGGGATGGTCCAGGAGATTCCGCGGAGAATCCGTATCTAAACAGTTACACATTTCCAACAGGGTTTTTTTTTTTTAAGGGATTCTCAGAGAACTTGAGAACTAAGAGCAGCCATTCCCTTGAAATCTAACCGTTGATGAGTTCACTTAAAAAATAAAAACGGACCTTTCGCTCCAGGGAAAACCAGGGAAGTTGTGGGTTGTCCACAAAACAAGCAGAACGATACAAAGCGACACGGAACGGGCTTTCCGCTGTTCCCCAGAAGGCTCGCCTTGTCGCGGCTGCTCCTGGGTTGGCCGCACGCAGGTGGCCGCACAGCGGAACCCGGGGGCGAGCCGTCCTGTCTGGGACAGTGCCCTGCTCCGGGCGGGAGGGGTGGGGGGAGAGGAAGGCACAGAAGCAGCTCCAGGGGCCGCACGTGGGGGCTGCACGTGGGGGCCGCCGCCTCACGGTGGCTCACGGGTGTGGACCCTCATCCAGGGGAGGATGGCGAATACGAGGGGCAGTGACTAGTGGAGGACGATAGCCCGTTTCAAGATATTTATGTAATCTGCTAAAAGTAACTACTTTTCAACAGAAAGAGGCCAAGGCATGTTAATTAAGAACCTGTTCTGATTTTGCGCTGACACTCCAGGGAAAAACCGACTGTGGTAGACAACTTTTGGAAAGGACGTTTCTTTTATTACCACCCAACCATCCCTGTGAGGGTGAGGTGTTGCTTTTTTTCTTTCCTAAACCAGTGATTCGCAACACGGTTTGCTAGGTACTGTCACCTTCAACCAGGGCCTGCCTGCGACGTCGGTTTAGTTTAGTGTGTGGGTGAGGTCTGTCTCCAGGTGGACGGCACCACCCTTGCGTGCAGTGAATCAGCGCACTGCCAGCCTGGCCAGGTGGGGTGGACCTCACAGCTTGCCCCCTCACAGGGACCTTGAGAACGACAAGGTCTGTTCGGTCTCCTGTCTCTCGGCGTGCCGCCTGAGGTCAGCATCAGGGGTCATTGCCCTTGAACCCCAGGGCATGATGCTTCAAGGCTTTGCTTTGGATTCGGGTTTGTACAGCCAACAGGAATGTGATCTGGGTGCCGCTTGGGCGGCCCTCTTGTTCATGGATTATGGAATTAGAAAAATGCGAATTTCTGCCCCAGGACTGGGTCAAGCACCTTCCGGACGGCAGGTATGTGGCCTTGCCGGAGCACCTGGAGGGACTGTGGAGGCGTGTCTCCCACCAGAGGCGCCTTGAGTCTCCAGGGAACTATTTGAAGCATGTCCCTGGAGCGATCCTGCGGTGTGGGCCCCACCACGCCAAGGCCACGCGGTGGAGGAAGCAGGGCTCCTTCCGGCCGCAGCTGTGGTGCGGACAGACGGACCTCGCTCCCACAGCCCTTGGTCGAGCACGCCCCACCCGTTGCTGGGGCAGCGGTCACGTCGGTTAAACCCACGAAATGTTTCCCGAGAAGTGTCCCACGGGGTCTTCTTCCTCCTGAAGTATGGTTGGGTCTCTGACCCTCCAGACTTCTTAAGGACAGCAGCCTTGCCTCCGTCCACCGATGGTGGTGGGGCGTTCCTCTCTCGACTCTGCTGAAACTGTTCTTGCTGACACCAGAGCTCACAGCCACGCGGGTGGGCCTGGCCTCCTGCCCCCCCCCCCCATCAACGCCACGGGCACTCGCTAATTCCAGAAACTCTGCGCCGCCTGCCAAGTCTTACGGTTCTGACTTGGTCTTTCTCCTCCGCCTGTCCTCTCGCTTCCGCCGCCGGCCTGCAAAGCGGCTGCTGGCTGGGGCCCCCGGATGTCAGGTCAAATACACGCTCCTGAGTGGGGGCCCTGCTTCCAAGTTTCAGCCACCGTGTGTGCGCTGATGGCCACAGGTCTGCGCGTCTGGAGCCCTGGAGCAGCCCCCCTGCAGATGTGCACGGGCTTCCCGCCCTTGAGGCTGCCCGCAGCCGCGGCACCCAGGCCGAGCTCCCTGTCCCCGCCGGTGCCAGCAGAGGTGTGGCCGCCAGCCCCCTACCCCGCTGCCTCCCCTCCGCTACACTGTCTTTCTGCAAATCAAGCTGAATTTAATAATCTAGAGTGTATTGTTTAAAGCCAAGTGAATGTGCGGCGACTTCATTTAAACCGAATAACTCACGTGTTTACTTTGCTTTAAACCCATCAAGTCCTTCGGCATATTCGCGTTTCTGTAACCCAGCTGTGCCACGAACACGGTTTCATTGTTCCAGAAGTTAGGGGACCATGAAGAAGGCGCTCCCCCCCCAGGTTATTTTATTTGATTTAAAGTGTTTTTCTCCAACGACCGTTGCCATTCGGTGTTGCTTTGTCTTAGGGTCAGGGGCACCGCATGGTGGGTAGACCACCGCACAGGTTACAAGGTGTGCCCCTGTGAGAAAAGGCACTCTTCAATGATAAGAGAGGACGCAGTTCTTCCTGTCTTTCTGATTTTCAAGCACAGTCCCGGTGCTTGAGCACTGCTTCTCCACGACGTTGCCTGAGAGAAGGCCCCTGTGCATGCAGGAACCCGTCCTGGGGTTGGCCAGGGCAAGGCCTCCCTTCCCTGTCTCGCTGTCTGTGACAACATGCAGAGTCCGAATGCTTCTCAGGGTTCAGGCTGAACAACGCATCTGTGGCCATTACGGCAGAGGCGTGCCTCGCAGGCTCGGAATTGTTTTTAGAAGTTGTAACAGTTCAGGTTTTCAAACCCAGTGATATGGCAAATGAAACCAGAGGAGTTAGCTATTCCAAAGGAACCTGGTGAACCTTCTGTAGCCTGAGAATTCTATAGTAAAGTGACTTAGTAACACCGGAGTACATCAGTTTGAGGAATTCAAATTATTTTATTTTACTTTATTTAATAGTAAGAACATCTGTGGTTTTTCTACATAGTACCGGCAGGTGGTAGGCTTTGGATGGGAAGAAATAACATCACCCTGTTGCCTCATCTTGCTGACCTATTTGTTTGCAAAATGTGGTCGGCTTGGAAAGAATTGTACCTCCAGTTTCTGCCTGAACTAGATCTTTTTGAAGTGTGTGCATCTGTTTAATTAGAAAAACCAGTTTGTGTTATTTGACATTGGTATAATTCACTATGAAGAAGGCACAGATATTAACTTTGGAAGCTTATCAAAGTAAGCTTAAGTTACAGTAGTCAGTGAAAAGCCGTAACTTTCTTACTACAGGTATTTTTTATTTTATTCTTGGACCTAGGACCTCAGTCCCTTTGTGTACTCCGTGTGCCTCTCCAGGCTACTGACCACACCCCCTGTTACCTCCTCGGGTGGGCGGGTTTGCAAGCCCCCTGGCTCTGTGAGTGCCTGCGCCTTACGGAGCCCATTGTCTCCGTCCCTGTGACTGATTATGAAAGGTTACTATTTAACCAACGGGCGGGCGCTTGCAATCCAGACAAACAGAGGTGGCGCAGCCCGTTTATCTGGACCGTTTAGCGCCCACGGAGACGGGAAGAGAGACCACAGACAGCTGTGTTCTTCCACGCTTCGTCCAAGAGTCGGGTTCCGCCGCTGGGGGATCAGAACATATCTTTGTTGTTGAGTTTTTAAATAACATGTTAAGCTTAACACTTACTTGAAAGGGGTAGCAGGCCATTAATTGGGGGCTGTTTTATTTAAGAAAGAAAATAAACGTTTATCCTGAAGATCTGTATGTTAGATTCTCTGTTTGAGTGGCTATAAAGAGGTGGCTGTGCTGGAGAATTAATTTGGCGTGTGCACTCACAGGGTCCCTCATGTCTGCTCAGGGCGTTGGAGAGATACTCTGTTACAGTTAGATGAATGCTGCGCAGACATGTATAAGGGGCATGGGGCGTTTCTTTCCTAGCTGGAGAGACATATCTGCGTTTAAAACAGGAGAACCGTACAGCCCAGGCCAGATTTTCATGGGAATGGCCAGGGGCAGTGCAAGGAGTTACCGTCGAGGTTCCCTGATTTCCTGGAGGCCCACATCCAACGTAATGTTTAACACACACAAGTTCCTACAAGTGGGGTGCAGGCGGTGTTTGACCCAGCGCCCGGGTCTGCTCCGCCCACACAGGAAGGAGAGAGCCTCTTCTGTGGGGACTCCAGGCTGGGACTGGCAGTGGGGCTGGGGCTGGGGTGGTGGGGGGGCTCAGGATGCTCACACGAAGAGGCAATGCACACCTTCGGATGCCTTACGCAAACCTGTCCGATCACCTGCCTAATCTCCAGTGCCAGCCCCGCTCCAGTCAGTGTCCCCTGGTTCACAGGCCCACGGGGAAGGCACGGACATGGAGGGAGGGTGGGGCCGTGGGCGGGGGGTGCTCGGCCCCTTCGCTGGTCTCCCAGCCTCTGCTCGGGCTCCCTGCGCGTGTGCAGGCCGGAGGCTGACACCTGCTGATCCCAGCCTCCACTTAAATAAAGTTTTGAAGAATTTTTATAGTCTAGATAAAAGCTTTTCTGAAGTGGATCGAGTTCGTAAAGACGATTTTGAGAATCGAGGCAGGTTTTAATTTAAGCCGAGTTACTTCGTCTCTCTGCGTGCCCTGTGGTCTCGGACCCACAGGGTGAAGGCAGCTTTATCTGTAAGGGGGCCCTAAATTGCGTAAGAGTCACGAAATCTTTTCTTCTCTCTCCCACGTCGCTCCGCCAGAGAGTTGAGAACGGCGACTTCAACTGGATCGTCCCCGGGAAATTTTTAGCATTCAGCGGACCACATCCAAAAAGCAAGATTGAAAATGGTACGTTGTCCTTTCTTTTACTGCCCCCCCCAAATTTATTGCAGTTCATTTTTAATTTCTTACTTTCCTCAGAAAATCCAAGGAATATTCATAATTTGAAAATCGGAATGGTAGTAACCGGTGCGTTCAAAACTACACTTGAGTAGGCGGAGGTGAGATCACCTTGTTGAAAGTAGCCGATTTTGCGGCTGCCTAGAACAGGACTCGCTCTTTCCCCGGCGCAGGTGTCGGAGAAGAGTCTGAGACCAGTGAGACCTGTAAGAAGATGACTGCGTTCCCGCGGTGGTTCTGAGTCGTCCGGGGCGGGGGGTGGGGCGCTGTGCAGCCGAGCGTCCTTCGGGGAGAGCACCATGTGGAGTAACGGCGAGGCCGGCCAGAGGAGCCTTTTACCGAGCAATACCACGTGCTGGGTGCCAGCTCTCGAAAGCGTTACCTCATTCGGCGCACGCACACCTGCAGGAGGGGTGGGTGCTGTCATCCTCATTCCGTGCAGGGGGAAATTCCGGCTTATGGGTGGGAGTTTGCCCGAGGTCGAGAAGTAGCAGAACCTCCTTCCCAGAGCTGAGCTGCTCTGCGTGGTTCCATCCTGACGCGGGACCGTTTGGTCGCTGGCGTCACTGAGATACTCGTTGCCGTCTGTGCGTAGCGGGGGCCTCCCTCTTCAGGGAAAAAGCCAAACAAAAAATAAGCCTCTTGGAGGAAACATGATCAGCTAGTTGAGTTTTCCCATTAATGTGTAGTTTCTACTTTCTTCTTTCATCTGCTCACATTCCCTAGAAGACAAGTTATGAGAGTCTCCAACGGTTGAAGAACAATTTAGGGGACAAGTACATAAAATTTAAAAAGTCACCTGTGAACATAATAGCCCCCTCTTCTCTCTCCGTCTGCCCATGGACCTGGGCCACTCGTCCTGTGAGGGGACATGATTGGAAACCTCGTCTAGATTTATTCTTATTTTATTATTATTATCACAAGTATTTATCCTAAAATCTAGTTTCGTCATATGTTGTTATTCACGCATTTAGATTTGACCATTTCTTCACGTTTCCACACACGTGACCATCATTTCACACCTGTGACATCCTGCGCCGGGAAACTGCCCGGACAGACCTCCAGGAGGCCAGAACCACCTCCTCTGCAGGGGTTTGCTCAGGAGTCGGCTCTGCCCTGGACGTCGGTACTCGAACCCCTGTCCTGCGGGGTGGTTAGGAATAACGGGCGCAATGCCTGAGCACACTGCTCTCCGACAGGTGGTCTCTCGAGGCGGGGCCGGTGAAGCCTGCCTTTGGCCTTGTGTGCGAAGGCGTCCGACTCAGCCCCTGAACCCCTGCGCAGGCCTGTGGTTTCGGCGGCCTCTGTTGTTTTGTGTTCACCGGCGAAGTGGAAGGAAATTTGCCACTTAGGATTCACGTGTTTTATGAAATTAGAGAGGAAATGAGACACAATTTAAAAAATCATTTAAAATACTTTTATAGAGGTAATCCTTGCTTATTTTTTTTTTAAAGAAGCAAGTACGAGAGAACCAATAAAACAAACAGAAATGACTTCTAGTTCTACCCAGGGTTTTCTAGGGTTACTAGTTAGTGGTGGGATTATTTGGGGATTTTAATTTTCCTTCCATGTGCTTTTCTTTGTTTTTTACCTGTACACATTTTCTCTCTCTCAGTGAATACTCACACAAGACACTTATAAAGATACTCCTTTTTTTTTTTTTTTACAAGCGTGGAATCATGATGTAATTACTGTCTTTTAGCATCTTTTTGCATGTAACATAACAAAACTTCTTCCCGTGGGCAGTAGACGTGCACCTTCATTATAAGTTCCCATGGCTGCCTTCTATATTATTCAGTGACTATCAGTCAATCAATCAATCAATCACTCATTTTTGGATGAGGACTAACTTTTTAAAAGCTTGTGGTAGGCAGACATGTTCATGCATCTTTCTTGAAGCTCTAGTTTCTTCTCTAAAATCTTGGAAGTAGACTCACTAGATAAAAGGATACAAATATTTTGTGCAATAATTCTTAATTGTCAGAGATCTTTCAAAAATTCTTCTTGGTTCCGAATTGCAATGTAGGGTATGAGTACAGCCACCGTTGGCTTACATGCGGGGGGTGGTGCCCAGCCTTTTGTACATCACCTACTGAAGCATCGGAACCTCCTTCCGGAGCAGGCAGGACCTACTTTAGGGGGAGCAGCCGGAGGCTCAGAGGGCCGGCCTGACTTGGGGTTCCCACGGTCAGAGAGCAGCTGCGTGTGGATTCAAACACAGGTCTCTCTGAGCCCAAATTCTGTGTTCTTTTAAATTTTATTACAGAGGAAGAACCTGCCCACGACAGAAAATGTAAGCAGTGTAGTTAAAAAGTCACCTGTAATGATGTAACATACTGCTTGGCATGCACCCTTTTTCCCTGTGCATTTACTGTGCCCTCTCCCGGTGAGAGGAAGAGGAAGGCCTGAGGGTGCTGCTGACCCAGCCTTTGTCGGTCTGACGTCTGGGACGCTTGCATTAATTAAGGCCGCCTTGTTACCGGAATGCCCGTTTGAACATCTGATATTCACTAGAAGCTTCATCATGCTTTTTGTAAAGGGCTTTTAACTTTATCCATCCTTTTGAACTTAAAATGAATGTTGTGATGGAATTAATAAACTTGATCCAATTACAACGAAATCTTGCCACTTTTTTTTTTTTTTTTTTTGCATTGAGAAACCCTGGTTTCCCGAGGAGGCTGGAAGTCCTGTTTGATGGTGGAAAAGGTAGATCGTCCAGGAGTTCACATGCAGAGAGCTGTTGCCAGGGCGCAGCCCAGGTGGCCCCACAGCCCTGGCAGGCAGGCAGGACGCGCTGCGAGAGGCTCACCTGTGTGTTGTATCAACAGACAGCCTCTCTTGACCGCGGGCAAGAGGGGAGCCCTGCCGGGTTTTGGTTAAACAGATTTTGGATTTCAAATTTTCTAAAAAACAAACAAACAAACCAAACCAACCCCTCAGAACTCTCAGGTGGCAATGTCCTTCCTATTTTTATTTAAAAAGACAATGAAAGAAAGAAGAGAAAGGAAAGAAAGGAAGAAAAAGAATAAGATAAGAAAAGAGAAAACAGCGCAGAGAAAGACAGCTGGAGACAGGGAATCCCAACCATTTGCGGTCAGGCTAGCTCTTCCCATGGGAGACACCGGGTGGGCAGAGCCTGGGCAGGTGGGAGCCGGGCTCCCCCGCGCCCCCGGCCCCGTGAACTGGCGTGCGCTGCGCACCCTCTGAGCCCCGGTTTCCTCCCATATCGAAGGGCGGAACAGAGTGCACCTGGCGGGCGTCTAGTGAGGGTGGGTGGTGTTGTGTGAAGTGCTTTGCACGCTGCCCAGCACATCGGAGGTGCGCATTCGGCAGCAGGTATTCTGATGGCATGTTTACCACGAATGAGCCTGATAGTTTATTTGCTCCACTTGCAGGGGGATTAGTCCTCTGAGTCTGCTGTTCTTCAGATTCCTGACTTCAAACGAGGGGCTAGGAAGGGATGGATTTTTAAATGGCCCTCAGCTGTGGGATTCTCTTTCGGGGCCTAGTTAGCGCCGGGCCCTGCCTGTGCTTTTTACTGAGGTCAGGGCACCACCTAGCGGCCGGATGGAGAAGGGCTGGGCGAGCGCCTGGTCCGCCGCGCACGCCAGTGCCCCCAGCGCCTGGACAACCCCCACAAACTGCTGTTCCAAAGCCATAGGATATTGGCATTAGTTTTGGCTGCAACTCATATGAAGCACTTTTGGGGATCTTGAAAAAACCTGCTCGCCAACTCGTCATGTGATGTCCCCAGTTTTTTTGGAGACCTAGCATTTAGCCTCCGGGTGGCTGTTCCCTGAAATCAGCCCCAGCACAGGCCCTGGACTCTGGCTCCAGGGTCCAAAAGCGTCCTCCCTCTCTCACCAGCAGTGTGCGTGTCTGGGCCAGCTCCCTCTCCAGGCATCTGCACCCTGGTGAATGCAAGGTTGAGAGCCTGGCACATAGTAAGTGCTCAGTAAATGCCAAGTACGATTGTTGTTACTGCTATTATCTCAGTGTCCTGTTGCCATATTTGGTAACTGTCCAGTGTTCAGTTATTGTTAAAAGAACAATAATTTGGGCAGCAAACCGACTAGGAGTGCAGATGGGATTTTCCCAAGTTGAACAGCATTCGTTTCCCTAACTGTGTGTGCGTATGAGTCACTGTTTCTGATGTGGAATTGTCAACATGCTCTGTTATTACCTGTGTGCCTGCCGTGGAAACCGTGTATCTGGGCTGTGGATTAGCCAGCCCTGCCTTCCAATTCCACCGTGTTCATGGTGTGCCCTTGGCCAAGTGTGTCCTCCTCGGGCTCTTGGTTGCAGGCAGAACCAACTCTGGCAAGTGAAGCCCAAGAGACACTGATTGGAGTTAGGCTGGGGAGTCGCAGCCTCCGGGGACAGGTGGAGAGCGAGGCTTCGACAACGAGCAGCATCCAAGGGAGACAAGGGGCCGGTGGGGTCTGGGCAGGGATGAAACTGCCCTGCTGCGACACAGGAGATTCAGCGGGGGGCAGCTGTTCCCGAGAAGGCCAAAGAGCCAACCGGTAGCACTGAAGAAACCAGAATGTTCTGGAGGAAACGGCTGCTGCCTTTCAGGCCAGGGGACAGAAGAGGCAGTGGGGTCACTAGGACGCGGGAGCTCGGAGGAGGACCCAGGGAGCCGTGGAGGGCCTGCTGCAGGGCTGGGGCCTGCCTTTGGGGGCCGAGGAGTGGAGGCCGCGAGGCTGGGCTGCAGGCTGGTGCCGGGGGAAGTCGAGCTGCCCTCAGCTGCTGAAGCCATGCAGGCTGGACCGCTGTGCTTGTCCCCTCCGCGGCCCTGGTCTCCAAGTCACCCTTTGGTGCCTCGCTAGTTGCAGAACTGACAGGAAGTTGGCTCAGAGCAGGTTGTGAGAGGGCGGGCTCGCTGCTGAGACAAAGGAAGAAGTGGCCACTTGTGCAGGGTTGGAGGCGGCAGGAAATGTCCCCATGGCCAGTGTGCGGAAACTGCAGGTCCCCTTGGCCAGCTGTGCGTGGAGCCCGGCACCACGGACAGCCTCCGAATGAGGGCGTCTCACCTGGTGCGCCGGCCGGGAGCCATGGGCCGTGGTGGGTTTCAGCAGCGCTGGGCTGGGCGGTGTGCCGAGAGCTCAGGCCCCTCACCCTTTGCAGCTGCTGTGCGAGGCCTGCGAAGCCCCCAGGGGTCCCCTTGGCTGACTGCAGCTCCCGGGGATACTCACGTGAGGCCAGATACACTCAAAATAGAAGGGGGTTTAGACGCTGCACGCCTGACCTTCCCCAAAAGAAAATGTCCGCGAAAGAATCACTCAGCCTCTTTGAGTTGCTGAATCTGCTAAGTGGACCCGGCTGTTCTTGACAGGTCGGTGTGAGAACTGAAAGAGAATCCAGAGTGTAATGGCGGCTGGCACAGGGCAGGCGCCTAGTGCTCCGCCTCTTTGGCGGGGGCTGCGCCGCCAGGGGAGGCTGTCCGACCAGCAGAGAGGCTTTAACTGCCGTCAAGAAGCTGTTGTCACCGAAGTGCAGTAATGAAGGGACGGCACGCAGGCCAGCTGTGCACACGCATGCTCAGGACTTGGCCGGAGGTGCCCCCGGGCCTGGGACCGACTGTTGGAAGGGAGCTGTCTGCAGTGCCCGGGGCAGGCTTCCCGGCCGTGGGGGTTTCTCCACTCCTCAGACTGCTGCTTGGAGGGCGGGGCTGGGGCCCCTTGCGCCGGCGTGTCCTGAGCTGCGCTGTCTCCCGGGGCGCTGCTGCCCGTCATTTAAAGTTGCTGCAGGCACGGGTGCCCCCCGGTTCCCGGCTGTGCTGACCGCGGGCCCTTTTCCCCCTAGGTTACCCTCTCCACGCCCCCGAGGCCTATTTCCCTTACTTCAAAAAGCACAACGTGACCGCCATCGTGCGGCTGAACAAGAAGATTTACGAGGCCAAGCGCTTCACGGACGCCGGCTTCGAGCACTACGACCTCTTCTTCATCGACGGCAGCACGCCCAGCGACCACATCGTGCGGCGGTTCCTGAGCATCTGCGAGAACACGGAGGGGGCGATCGCCGTTCACTGCAAAGGTGCTAGCCCGGCCGCGGGTCCCCGGTGGGGGGCGGGGGGGGGATGGGCCCAGGCCCAGCAAATCACGTCCCACAGAACAAGCTAGTGTCTTAGGGAAAAAAAAAAAAGATATTTTTTTGGTTTCAGAAAAGTGGGACACAAACCTATTGAAATAATAATCCCTTCCTAGGAAAGGTCCGCTTGGATGTGGCCTTCCTGGGGTCAGACTCGCTGACGCCGGGCCCTGCAGGAGAGGGGGACGGTGTCTGCAGGCCGCCCTCGGGCACCTTTACACAGGCACTCTGGTCGAGAGGCTTTTCCTTGCAGAATTGGCCGGCTCCTTTCCGCCCTCCTCCACCCACCCGATAGTTAATGTTCTCGTTTCCTGACCGGCAGCTCTCTGGGCCCATTGCCCCTCCGCTGCCCAGTTTCCCTGCTGGTCTTCTGCACTGTGGGGCATCTTCCTTGCCTATTCCCAGGGGACAGCAGCCCCTTGGAGCCACTGGCCAGTTTGCTTGTGTCTTTGAACGAACTGCAAGACTTGGTTTTGTAAAGGAATCTCTGATCTCAAGGGGTGGGCACTGTGGAAGGCATAAGGTTGTCAGAGTTGCAAGTGAAAATGCAGTTTTGAACAAGGAGTACTTCCTTAGTGTGACCCTGATAGGGCTCAGGACACACATAGGCTGTGTTTTCTCTGGTGGCCTTGTGTGAGTGGACACTTGCTCTAAGCCTTAGCTGCAGAGGAGGCTCGGACGCTGTTGTGAGACTCCCCGGTGCGGTGGGAGGTGCTTGACAGGGGTCTTTGATTTCAGCCAGAAGAGGAAGGAATCCCTTTGGCCTCTCTGGCGTGAGCTCCCCACGTGCAGCTTTTCAGAGTGCCTCTGGGTGGTGCTGTTCGCGTGTCTGTGGAGTTCTGTGCTACTTGCTGCGGTAGGTGTTGGGGATCATTCCGTTCCGTTCACGTGCCAGGTGCCGCTGTAACTGACTTATCAGACAGGCTCGGCTTGGGTGCTGACAGTAATTAAAATACCGCTTTGTAGGCCCGTTTCTATGTTTAAGATTTGAGTAGGTGGAGGAGGTACTTTGCCGAACATGTGAGAGGGAGGGAAAGCTGCGTTTGCCTGAGACCCAGGGAAAGGGGGATGAGCTGCACGCGGCCCGGATTTTGAGGGGCTCCTGGGGTGGGGCTCAGCACCCTGACGCAGCCCCCCTCCCCGTGTCTGAGCAGGAGGGGGCCCCGGCTCGGGGCTCCCTACCTCCTAGGAAGGTGTCTTCTGGTCACTCGTTGCGGATTGCTGCTTGCAGTTCTGAGTAGGTCACAGCAGGGAGCTGCTGAGCAGGCTTGCCCCAGGGAGGGTCCGTCTGCTCCCTAGCTCTGCCTGTCTGTCTCACTTTGCGAAGGATGGCCCAGGCCCAAGGGAAAGCCCGCCTGTCACGCATTTCGAGTATCAGTGGCATTTGAGAGCTGGTGGCAACATAGCTGCTGCCAGCATACGTACGACGAGGCGGCGCTCACATGCTCTTCCGCGGTTTATTTTTGTGTCGTGGAAATCAGTATTTTTCCTGGGACCAGTTTGGCCTGATTTCCGAGTCAGTTCGTTTCGTGATGACCACGTCACATGTTTTATCTGTGTGTCATGTCTCAGGTTGACGAGTTCAAGGGAGAGGAAATGCGAAGCTTTTATTAAAGCTCAGCACCTCTCTTGAGAGCCTTCTTCACTAACTGAAAACAAAGTTTCTGGTGCTAAACATCCTCGTTCCAGGTCTTCCTCTCCATTACACCCTTGAGCGGTGAATGTTGACACTTATTTTATGGTGTAGAGGGGTTTTTTTAAATATCTTTACTTAAAACCAGAGCGTTTTTTTTGTTCTTTATAGCATTAAAACAATTTATTGCAATGTTGATACGTTGCAGTCTCGACGTGGCTTCTTCTTAGGTATGGCACGTCTGTGCAGGTAGTCTGCACCTGGTTCTCAGTGCGGTCGTTCCATAATTTCGTTGTGATTTTGATGTGGTCGGGGGCGGTGGAGAACACAGCATAGACTTACTCCGCCATCTTGACCAGAAGTCCCAAGCTCAGACCCTCCAGCACTGAGGCCACTTCTTGCATGGGAAGGTCACATTTACCTGTGGGGACAGCTTTGTGAGAGCGCTCCATTTGCTTCCACTTGTACCCACACTTAGGGTTCTGTTTTTAGAAGGAGCAGACCTTTGGTTTAATTACAGCTGCATTACTTTTAATAGCGTAGTTGTCTGCTATAGGCCCATTAATTATTTTGACACTTGACCTAATTAAGTCAGCTTAATTTTCTGGGAATTCAGACAGCCTTGAGCATGTTAACCACCCTCCGAGGAGGAGGCAGGGAGTCTTATTCCATGTCAAATGCACTTTGGTGGCTGTTGGAAAGAGAGTGGGTATGTCGTGCCTTGACCTAAAGTACTCCGTGGAGAGTCAAGTGAGAAACGGATTTGCTGGGAGTGGGTGGAAGGTTATGACCATTCAGTGTCTCCAGCCCACCTTGTGGTTAATAAAACAGATGGCTATGAATTCTCGAAATTTCCTGGCACAAATAATCATTTAAAAAATGGCAACGCCGTGATGTTCTGGGGTGCGATTGTTGACGTTCGACAGGGGTTGCAGAGCGCACCTGCAACGGCAAGGCAGCTGCGTTGACCTTGGCGTGAACGGGAACCGTTCCCGCCTCTTGTCTTGCTGTGCCAGGGAGACCTTGGATGATGAATGTTCTAACAAACTTGTTCAGGTTTTTATGACAACTTCGTGGAACATTCCTGTTCTGCTCGATTGTGTTAAGAGCACAAAGTACGTTCTTTTTATAGATTAAATTATAGACTCTTTTTGAAAAGGGGAAGCAACTTGAGGTTCAGAGGAATTTGAACGTTGCTGCGTTGCCTGTTCTTTTAACTGGGAGTGTGCATGACGAGGAGCCTGAGAGGGACCCCGGTGGCCCCCCTGCACGGGGAGGGGGGCATGGGAGCCACTGCCGCCCCCACAAAGGCCACCCAAAGGGCCCTGAACACCAACTGAGCCCTGGGCCCTGCCCCAGGATGCCCGGCTGTGTCTGGCCACCACGGTCACCTGTGGTCTTGGCAGACGCCCGGGCAGTGGACCCCTCTTACAGGAACAAAGACAGACTTCTTGTAACTCTTACTTTAAAAGGGGAGCCCCACTGAGGCTGAAATCACACCTGACACTTTTCTAAGCACGTTGGTGTTGGATTGGAGGCAAAAGGTGCTTCACAGGGAAACAGGCCGCCTGCCCCCTGAGCCCCTCACCTAATAAGACAGGAGGAGCAGAATGTTTGACTGGGAAGGGCTCACGGCGGGGTGGGGGCGGTGGGGGGGGTGGGGGGTGTTGGCGGTGGTTTGCATCTCCGGCCCCTCCCCCTCTCTTACAGCTGGCCTCGGGAGGACCGGCACCTTGATAGCCTGCTACGTCATGAAGCACTACAGGTTCACGCATGCCGAGATCATCTCCTGGATCCGGATTTGCCGCCCGGGCTCCATCATCGGGCCCCAGCAGCACTTCTTGGAGGAGTAAGTCTGTCCCCCCCCAACCCCTGCTCCCCATATCGGGTTACATCCAGGTTCCTGCTCACCTCTGCCTCGGTTTCCCCGGGCCGTGTCAGCCCGTGGCGGTGTGAGTACAGGCAGCACCTCCCGAAGAGTCTTCTTGACAGGACGGCTCAGGCGTTCTCACCCTGCCCTGTCTCTTGGGGACAGCCACCTCTGCCGGCCTGGTCCCTGCCGTTTCCCCCGTGTGACCTGGCCACAGTGCGGTTTTCTGACGTCCTCCCACCCGGCCCCTTCAGTCTTCGGTTTGCATGTGTAAGAGCAGAACGGAAAACAGAAGTATGCCCAGCTGAGGTCCATCGGTGACTTCGGGGAGGTTGCCGGCCTCCTGACAGCTCGCTCAGCCACTCTGTGGCTGCCACTGAGGAGGTGCCCAGGAAGGAAGGGGGGCTGGGTCAGTCCGGCCCTGCCCTGCCCTGCCCGTGCTTAGGAGAATGCTTAGAAATCATCCCTCCCTTCCTCTGCTCAGGTGCCTTGTCAGACCCTGGCCCACAGAGGGGCCGGGAAAGCCTGTTCGGGCACAACCCTTCCTGATTTCCCCTTCGAAAATCTTGGAAGTCACCGTCAATTTATGCATAAATCAAGGAGATAAGATCAACACCAGCTGATTGAGGTCCAGCTCTAAGACGCTGTCAGTGAGATTCCTTTCCCTTTAAATCATTTTACGTCCGTGAGAAACACACACTCGTACATTTCACGGAAAGATGCTGTTGGAGTGATTCGCACCAGAAACGATGCCAGGGCTCGCGGCTGCTGAGGGATTGCTGTCGTTACCAGTCCCCGAGGCAGAACCGATTGGAACATTAGTGCGGAAACATGGGCACTTACATCTTAGCCTGAAAGAGCGAGGCGGACTGTACTGAACACGCAGGAAAGAAATGCCCAACACGAGGGGCCTTAGGAAGCCCGAAGTTCCTAGGTTTTCGGCCTCTGAGGTGCAAATACAGTAACTGCATTATTTAAGGGTTTGACCCTCGATCGGATCCTCTGCCCGCAGTTTCCGTGCTTTTGCACTTGTCCTGACCCACGAGCCCTGGGCTGTGTGTCTGCCAGGGCTCGTTGTCCCTTCTCCTGCTGAAGTTGAATCGGGGGCCTTGTGATGAGGAAACGAAGCTGTTCATAAGCTTGGCTCTCCAGGCATCTGTTACAACGGTTGTTTGGAAGAGTTTTCATTTGTGAGGTCCCCACCAAGGACTCACAGGGCACTTGGTGCTCTGCTGAGAACACCGCCGGTCAAGTTCACCCAGCTTTTCTCGGGGTGTCCGGTACCACAGCCCTCCCACTTCACACCTGCATGATCCTCCTCCTCCTCCTCCCCCTGCGGCACCTCCTCGCCCCTGTGGCACCTCCTCTCCCTGCTGCACTTTCTCTACCTGCTGTAGTGCCAAATGATAGCTGGGGAAGTAGGATAGGAGGCAAAGGCGCCCTAAGTTGTAAAGGAAGGTGTTTTTTGTGTATAGACACGTAAGCAGAAGCATTTGGGATATTTCCTCAGGTGTGCATCAAAACTGTAGCTCCAGGTGTTTGCCTGTGAAAGCTGAGGTGCAGGAACGTCTTCGTGTGCAAGCGATGTGTCGAAGTCAGTGGTGACCGGCCCTCAGGCAGGCCTTCCGCAGGCAGGCTGCGTGTCTGAGGCACGACCTCGCGGGTGGGGGTTATGCCTTGGAGCCCGCGGGACCCTGTCGGCATCGCTCCCCAGCCCTCCCGGGCTTTCGCCTCCTTCCTTGCGAGCAATGAAGAGTCAGCCGCAGGTTTTGAGCAGAGGAGTGTTGTGATCTGACTGTAAAATACACACACACACACACACACACACACACTTTTTTGGAAATAAAAATTTTGAGTTAACGGTAGATTTACAGGTGGTTGTGAGAAACAATGGGAAAGGTTCCCGTCTACCTTTCACCTCCTTTCCCCGAAGGCAAACATCTAGCAAAACTGTAGCGTGATGTCAAAGTCAGGGCGCCGACACAAGACGCGCATGTTTCCGCCCCCCAGGAAGCCCTCGCACTCCCTCCCTGCCCTCACGCCCTCTCCCACGCCCGGGGACGGCTGATCTGTTTTCCCTTCGCGGATTTTGTCATTTCCGGAGTGCTGTGTATTTGCATAAATGGAGTCCGAGAGTCTAGAACCTCTCGGGCCGGTTCCTGTCGTTGGTCCACCTGCGTGTTGGCGCTGCACCTGTGAGTGGAACCGTCAGCTGTGGCAGGTGCTGCTAAAGAGTGTTCTAGAACAGGCACGCTGGTCTACGTTCCCATCGGCAGCGTGGGTGAGTTCCGGTTCTTCACAGACTCACAAATGCCGGAGAGCGTCAGCCTTCGAAATCCAGCCTTTCTATATTGTGTGGAGTGGAGATCTGTTCTGGGCTGGTGTTGGGCTTCCGACTCCAGGGCTGTGCAGAATTAACGTGTCCTGCCAAGCCACTCAGCGTGTGGGACCTTGTCACGGCAGCGGTGGGTGGGTAGGAAACCAGTCCATCTGGAAGACATGCCTCCCTCTGGGTGGCGAGTCAGCAAACACATCCACTGGGAGCCACAGACCCTCGTGGGGACGTGGGAGTTCTGCAGGTCTCTCGCTCACCGGGCCTCTACCGCGGAGTGGTGGACCTGGGGGCCCCCGCGGTCCCCGTGGTATTTAAGGCAGACCGGGCTGCAGCAGTCAGTCACGTGAATTCGGGGGTAGAAGGCTGGAGCTGGAGAGGCTCAGAGAGAGAGCACTGGACTGTCCCCAAGGGGGTGGGGACTTGTCCAAGGGCTAGAAGTCAGACTGAGCAGTTGGAGGTGGGTATCCGGGACCCTGCAGACCAGCCTCAGGCCGTGAAGACTGGCTAACGATAGATGAAGAGCTGCGTCAGCAGAGACGCAGAGACATGAATAGGTACCGCGTTCCTCGGCTTGGTGCGTTTGCAGATGGGTTCCCGTCCGTCAGCCACGACCGCACAGGGAGAGGGGTTGCTCGAGGTGAGCAGTCAGGGCTCGTGAGTGACTGTCAGTTCCAAACCCGTGACTTCGGGAGGGCGGTGTCACATCCCGCGGGTCCTCGAACGCCAGAACACGTCCAAGCGTCTGGTGGCCGTGTCTTGAAGAGACCTCCCTCTTAACCTCTCCAGCAGTCAGAGATGCTCACTCGCATCCCAGTGAGTTGATGAATTTGTGCCGTCAACGGGACACAGCCTCTCCTTGGGCCGGTCTGAAATTTCATGTTGGATTTTTTCCTGGGCTGTAAAGAAAGCTGTTGGCAAAACAAACATCAAGCGTTTTTTAAAAATTGTACCTAAAGCTGATGTTGTTAAGCTAAAAAGTAACAGCCCTGATACATCTTCTGCCAAACACCCTCCACGTTCTCACAGGGATGCCCAGACCAGTCTTTGCTTTCGGAGCCGGGTCTTGGCGCCTCCCCGCACCGCCCCCCTCCCCGGAGGCAGCCCGCACCTGGGCCCAGGCTGCTGGGACGGTTTGTTTGGTTCCGTTACTGGGCGTTCACACCACGTGGCGCTGTGCCGCCTTCCCGCCTTCCCTCCGGAGCACAGCCTGCTAAAGCTTTCGTTCCTCAGAACGGGAACCTTGGGGGTCTGGCGGCAGGCGCCCAAGGGACCTTCACTCCCCAGGGATGTTTTACTCCCGGGGCCCAGGTCAAACTCTTGTCTTTATTTTTAAATTTCCTCCTGAGAAACCCCATTAAGCCTCCGTCCGGGCCCTGCACGGAGCTGTGTCTTTGCAGAGCTTCCATGTTGGATGAAGGCACCTTGAAGGAAGTGACAGTGTTGTGGTTAAACTCTTTTCGATTTCTAAATCCGGGAATTGGGAATTTCCCTGTTCTGCTGATTTTTGTCAGCGTCCAGTCAGGTGGATATTTTTGAGCATCCTCATTTTGTCATCAGTCTGCAGCGCTTCTCGGAACTGGGGTGCCTAAGCGAACGCGGTTCCTGATTCAGGAGTTTGGTGGGGAGGGGACAGAGACTCCGAACTTCTCAGGAGCGCCGGGGGGTGCTGGTCGCCCACCACCCGCCTCGTCTTACACGGACCCGCGTCTCAGTCTCACCCTGCACACGTGGTCAGCGTAATGTCACATTCGGTTTGGTGCCTAGAGCATTTGGTAAATTTCACCATTGAATTGAGTGACATCAGAAATTAATCGTTCTGCCAGTGTTTTTATTTCAGGAAGTTACCAAACATAAGATGAAGAAAACCTGTTCAAGAAGTGGAAAAAGGCTTGAAAATGTCTCACAGTAACAGCTTGAGTTTTTCATTGTAATTGATCCCTACTGTTTCCTTACGTTTTTGTTTTGTTTTTGTTTTTTTAGATACATGCATTAGGTCAAGGAAAGTGCATTAATTTTTTTAAAAGATTTTATTTATCTTTAGAGGGGAAGGGAAGGAGAGAGGGAGACAAATATCAACGTATGGTTGCCTCTTGTGTGTCCCCTGCTAGGAACTGGCCTGCAACCCAGGCATGTGCCCTGACTGGGAATTGAACCGTGATCCTTTGGTTCGCAGGCCTGCACTCAATCCACTGAGCTACACCAGCCAGGGCTAATTTTTTAAAAATAATCTATTTGAAAGCTTTAAGAAATTGCTGTTCCTAAAATAGAAAAAAAATGAAGTCTAAAATGTTAGAAATGGGAGAATTTAAAATAATACCAGACAATCGTGTGGTTTATTTGTTAGAATAACAAGCGCACTGTGTAGGCTTGAGTTTGAGCGATATTGGGCAGTTACATTTTGGCAGTGACACTCAGTTATTGAAAAGTTGGGAATTGCTTTTCAGTACTTACCGCTGCACCCTTTGAGTGACTCGATGGTCAGTTGGCATTGACTCTCTCGGCTAAGCAAGCGTAAGGCAAGGCGTGCAGAAGAATTTTGGCATCGGCGGCACCAGAAATTCATCTTGCAATACTCATGCCCGTTACTGTGGCGGACGGAGTGACGCCTGCTTGGCTGCCTGCGTGAGAAGGGCCGGAGGTGTAACAACGCCTTGGGTTTAGTTGTAAAGTGCATTTTGTCACGATTCCAGGGGTCTCCGGGGTTCAGATTGAGGGGTTCGCTCCCTAAATCAGATTCAGCTAGTTGTTGCTTCTTTCCCTTCTAGCTGCCTTTTCCTGTGTGCTTCAGGGTCAGGAGCTTCCCCCACACCCTCCTAAATCCTTTCTAAACCTCTTCCTATGAAATCTTCCATTCGTACAAAGAATGAACGCCTGTCTCCCTCCAGCCCCTGAGACTGACTTCCTGCTTTCTGGTCCGTCTTCCTTGGAAATCAAGTCACATTATATCACTGGCCCAATTCTCCAGCCCAGTAGCTGCCTCTGTTTCACAGCAGGCCTGGGGTGCTGGGCTAGGAGATGCCGGGCAGACTGGTTCTCAAGTCACAGTGGAGGGGGTCCGGGTCAAGCCAGAACTGGGTTGGGTTTCCCCATAAAACTGGCCAAATGGTGGCTTTGGATGGACCCCTGGGACAGGGTTGGGTCATACGGGAAAATGTGTGACCCAGAAGGAAGGAGGTGAGGAAGGCAGAGAGCTGGGGTGCCATGGAGGTAGGATTGGGTTGGGCTCGGGGAGGGAGGGAGCGGAGGTCACCTGTGAACAGAACAAGGTGCACAGTACCCGCCCCTGCTCTGCATTCAAAACCAGGGACGTCTGTAACAGGGCAACTGACTTGACTTTCTCTAGGGGAATTCCAAAAGCAGATTTTGGAAAACACTCATGAAGGCTCAACGTTAGGCGTAACTGTGACTTGGCTCTTAGGGAGGCCAAGTTTTTATTGTCGTCCCAGGCGGGGCCAGCCGGGGGCTGGGCCTTGGCCAAAAACAGTGACCCCAGCACCAGTGCTTAGCTCTACGAGGCTCGCTGTGCACCGAGGCCAGTGTCTCCCTGTCATTTCCAAGGAGGGACGCGCCCTTGGAAAACGTGCTACATCCCCGGAGGATTTGCTTTGAGCTGGTGCGTTCTCGTTCTCCTTAGGGCATCTGATTTAAAAATGCTAAGTACTTAAAAATACGCGATTCCCTTCTGTTTGAGAGGAGGCTCTTAAGGAGCAACAGGCACGACAGTGAAGGCCAGTGTGGTTTCCGTGCTCAGCGGGAAGGGTTTTCGTGAGGGGCCGCATCTCTCAGCGACGGGGAACAGCTTTGACCCGTGTTCGTCGTCGATGTTCCGGTTCAGACCCAGTCTCTCCAGCGATGGGACGGGAGGAGTCTTTTAAACTGAGCGCGCGGAAGGTGTCACTGTAATTTCCACCATTAGGTTGGCTGCGCCATCAGAGTCCTCAGTTTGCAACATTTACAATTGGGCTTTTGTTTTCACTTTAAGCCTCAAACTTCTCTGCCCCTGTTTTCACATCATGGTTCCGCCCCACCCCCCAAAGGCCCTTAGATGGTCCTCCCTTCAATTTTTTTCAATTTCTTTTTTTTTCTATTACCATTTATCCCCCCTGTGCTCTCTTCCACCTCCACCTCCCACCCCCATCACCACGCTGTTGTCCGTGTCCAGGAGTTCTTCCTCTTTCTTATTGGCCCACTCCCTCCACCCCCAGCCCCCACCCCCCACCTGGCAGCCTGCCCTCCATCTATGAATCTGTTTCTCTTTTTGCTCGTTAGTTCATTTTGTTCATTAGATTCCACGTGTGAGTGAGATCATCTGGTACTTGTCTTTCTCTGACTGGCTTATTTCACTTAGCAGAATACTCTCCAGGTGCGTCCTTGCTGTTGCAAAGGGTAAGATTTTCTTCTTTTTTATGGCCATCTAGTAAAGCAGTATGCAGTCACCTCACAAAAAATTATGACCCAGCGATTTCACTTCTGGGACTTTACCCTGAGAAACCCAAAACACTAATTCAAAGGAACACGTGCACCCCCGTGTCCACTGCGGTGCTGTTCACCATGGCCAAGATGTGGAGGCAGCCCATCGGTACAGGAGTGGGTGAGACAGCTGTGGTACATTTCCCTTCGATTCTGAGATCAGATCCGAACTCCCAGGCGTGGCGTGCGGGCCAAAGCCCGCACACAGCCTTCTTTCCCAAGCATGCTGAGTTCTCTCATCTCCCTTTTTCCTCAGCCACCTCAGTTTCCCGAACACGCGGTGTTCTTGGATCTCACTCTTTCTGTAAGCTCGCACTGTTCTCTTCGCATTGCACGTGCCCCATGCTGGCTCAGCCCTGCTCGTCGCTGCGGGTGCGGCTGGACCCCAGACTTTTCTCTGATTCCTTCCCATTGAGTTCGCAGCCCCCTCTCCTCGGGTCCTCAGCAGATCTCGGTCATGGGTCTTCAATATTGGACTTTAGACTTTTTTTTTTCTCATACTAAATGGGGAACTTCTTGAGGGACAGGAATTCTGTCTTATTTGAATATCCCTGTCTTTTCTGTGTTTCCCTTACCTAACTTTTCCCCGTCTCTGACACAACTGAGTTTTCTCTCCCTATGAAATTGTAGTTTTTTATTCCTGGGAGTTTTGACCAGGGGCCCAAGACATTCATTTATAAATTTAACAGTTTTTGAACTGTTCCTACCTTGTCAAGGACCCTGCCATGAATATGAGAGTCAAGCATCAGAGAAAGGGTTACGCCAGGTACAGCATTAAATGGAAATAATCTACAGGAAGAAAAAATTAAAGCAAGACTTTTTTGTTTGAGAATATAAAGCATCAGGGTGGCTATTCCATGGTTTTATGAAGATTTCTGGAAAGGAAGAAAAAGTTGAGAAGAGTTTGTTTTGAATACATATTTTTACAGCTGGAATAGAAAAGTTAAATGCGATGGAGTCGTTAGGCTGACCTCATCAGGTTGCATACCCTAAGCTCAGAGTCTTCCTCAGTGGTTTGCTTCCAAAAAGCAAAATAATCTGCCGCCGTGGAAAAGAGACGCCGCCACGCTCCCATTCTGTGCGGACGCCCAGAATATCTTACGGATTTAAATTCACCCTTAAAAGACAACGGGGCTCACGGTCTTTATTGTTGTGCAGTTCTAAGCACCTGAGAACCTTTACTAGTCAGCCTACGTGGGGCTCTCTAGGCCTGTATTGGAAGATGGTTGTCGTTTTTACAGAACTTTAACTTATTGCGGCACCAGAAAGGGACTCTCCTTTTTCTTCTGACTTCAAAATCTTTGTTCTGATTTGTGAATGTCTCTCTGCAAGTCTTCTTGTTCACAAGACCTTATGCTTCTGAGATGGTAGTAGCTCGTTTTACAGGTTACTTTGTTTTCTCTCCTTCTTTACAGAAAACAGGCCTCGTTGTGGGTTCAAGGAGACATTTTCCGATCCAAACTGAAAAACAGACCGTCCAGTGAAGGAAGCATTAATAAAATTCTTTCTAGCTTGGATGACATGTCGATCGGTGGAAACTTTTCCAAAATACAAAATGCCGAGAGATACGGAGAGGTGAGTTTGCCCCGGGGAGATGTGCGTGCCCCTTAAGAGTCACGCTCCGCGAGTGAACGTGTGTCAGGTGGCTGCGTCCCTCCGCTGAGTTGTGGGGAGCACCAGAATTTGGGGCGTGGAGTCTTCCACCTCTAAAGCAAGCGTCAGAGCGAGGGGAAAGCAATTATCCTTGGAAAGCAGAACGCTGTAATTTAAGGAGCACAATTATACAGGAGGCCATCTGGTTTGGAGACTATTTACAAAACAAAGGTAATTAAAGAAACAGACTTTTTGAAAATGGAAGTAGCTGTCAAGAAGAAACATTTTAATGGGACAGTGGAAGGAATAATTCATGCCCCAAGTGGTTCTGGAAAGCCTCTGCTTCGCATTGACCTCTAAAGCAAGCCCCCGAGTTGAAAACAGATAGGGCGGTGCTTAAAAACACCGAGACTCTAGGGTAAGCAAACCACTTTTCAGCTGTTGGCAAGGTCTGGTTTAATCTTTATCACTAGCCGGTGATTCAGGCAATGTTGTCTGTTTTATGGGAAAGAAATTGAAGAGCAGAGCTCTCACCTCAGCTGGAGGGACGTGATTCACTCCACGTAAATCACGTATCTTTTTTCCAAATCCACGTTTTCCCTACTACCACCTGCTACCTCCGAATGAGAACCAAAGTGACCTGCTCAGAATTAGGGGCAGGGACCTTTTTGGAGCTAGAAGCCACCCAGAAATCGTTTGTTCCAGTCCCCTTGTGTGTGGCTCGGAACGTGGGGTCCCACAAGATCTGTGACTTGCCCGAGGTCCCAGGGGTGTCCAGCGGTTGGGCCACCTGGACAGCTGGAAGTCTGACCCCTAGGTCAGGTTTTGGGGTCAGAATGTGCCTGATGCGAGGCTAAGCACCGGGTTCGTGTAGGTATTTTTATATCTAACACGGCCTGTCCTCCATGGTCCCTGCTGCCCTGCCCTGTGGAGGTGTGGACTCCAGGCGTCTGTTCTGAGCCCGCTGGGCCTGTGTCTGCCTAGCTCCAACGAGTGAGGAAGGCTTCCCGTTGCGTAGAGAGCAGACAAGCAGACGTGACCTTGTTAATGATCCAAATAGCACCAGCGAGAGGTGCACATTTTGACATCCAGGGGCCAAAGGGTTCATTGTGTCTTAGGGTTATAAAAAAAAAATGGAAGAATTAAAACACTTTAAGGCACGGATATTTAAGGAGTTAAACGAAGAGCTTGGAGTGCACCAGAAACAACCTAAAGAGCACCTGCTCTGTGCCTGCCAGGCACCGTTCTGGCACTCGGCGTGGATTACTCGTTCGGTCCTTACAGCGGCTGTATGGACTGGGCTCGCCAAGGGGGCCATCCTCCAGAGCACGGAACTGAGGGTGAGGCAGGAAAGCCGCCTGCAGGGCGGCCGTCTGAACCCAGGTGCTCCGGCTCCAGAGCCTCACTCAGCCACCACCCGGAGCCTCCTGCCATTGCCTGCTGTCTCTCTCCCCCCGAGGTCCCCACGTGGCTTTGGTCCCTCACCTGCAGTGGCTTTGCACGCGACCTTAGCCAGCCTGTCCTAATACATTCCTCCTGGAACTGCGGTGGTTCTACCTTTTCCTACTCCAGGGCAGCCGTCCACTCTTAGCCCACTGACCCGTAGATGCCCTTGACTGGGAGATGTTAATGAGATACAGGGGCTGCCCACGGGCCACCAAGGGCCCGTAAGCCCACGTCAGGTAAATAAGGATGTAGCACTGCGGTCACATCGCCGAGACACTGCGGTCTCCGAAACCTCACCGCTGAATTTGATTTATGCCGCAAGTGCTCGCAAGCAGGGTGGCTCCTAGAAGGAAAGTCTGCGAGGTTCAAAGGAAACTGCCAAGGCCCCGCTTCCCAGCGCGTTCCTTTCTGCTCCCAGACCCGAGTGCCGCTGGGCCCTGGCGGAGGCTGTCGGTCCGCGGTGGCTGCGCACGGAGACCCGGCTGTTACCACTCGGGAGCAGCTCACCACGGGAAGGACACTTTTGCCTTTCCACAGTGTTGGCACCTGACCAATCCCGGAGCTGGAGAGGGCCTGAGCGATGACTCGTGCACCCTTCCGAGCCGGATCATCGAAACCCGCTAAAAATTCCATTTTCCTCTTTTTCTTCCAATCCTTTCAACTTCTGTTTTTGCACCTTCCTATTTCAGACTCCCTTCTCCCGTCCTGTTTCTACGATAGCCCTTCCCTCCTCATCGCCCAGCCCACTGCATTTTATCTCGTCTTCAGGGGGCACGGCCCCTCCCTCCCCGGGCGCCGCTGGCCGTCACCGTGGTAACAAGCTTATCAGCTCTCACTTCAGCCACCTGAGTTCTCTGGGCCCCGTTGAGGGGTTACACGTGGGTTTTCCTGTTGCGTGTAGAGACAGGACGACTGGAGGCGTGAGACGCATCTGCACACACTACGTGCTTGTTCTTTACGAGACCATCACCTGGACCTGAGTCACACGATCCTGGATCCTGGGACGCCTGCAAGGCCTTGGCCTGCGTTATTCAGTTTACTTCTTGAAGACCCAGCTGAAGCACTGCTTCTTCTAGGAAGCTCTCGTCGTCACTCCTGCTTCTGTCCCGCCGGCTGCCTGTGTCCTAGGTCTTTCCTCTCCCTGCACCTCAGAGAGAGGGGTGGTCCCCTCACCCAGGCGTGCCCGCGGAGCCCCGGGTGCACCCACGGACCCCAACGTAGAGGCAGGAAACGAAGGGGTAGTTTGACCCGGGAACGGCTGTTGGAGATGACTAGCAGGTGATGGAGGGAAGTCTTTGTGTGTCCTTCGTCAAGCAGGAGTTCGATCTACAAAGAGAGGATGAGTGTTTTCAGGAGGAAATAAACTTTCCCCCTCCAGGAAGCTTGGGCTCCTTTTGGAAAGCTCTTGAGGGCTTTGACTGGCCGTCAGTGGTGTTAGTGAGTGACTGCATAGGCATTGTACACGGTTTCCGCTTCCGCTCTCGTAAGCAAGTTACGGAATTTGCTCAGGTGGGCCCTGCTAGTTTCTGGAAATGTACTTGTGCCGACCCCGCTGAGCCAGCCTGTGCCTACGCCGTCTTCCAGAGCCTGGTTTTGGCTGCACGGGAGTCTCTTTGGTTGCGGTGCGTTGTAACTACAGCTCCCGTAAATCCTACCACATCCACACCGACGCTTCCCCGACTGGGAGCTTGACTGGGATAGCTCATGGCTGAGTAGCTGAGCGTTCGTCTTTAAAAAATTTCATTAGCGTTGACCTACAGTGTTCCATCAACTTCAGGTACGCAGCGCAGCGATTAGACACTCAGGTAACTACGGGGTGACCGCCCACCTGCGCCGTACGTAGTTACTGCACTGCTGTTGACGACATACCGACCGCGCTCCCTACGCTGCGCTTGGCGTCCTCCTGAGCTGTGCGCTCTTCAGCGTACGTGCGAGGGCTGCTGCGTGCGTAGTGTGTTAAAGCGATTTACGATGTGGGCATAGAATGCATACTGAGGGGATCTGTAATCGAGAGAGAAAGCCATATAAAACCACATCACTCATAACGACCTTGCTGGGGAATGTGCTCTTTTCCCCAGAATTCTTTAGAAGAAGATGAAGATGTGGAGATGAAAAACAGCATAACCCAGGGAGACAAACTACGTGCCTTAAAGAGCCAGAGGCAGCCCCGCTCTTTGCCGTCCTGCGCGTTCAGGTGGGTCCATTTCGCACCTGTACAAACTTCCTGCGCATTCAGGTGGGTCCATTTCGCACCTGTGCGCGTTCACGGTGCGACTCTGTCTGTGGACAGAATATTTAATCCTCTGTTTTGGGTATCGTTATTCAGGTACTGCTTCACCTCTCCTGTTTTGGTTGGTTACTATTTTGTGTTATGGGTTTCTTGTTTTACCACTGTGGGGAGGAGCTACATTTTAGAAGCTTCTGAACTCTAACCTGCACACGGCAGGCTTGAAAACTCCACCTTGAACTGCTAAGCGGTCAGTGTCTGGGGGGCTCTGCTCCAAACTCCCTGTGGAATTGCACGCCCCCTCCCATGAGGGGGTTTCCCGTGGCAAATCCCCACAGGCTTTGGTCTGAATCCCGAACGTGCAGAAAGGTGCCGTGCACCAAGCCTGGGTGGGTCTCACTCCTTAGCCTTCCCTTCCGTTTCCGGGGGTCGAATGAGCTGTTCCCACCCGGGCCTGGAAAGTTACAAACCATCTTGATGTCGCCGAGACTGCTCCTCAGGGTCCGTTGATGGGACTTCCCTTCTGACTCCAACATTTGAAAGCTGCCGATAGTTGAGATTTGGTTAAAACAAAGGCTTCAGGGTCTGTGTAGGTGCAAAAATCAGGGTATCGTCAATATTCCTTATGGGAACGTGTAGGGTCGCACGTTCACAAAGGGATACGACGGGGAATGATTGCCTTCCTCTGACTTTGGGGCGAGAGACACGCACAGCAGGGGGGATGTTTTGTCAGCGTGACGCACGTCCCGCAGACGCCCGGGCCTTTCAGTTCTCACGTGTTCCCGGGGGGGACTCCCACCCCAGCCAGACTGGGACTGATCACACTGTCCCCTCTCCTCTGAGTGCTGGTGCCTGGGGCTGAGCTGTGAAGGCTCGTGCAGCTCCGAGCTGAGCGATCGGTCTCTACAGTGCGATGAGAAGGCGTCTGCCCACGCCGGGTGCTTTGTAACCAGCAGCAGCCGCCTCGACAAAGCTGGGGAGGCGTGAGCCCAGGGCCGCGGCAGGTGCTCAGCTCACCTGGGAGGCAGGCCTCATCGCCCACACCTGGCTTGGATGCTGGAGGTGAGGGAGGTTCGATCGCTCCTCAGCTTGGATGGATCAGCGGGGAGCTGGTGCTCAGACCTGGCACTGTTCCAAGTGGGTGCTCTCTGCATTACGTAGGGGCTCAGGATCGCTGATCTCTGTTAGTCACTGTTGTCTCCCCTTCAGACTCTAAGAAGGGGCTTTCTATTGGTCAAAATCCATTTCAAACCTCTGTGTTTCATTCTTAAGAGATTGTAAGGATGGGGAAGGGAGAAGTTGGAATATAACTTGGCAAGCGAATCGGGAAAACAAAGAGAGTTCCCACTACACAGGTTTTAGAAGGCTCACTCCGGTATGATTTTTTTCTTTTTATTACCAGAAATTTTCTCATATTTTTGGAATTTAGTTGTTTTTTTTAAACAACATTGTTGTACCATCATCAAACGATTTTACCCCGAGTGGATGCAAGGCCACCTGCCAACTTAAAAAGCCCTTTGCAATGCATGGGAGTCCAGGCGAAACGCACGACCACCGCAGGTTTCCTGCTGGTTCTAGGACCGATTTCATGGAAGCGCGCGAAGGGTGGTGCCCGCCCGCAAGGCCCTCCCTCCGCCCGCTGAATGCGTTCACTGCTGCGACTCCGTACGTGCGCCTTCTGGTCTCTGCCTGGCTGCGTGAGCCCAGTGACGCCTGAGCATCTGTCTCTGCTTTTTGTAGGTTGGACGACATCAAGGGGCACCCGAGGGCCATGTCCCAGCCGTTCAGGTACTGTGACCCAGGTTCCGTAGCTAGTCGTACCTTGTCAGTGATGCCACCGTTAAGATGCACGCCCCAGCCCTCAAAGCCAACGAGGGCACGGCTGCACACGGCGTCTCCCTCCCAAATTGCCGTTCTTTCCGTCCAGTAGGAGCCACTTGCTGCGCTCCCCAGGCAAAGGAGTTGCGTTTTCCCGAGCTGCACGCGGGGCTGTGTGGCTGTGACGGGGACCCCCAGCTCCCACACGTGTGGGGTCCCTGACCAGTGCCACTTGCTGGCCTAGCCCTTCCAGTCTCGTGGTGGGTGTGCCTGGAATTTGTCACACTTCTGTTTTTCTCCGTCCTATTTTTGCAGGCGTGTGCTGCCCTCCCTTATTTTCTAGTGTTTTTTTTTTTTTTTTCCTTCTCTACCCTCCATTCGGAGAGGAGGCCTTACTGGTTTTCTCTGGAAAATGTCCCCTGGACACGGCCTGGTCGTACGAGGCCCCCAGGGCTCGGGATCCTGTGGAGGGCTCGGTGTGGACGAGAGGAACTGGTTCACGCCCCACCGCTCACTGAGCCCCAGGTTTAGGGGTGCTGTGGGGAGTTCTGGGGGGGCCCTGACCTCTGCAGAAGGTGGAGCTCCCTCGTTGTACAGCGTTCCCAGGGTTCTCGTCTCAGAGGTCCACCAACTCGTAGCTGCTGTTGGGAGGGTGCTGGGGAAGGAGGGTCCACGATAAAATAAGCTTTTCTACCACACCCGGGCCCGGGCTGTCGGATGTGAGTCTGTTTCCCGCTTTTTGTTCCCTCCGCAAACATTTACCAAACACCTGACCTGGGTCTGGCCACTGGGAATTGAAATGAGGGTTCTCTGCTCCCAACGAACCTTATGTCGAGGGAAGTAGCCAAATAGCAGGCAGCGAAATGAGATGTGAAAGCTACGGTTTACTGTGGAAAGATAGGATGTGACAGTAGGCTCCCCCACCGGGAATGCAGTGCAGACTTGCTCAAAGGGATACCTGCAGGCCGCACCGTTAGAGGAGAAGCGGCAGGTGTGCGGCAGGTGGAGGAGGAAGAGAAGAGACAGAGGCGGGGGTGGGGCACCTGGCGGGACACACTGGACGAAGGTGAGAGTGCAGGCGGGCAGGGTGTTCGGGTGTTTTGTCTGGAGGGCAAGCGTGGGAACCCGGACCTGCGCAGTGCAGTACGGGGACGGCTTCGTAAGCCAGACCGAGGACGTTAGCGCGGTCTGGGCCCGGAGGGAAGAGTGATGGTTTAGACAGCCGAGTGCCTCCGTCAGTGGTTGTGGATTTCACTGGAGGCCATTCGGAGGCGGCGCTTCAGGGGATAAGATGGAAGGTGTGACCAGCGGTTGAGGATAAGCTACAGCAATGCCCTCACCTAGGACAGTTGCTGGGTGGGAGGAGAGGGCGGACGAAGAATACAAGGACAGGAGGGGCAGGAACGCCAGGGGCACGGAAGGGGAGTGGCCAAGGACGGCAGGATTGCCCGAAGGGCAGGGCTTGGGGGCCCCGGGCTGGATCCCAGCTCTGCCACTTGCTCCGAGTGACCTTGAACAAGGAGCTCTTCCGCTGTGCCTGTTTCCTCACACGCACAGCAGGGCCGAGGTCTTCGCTGCCTCACGGCTGAGCCCAGGTAGCATCCGCCAGGTCCCCAGACGCCCGTGTGGCAGAGCCGCTGTCTCAGTGTGGCTGCTGTGGTCACCGTGAGGGACCTGCTGGGACCTCCTCAGTGCTTCCCAGTTTACCTCGCCCTGGGCGCCTGCTGAATGTCAGGATGACACAGCATCCGTGTGACACTCAGCCCATGTTTGTCCCCAAAGGTTGCCTTCTTCCCTGCAAGGGTCTGCATCCACCCTGAAGCCCTCTAAGGTGGCTTCGTCTCCTTCAGCGACAGCCAAGCGGATAAACAGAGGCTCCCTGTCCTCGGGCGCCAATGTAAGAAGGTAACTTTTCTCCCTTCTTCGAGGTCCTGGTGGGAGGTAGGAGAAGCCAGTTGCAATGAGTTTGGCTGGAGATGGTCAGAGGAGGGGCCAGGGGGAAGGGGAGAGACCACAGAAGGCTCCGTGACCTCCGGGCTTCTGTCCCTATCTTGAATTTCAGGGACAAGGCCGTGGATGGCATCTGACAGGGGTGTCCAATCTATGGCCTGCTGGCTGCCTGCGGCCCAGGAGGGCTATGAATGCGGCCCCACACAAAACTGTAAATTTACTTCAAACCTTTTATTTGCTCATCAGTTTTCGTTACTATTTGTGTATTTACTGTGTGGCCCAGAGATGCCAAAAGGTTGGACACCCCACAGCATCTCCGTGTACAGGTGGCCTAACTCGAACACGGAGTTGAGTTGTACGTTGTAATGAGGGTGCTTCTGATGGTCCTGTCTCCCCTGGGCGCTGGGCAGAGCCACGGGGGGCAGGGACGATTTGCGTGGTCATGGGATCAAACACGCACGTGTCAGATCTCATGCTCTCCACTCCCCGAGTATGCAGCTCCTTACTTCCTGCCTCAGGACCAGCGGCACCTCCATGGCCTAGTTCAAGATCTCCGGTCTCGGGGTTTCAGGCAGCTTCTTGGGTCTCAATGAGCTGCTCTGGGCCGAGGAAGTTAACGTGTCTAACTCAAGGCCACGTGCTATTACGTCACCCAGAGCTGTGCTGGAGCCCCTCGGTCCCCGTTGGCCCTGGTCAGAACTGTGCCCACCCCCCAGGGTGGGGGGTGTGTGTGTGTGTGTGTGTGTGTGTGTGTGTGTGTGTCTCGGACACGTGCCCTGGTTCCCATCGCTGTCTGTGTTCCCCCTGCGTGTTTCCCATCCAGCTTCTCCATAAACTCCCGACTGGCCAGCTCTCTCGGGAACTTGAACGCTGCCGCAGACGACCCGGACAACAGAAAGATTTCACCCTCCAAGGCAGCCCTCCTGGCCACCCCCTTCACCAACCTCCTCAACGGCAGCTCCCAGGTGCCTGACCCGAACTACCCCGAGCTCAACAACAACCAGTACAGCCGGAGCACCCCGGGCAGCCAGCTGGGCCCCCAGGGCACCAAGACCGAGGAGCAGGGCACTGTCACCGCCGCGGCCGCAGCCGCCATCCTCCGGCCCTCCTACCCCGGCCTGTCCTCCTCCTCGGCCCGGTTCCTGAGCCGCTCCATCCCTGTAAGTTCGCAGACACCACCTCAGGGCCCTCAGAGCCTTGATCGCAACTTCCATGCCTTGCGGTCCTCACCCAGGCTGCCACCCAGGAAGTTCAGCAGCACCAAGGAGGCCTTCTGACCCCTCTGTGCTGTGACACCGTCTGGGCACGTCCCTTCCGCCGGCTCCTCGCCAAGTAAACGCCCAGTCTCCACCGGGGCTCTTCCTCCTGTCTCTTCTCCTCCCTCCACTGCTTGTCCGGTGGCTTCTCTGAGAAGGAAATCGCTTCTGTTCCCTGTGTCAGGGGCGTGTGAGGGGCCCAGGCGGGTTCTCGCGGGGTTTCCCATCCCTCTGCCCACCTGCCACAGTGATGGCGAGAGTGGAGGGCGGAGCAGCGGCTTCTCAGAACCAGCTGTTACGCCTGGGAACGAGTCGCCTCCGCAGGGATCTGACCTGGAATTCGGGGCCAGGAAGGCTCACAGGGGTGTAGACAGGGAAGGCACAGTGTCAGGAAGACGGTTCGAGTGAGCAGCCCTTTTCCTAGAGACAGGATGCAAGCTCTCCCAACACCCCCGGCCCACGGGCTCCCCGCCACCTGCAGGCCGCCAGCCCCTGCTTCATGACCAGCCAGCCCTGTCGGGGCGAGTGTTGGTCCGCCCCCTGCTGTCAGTCACTCAGCACAGGGACTCGAGGTCTCTGGGAATGTGAGTTCTGATTTGCGTGGACAAGGACAGGAAGGGAAGGAGATAGAGCTTGCATAGATTGGGGGGCTGTGGACCCATGGGAGGGGCCCCCTGGTTCCCCACGGGGCTTGGCACAGCTCTGGGATCACCCTTGTGCCCACCGCTCTCATCCAGATTACCCAGGGGGAGGCTGGTTTCTGCAGGCAGGGAGGGGCCTCGTGGGGGCAGTGTGCCTGTCCCCTGCACCCCCACACTGAGCGAAGCGGTAACTCCAGGGGTGACCGGGAGTGGGACCCATTTTCCTCAGATGGCAGATCAGAAGCTGCTTTTTTCTAACAGGACGATGCCGTGTGAATGTGTGTGCATACGTGTGTGCACCCGTGCACATGAATGTGTGAGTGTGTGTGTACACGTTTGTTGGTAGAACTCGAACACATCCATCTGTCTCCGGCCTCTTTCAAGCCCTGCCCCCACCCAGGTCCACATAGTTCCTTTCTGGCTCATACAATTTCCCCGTCTGATTTTGTTCCTAAGGATGTTTCTAAACCTTATTTTGGATTCCTGCACAGATTAGGGACCCAGGCACTTGCCAGCTCGCCCCACCCTCCGTCTGACTCGAATTCCATGCCGCTGTGGCTGTGCATGTCAGTAAAACCCAGCCCCTAGGAGCTGTGGCGTCGACGGGAAACGGTGATGCATTTATGGTTTCATAACCGGTCCGAAGGCCATGCACTTCGCAGCAGAAATTGTGCCCCGTCGGTATTTTCATACACCGAGTGAGGGCCACTCTCTTTTTTTTAGACCCGAGCATAGGTCTCTCCCCTTTTAGAGGGGAGTGTTAGACGCAGAGAGACTCGGCTGCACGCGTACCCGGCAGATTTCGCGGTGGGATTCTGGGCAGCCGGCATTTAGCGCAGGACACCAGGGCCCTGGCGGCTGGACGAGGATGACGGCCTGCGTTTTCTGGACCTCCGTTTGCCTCCCGCTGGTGGAATTCCTGGGATAATTGTTGATTCCCTTGCCCCTCCGTGTGTACATGACGGAATTTTGGTCTCGGTCTGCGCTTTCTCATCTTTCTCCTCCTCCTCCCCCTTTCTGGCCTGAGTAATTTTCCAATAATTGAATTTAAAGTAATCGTCTGTGTGGGCGGCTGCTGCTGGCTCGCTCTCCCCCTCTCGAATTTGTCGTTTGATTGTGAAGGAACAGCACTTCTAAGTAGGGGGCCAGCACGGTGGTGTTTTTCTTCCCCTTCCTTTATCTTTGCCTAAAAACAAACAAAGAAAGAAAAACAAACAAACAAACAAACCCGTCTGTCTTTTTGGGGAGGGAGGCCTCACGCCCTGCCCCCTGCTGGCTTGCTGGCAGAAAGCCCAGGTTAAAATGGAAACCCCATCTGCTGTGGCACAAAGTAGGAGGCCGTGAGGTTCTTGTCCCGTTGGTCCGAGGCCGCTCTTCTCACAGCTGCGGGTTTCTTGTCTAAATAATGTCATCTTCTCTCTGATGCTTCTGAAGGCGTGAGCCGTGCGGCCCTCGAAGGAGTAGGAGGAAATCACCCAGCAGTGTCTTTAAATCTTTAGGGGGACAGGGAGGCCGTACGGCAACACCTTCCCAGCACCTTCGAGAAAGACCCAGAAACTCCTAGGGGCGGGGGTGACAGGTGTTCTGAGGGTGCCTAATAGTTTAAAAGCTGTAATTAGCATCTCTTTTGAAAGCCTCACTTTCTCTCTCGTTCTTTGCAGCAGCTCAGCCCCCAGAATAATGTGGAAATGATTTCCTTGTTCTGTCATGAACTGTTTTCACGCAGAAAACAAGAGCGAATGTTAAGGAATCCTTCTGGCTGGGACGGGATGCTGAGACACGGTCAGATCCTGTTTTTATTTCTCCAGCCGCCTCGGCCGGTCTGGAGGTCGGTCCTTGCAGAGCAAGGGGCACGGTGCAGCCTGCAGGCTTCGACCCCATGAGAACTCAGTGCCCCCTCTCTGACATCCGGAGGAGGCTGCCGATGCTTCGAAACGTGGGCCATGTGACGATGGAGTGGGTGGGGGGAAGTATCCTATTAAGTTGAGATCACTTGAGGTATCTGTCTTGAGTGTTGGATCCGTTTGATTTTCAGGAGACGTCCCACCGAGTCGGACGCTCATCTGCACCGTCCTTTCCTGACCCCGCGAGCCTAGGTCGGGTCCTGGGGCTTCCCTGCAGCCTTGGTCTTAGCATCTCCTTCTTCCCACTTTGCATTGCAGCCATCTGTTCCGTGGGCTGCAGCCTCCCCCGAGCTGTCCGCTGCGGGCGGGGCTGGGGCCGCCGGTTTGTACAGTTGTGAGCTCCGAGTCTAGCACATGGTGGGCTTTCAGCAGGTATTTCCTGAATGGCTGTAGGGATGGTTGGGGGTTGACCTGAGTGAAAGCGGTAAGAACTGTGCTCCCATTTCAGAGACTGAGCCACAAACACGTCTTAGCGGAGCCATAATTCGAACGTAGGTCCATTTGACTCCAGAAAGCACGCGTTGTTGGTGATGTTGTCGTGTCTGTGGTGCGTTCGGTGTTTGAACAGGAGGGAGGGGCACAGGAGGCCTCGTTTTTCCAGGAAGGGTCAGGGACAGCTGTGGGGAAGGGGTGACAGTGTGGTTGGCTTCGGAGGGTAAGTAGGAGCCTGCGAGGAACCCAGTGACCACAAGAGGAAGAGGAGGAGAGGCTGCTTCAGCAGCAGCGGGAGCAGATGCAGCCTCGGTACGATAGTGAAGGGCTGGGGTGCTGGGGGCAGGTGGACCTTGGTTCGAAGCCTGCCTCTGCCACTTCCTGTGGCAAGTCCTTTGCAAGTAGTTTAACCCGTCTGCCCGGGGACCAGTAATGGGGGTGATGATAACAAAGGGCGGTTCCAGGTTTTGTGCGCCCTGAAGCCTCCGCAGTTCCGTGGGGCCTGTTTAAGGTAAAGAGTGCAACATACTTATCTTGTGAATGTTCCACAAACATCTGTGGGTGGACTTTGAGGTGGGGGGGAATCCGTGCGACTGTGGTGACGTCTTGGTGACGGTGATGACTGTGCAGTGCTCAGGACAGGGCTCACGCTGTCCGCTTGTCCGCTGTTACCGCAGCCAGAATGGCGAGCACCCCAAGGCCGCCACAGCGGGGGGCGGGGCTGCTGGAGACGCAGTGGGAAGGGTACGCCGAGGACCCTGGGAGGCGCGGAGTGAGCCGGAGAGACTCAGTCTGAGCCCCACCTGCCTCCCGCAGCCCCTGCCTCGGCCGGGGTCCTTGGGCAGCCGCCACGCTTTCCAACAGGTGCTCCGTCTGAATGCACATCAGAGGGCTGGTGCCAGGAAGTAGTCACGTGTGGCCAGGGTGCCACCGCACTGTTGTTAGGAAATTCCGAGGGATCTGTTTATTTTGTGAGCGAACATTTAACGCTGCAAACTTGGAGCGAGACAGGCGCCCCCCGCCCTGTTCCATCAAAAGTCTCTAAGTGGCTCCCACTCGGCCACGGACTTCCTCGCGGCCAGATCTGATGGCTCCTCGTCAGTCCTCATTCTTCTGTCTTTGCGCAGCATATGACACCATAGACCCCCCCCCCATTCCTGTTACTTTTGTCCCTTTTGACTTTTGGAATATTATTTTCTTGTTTTTTTTTTTTTTTTCTTTTCTACCCTTAAATCATTACCCGCTGGTCTTCCTCCACCGGCTCCTTCCCCATTTCCCAAGGCTTGGAATGACTTTGTCTGCCTTCCCCTCACCACATCGAGCCGCCAAGGGCTATCTGTCCCGCTCCGAGCTGCCCACCTTGGTCCCGCATTCTCACCACCGCCGCCCCGACGGAGGACTTCTGAGACTGTTGGAATAGCCCTGAAACCCTTCTCCCCCCGGCCTCGAGTCCCTCCTGCTGCCCGAGTTGGATATCTCAGGCACCGCGGTGGACTCGTTCCCGGCTCCGAATCACTCGGCGTGTCCCCTTGGCCAACCTACAGCATCCAGTCGGGGCCTTCCCCGCCCGGCCACCCGCGCCCCCTCCTGTGCCCTGCCTGACACCCTGCCCTCCGCCCAACTCTCCCCAGCTTCCCCCCGGACCCCACTGGGGTTGGATTTCCTGGCCTGGGTCGCAGTTTCCAGTGAAGCGCCTGTGACCCAGGGGGCTGAACACCTTTCCCCCGGGACTCGCCCGGGACTGTGTTCACACCCCCACGGTGCTCTCGGTCACAGGTCCCTGGCCCTTTCTCTCCCTCCTGGTTGCTTTTCTCAGGTCCGACAGTACTGCAGGTGCCTAATAAACATTTACTGAACTGAAGCTTGGATAATATAACGAAGCTCATGAATGTTACGTGCAGGGCGGAGGTGCTCAGGGGAGCATTGTCCTCGCTCGCCTCTGAAACCCTGAGGAAGAGCAAACCGAGATTTCAGCTTCACTTTACTCTCCAGTCATCTGAGCATTTGTTTATTTCCCCCCCTACCCATGCGGCTTTCCAAAAATGAACTGTATTTGAGAAATGTAAATGTGATCTTGGCGTTCAGCTGAACTGCAAACACCATGTGATGTTGGCTGAGCCACGGAGGGAGTCAACAGTCTGTCATCGAACAGTGGCGCTCTTCGTGACTGTTGAGAAGCGCGGATTTAATTCCCCCGGGGGTGGGGGGGGAAGGAATCTGTTAAAAGTTACGTAGGAAGGTGAGAGGATATTTTATGCAGCATTTTTGTTAACGCAAACTGGCTTGTTCTTGGGGTCCCTGAAATGCTTAGGGAGCACTACAGAAAAATGTGCATCTCTTTCAAGCTGATTTTATTATCTGGTTATGTTTCTCCTAGCTTTACCAGAGAAATGTTGCCATATTAGCAACGAGAGCCTTTCAGTATTGCCAGAGCACGTTCGTGGAAATACTAGCAACCCACCCATTTTGTGTGCCGTTAACTTAGAAGCAATGAAAGAAACCGGAAACCCACCACAGAGCCCGAAAGAGTCGGGGACTGTAGAGGCAGTCACCGATAAACTATTTCCCCAGCATTCACTGCCCCGTCTGCTCATGAGAACGTCAAACACCGGAGTGAAGTATGAACTAAGGTGCCCTAGTGCCGCACATGTGCTCCCCCACCTTTAATTACCTGTGCCATTAAAACAAAACAATGTCTGAGGTGCTTTTTGCTCTGTAGATAGAACTCAAATCAAGGGTAATGAGCGAACTATTTTTTTTTCTCCCTTAAGGGACTTGGAAAAAAGGGGAAATGCAGAAAAAACGAGGCGTGGCAAAAGCAGGTGGTGATTCGGGGTCAGGACGTTGCCCTAGTAGGAGACTAACATCCCGGGTTGTAGGGCCCTTTGGTTCAAGGTCAAGGTCACTGCACGTGCAGGTAGCATTTCACTGACTTGCCGGCAGAGAACTCAGTCTTTCATGGCTTCTTGCGGTTTCCTGCTTTTGATAGCCATCTTGTAGTCTTACTGATTCACGACCCGTCCGCATGTACATGCATCATCATGAGATGGTTTTCCACCGCGATTAGGTAACTGGGCTGTTTAAAAAAGAAACGCCCCCAGAAGAGCTGCGTTTCTAAAGTCAGCCCACAGCTGCCAGAGCGGATGAGCAGCTCCCTTCCCGAGCAGAACAGATTGTCTTGATGCCCTCACCCAAGGCTTTGTGTGACGTCAAATGGGGCTGCTCTCTGGGAACAGGACTTCGTGCTGGAAGCTGATGTTTTGACATAACAGTTCTGGGGGCTGCGAGGGCGAGCTAATTTCACGCTTATTTTCCGGGGTGCATATCGCTGTAGTGTGGCGTGCGTGCGCACCATGTATTCATGGTAAACTTGATCTGCTGTGCACTCACGAGAACCCAGTGGAGCTTACGGTTCACCTGAATTGCATATTCTAGTTGAGTAATTAAAATCTCTGGATTATATCAGTAAGTGTAAAATATTTATGCCCTAAGTCTCACTTCCTTCATTTTCATTGTCATCGCTGGTTTCCCCCCCTTTTTTAGTATTTAAGATGCGTTAGGTATTAATTCTTACTTCAATGATAAAAAAATTGGCAAAGCCAATTTTAACAATGAAAACTTTAATCAGAATACTTAATCACGCGTGGTTTTATGAAGACAGTTTCTTTTCAGAATACTCCTGAAAATTATGTTGGATCCAGTCCTCTTGGACATAATTTTAATTGTGCATTATCCCTCTACCGCAGTAAATATTACACTACTTTTGGTGCCGTAAGGTTTCCTCGCTCATGCAGGGTCATGCCTCAGGCTGTTACTCTGCTGCCAGGGTGACAGAGGGTGCGCGGTGCCCTGCGTGCGTGGGGGGGCCCGGGACAGGTGCTGTCTGCGTCCTGGGGCTTTATGCCGGGGGGGCTAAGAGTGGGGGCGCAGACTGCGGCGTTCGCACCCCAGCTCTGCCACAGCCTGGTTGCAAGATCTTGGGCAAGTTGTGTGCTTTAAGCGACCTGTGCCTCAGTCTACTCATCCATAAAATGAGTTGTCTGGGGCACTGGATGAGTTAACACATATAAAATGTTCCGAACTAGGCCTGGCGTATGGACGGTACTCGGTAAGTATTATACCAGAATAATTGACCTGTTAAGTAATAATATATCTAGTTGATTACGAATTCCAGAGTTTTACTTCAGTCAGTGAATTTTTGAATAATAAAATCAACGGCAGTAATGATGGGGCTCATGGAGTGCCAAATACCTGTGCATTTTTACCACAGAAGTGCAGAATGCTGAGAACTGGCTCCCGTGTTTCCTGGGATGTTGGTAACTGGAGGATGCAGGTGCGTTGGAAAGTAGATAGAGCAAGGGCCCTCAGTCCAGCCCCTCACAGAAGCTCGTGGTGCCCGAAATCTAAGTATCACCGTCCAAATACTGCTATTGCTTCTTCAGCGACAAGGCCCCACACTGTTACGTTTGTTTTTTTTTTTTTTAAGTGAATAGGCCTGGTGGGCCTTAACGATTCTTTCTACCATTAGGGTTTTTGTTTTAGATTGAAAATGAAAGAAAGCTCATTTGTTTCAAAAACACGGATGTCAGAAAGATGGGCTGACCTTTTTACTGACCTCTCCCATCCTTTAACCTTCTCTGTGCCACGCAGAGAAACCTCGGGGTGTGTTCTTTGTTCCCAGAACTTTGGGGGTCGCACTTTCGTCCACCCGCGCCCGAAGCCCTGCTGGTGTTCAGTAACCGTTTGCGGCGTGGATTAACCCTCACGCCGGGAGAGGGTCCCTCCTTCGGCCAAGTCCTGCCTCCCTTTGCTCACGGAGGGAGGCCTGCATGCAGAGCGTGAGGCGACGCGGTGCGCGGACTGGGTGGGGGGCAGAGGACGCAGAAGGGATTGTGGGAAGCTGGATTAAACACCAGCCAGAGGCTAGGGCCTCCACCGTGCGGGAGGAAGGGCTTCTGCCCTGTGTTCACACGAGTGGCGCAAGTCCTCCTGGCTAGTCATTGGAGGCATTTCAGTTTTCCAGGTCAGTGGGTGTCAGGAGGCCCTAAAAGGAGAGAATATCCATCCGCACACGCGCAGATTGACCCTCTGCCTGCTGAGGCCTGGGTGGAACACTTTCTCCTGGAAGACAGTTCATTGAACAGCGGTCACGTGCCCTGGATTCTGGCCGTTTACTGTGTCTCTGTTTATTGAGGAGCACGGGAACTTGGGGTGGCTTGCCACACCTCGCTGTGCTAAATTGACGAGCCGTCTGAGGGACTTTATAATTAGCGGGAACGTGAATAACTTTCCTAATTAGAACAAAAGCCCAAGTCGGTCAGTCCCACGAAAGCACCGGGCGGCGCAGGTAGAGCCTGTGTGGCATTCTGGGTGGGGGGCGGGGGGGCTCCCGGCTCTGCCTGCCGGGGTGACCACGTGGGTGTGGATGGGCTGCGAGGCCCTGGACCAGTTTCATGGGCTTCCTTGGAGTCTCCTCCTGTACCTGCCCTGTGCGGTCAGGGGTGTTCACACTGCAAGGCCCTCCTCCTGGTCGCCTCTCCTGTTCTGAAGCCTTGGCATAAGCCACATCCTATGGGGGGGGGGCTTACCAGCCCTTCTCCATTCTTTTCGGGAGCTCTTAGCACGTCTCCTTCTTTCTTGAAACTGGCAGCCTCGAGAACCATCCCCCCCAAACTGTCCCCGGCAACTCCTTGCCTAATCATTTGCTTGCACACGGTGTCGCTCTCACCTGTGACCATTACCATCACGTCGACGCCTTTGTTCATTTGACGTCCGCCTGAGAGAGGTGTTGTGTCCGGGGTGGGCGCCAGGACCATTCCCCTTTCAGCTCACGGGGTGGGAGAGACTTACTGAGTCAGTGGCTGATGACAGGATATAAAGTTCTGGGATTCTGAAGCTGAACAAAGGAAGTTTGAATCCTTTTGCAAATTATTTGCCACATGGACAGATTCCTTTATACGGACCCCTATGGCATCAACAAAACGGACCAGTCTCAGAAATGATAAGACCGAGTCGTAAAATGCTGCTGACCAGTGTGAAAAATAAATATTGGGGGAGGAGGGAAGGGCCTGTGGGAATGAATCCAGTTCTCAGGAATCCGATGAGAAGGATTGTGTAAATGATTTTGTCGCCGTCGGACGGATTTGCGTTTCTTCTTTCTAGCTGCTGTTTCTGCCTAGAAGGAACCATTCAGCAGATTTTCTCTTCCTCTGCGTCCTCTGGTTTGTGTCCCCTGTCAGTGCGTTCTGACGACTAGCCCCGCACGGGCCTCTCGAATGTTGTTGCCAAGATGATAAGGGTGCGTCTTGCATTGTTTACTGGAAACTCGCCCACTGTTTTATGGGACTGCCGGACTGCGGGGCTGGGGCACAAGTGCTTGGGGGTCTGAAGGTCAGATTTCAAAGCAAAGGATTTGGAGGCTATTAAATGCACCCATTCTGAAGGAATTTATTTAATTGACTCCCAATTCTGCATTAGAAGCATTAACATTCTGATGGTATGTATTCAATGACACTCGAAAGTATAATAAATTCTTAAAGTATAGTCCAATCATCTTCAGTTTAGTTACAGGTGCCATTTTATACTTCTGGGTAAAATTCCACAGCAGAATGGAAGCACATTTGGTGTCACCAGTTTTCAAACGTTGCTTAATCTCCCATCACTGTTAATGAACCAGTAAGCCCTTTAAAAGAAAAACTTCCTGCAGTGACCTTTGTCATTGACTATCTCACTCTTAGCCAGCGCTTTGATTCCCTCATTTCTTCCCCCTTAGTTTGCTTTATTTATCTTTCACCACATCGACCCAGACTGCCTGGTGTGGAAGAAGCTGTCTGATGTGCTAGGAGTGTGACGCGGGATGGAATGTAACCTCACTTTGTGTCTCTCCCTGCACAGTCCCTTCAGTCCGAATATGTTCATTACTAAGACCTCACCCCTCCGGTGAGAGCCGCTCTCAGACGCGCCTGGACGAGCACCGCAGAGAGAGCGCCCCCTGCGTGCCGGAGGACTCACTCCGCCTTCTTCCCCAAACTCCCAGCCAGCACTAAAAACCTGCGAGAGACTTGAGGCCGGGCCGCTCCGGTCCTCGACTACTGTCCGTGCACTGAGACTCTGTTCATCCACACTTTTTAAGACAGTTTTCATGTTGACTTTGGTATTTGGAAAGGTTATTTTTAATGTATTGCAGTAATACACCTGTTATTACATTTACGTGTACAGTGTTACCTTATGTATGTATCATGAACTTCAAAAGCCTATTTTGATAAATTTATAAATATATAAAATGACATCAAAGCTAGACTATATTTTGACTTAGATTTTCTTGCTGTTTGCTACCAAAAATTTGTATTTTGGATTTGGTTAGGATGTTTTTTGTCTACAATGAATACATAATTCCTCTCTATTAAGAAAGCAAGGGAGAAAGTTTTTAGAAAGTGGTTTTGATGTTCCCACTACGAAGCTGGCAGGGGAGTTCATTCTTTCAGGAAGTCAGTCTAACGTACGGAGTTCCTCCAAGTTTACCTCGAGCAAGAGTAGAATCGCTGGATCCGGCTTACGGAGACCATTTCTCTGTCCCCTTTGGGGGCTTTAGCACAATGTAACATCCCGTGGAAGATGAGGATTCACTGAATGTTCCTCCCGAAAGTGTCCTCCATGAAATGACTCAACATTCCAGATGCTTCTGTTTCTTCCCTGCTCTCGCAAGGGCTCTTCAGCCCCTAGGAGTTTTCTGCTTGTGGTACGAGCCCGTGGCTACCGGTGATCTCACCTGGTCAGGCGCCGGTTTTAACTCCACGAGCGGAAAAAACGGAGAAGGATGCTGCTAAGTGGTCCTGTGTATTAAGGAGGCATGTTTCCAAGAGTTAGAAGCCTGGGCCCACAGCCAGCCTACCGGAAACCCAGCGTAAAAATGAAGGGACTCCTTCGTGGCACTTGCACGGAAGCGTGGTCTCACACTCAGGCCTGCGGAAGCCTGGAGGCTTCCTTGCTGTGGGGCGTTGGGGAGCCCTAGACCCTGATTCTCCACGTCACTTAATGGACTCACAGGAAGTGCTTCCCTCTCCCCCACTGGGTTATTTATACTGTATTTATTAGGAGAGAGTACCTCGAGACTATTCCACATGCTTCTGGATGTTTTACATTTTTAAACAGGCCTTTGAATGAATGTTTGACTCAGGTTGGTTGACCGAACCTTCAAGCACGACAGTACCAAATAATTGCACTAAGTTCATAAAAAAGTATATGTTTTAGGGATCAAAAATTGTGGAATTAAATTGTATACCTTTTTAGAAGCTGAGATAGTGAAATATTTTGTTATGAGTTATTGTTAAAAAAAGTTGGTGAATGTAGGCCGATGATAGTATTTTTTAAAAAAATGATCATTGAAAAGTAATTCAAGATGACATTTGAGAAGTGGAAGGGGACCCATGGAGACATTTTAGTTCCATGAACACTAACTTGTGTGCAGCTATGAAATGACTGTAAAATTGACTACTGTAAATTTGGCATACTGAAATGTGTTAGTCATATGTATCTACATGTGTATGTCTTAAAATTTTATACACATGTGCATACAGAGACTAATCAAGAAGTGTATGTATATAATATAGAAAGTATATAGCAAAGTAATTCTACTGCAATAATAAAAATGGTTTGACATGTATTTTGTTATGAATAGTTTAACTTTCCAAAAGATATTTTGTTCTATTTTAAAGTGTAGAAGAATACACTGCTAATAAATAATAAAAGTTTTATGCAATTCATATTTCCCTGGCTTTGATAATTTGGGCTTTGAAGTACTAAGGGATTGAAGTCTCTCTATACTTTTATATTTGACCCAATGTGGTCGGTGCCTTCCTCGAGTTTCTCAAGGTCGCCGTTCTGGATTTTTGGCTCATCTTTCATTGGCTTTCCAGGGCGCGGTCATTTCCTGAAATCCACGACAGTGAGCCCTAAGAAATCGTATACTTTGAATTTCAGATGATGTCAGTTTCTTGCTTTTTCTCTCTCTGTCATTTTCCTTTCTGTTAATAAAGCAATGGTCACGGTCAGCATTTGGGGTTCTGCTTGGTCATTTACTCTATGACACACTGGAAAGAAACCAGCTTGGGAGGAAGAAACACGGGAGATATTTTATGTATTGAACTGGGTCTCTTTGGGTTGTGATAGCTGGGAGGTTCATCCTTTCTCTTTTGTCTCTTAAACTTTTTTGTAACACATGAGAAAGGTCGTGGGTGGCAAGATAGCTTTGCCTCCTGAGTTGGGAATCTGCCAATGAGCTGTCTTTGCACACTGCTTGGGACATCTGGGTCCTAAGGTTGTCATCGGACCACATCTTGAGATTTCTTGTGAATTCACGAACCTATCTAAAAGGGCAGAAAGTCTTTCTCAACAGATTTAGTTCTTACAAAAAAAAAAAAAGGTAAACAAATCAATTAACTAGTTCCAATGAATTTCTCACCTACTAGCCATTGAGTTTACAAGGTTTTCTTACCCATAGGTGTCAAAACACTTGGACAGGTGAAGCAATATATGATTCAGCTATGATTCAAACAGCGGCAGGAACACGAATTCACTGACACTAAGCTCTACAGATGTATTTTCAAAATTGATCTCGTATGCTTTCCTCGGCGACGTGCTAAGTCACATATATGTTCGAGTTCCTTTGCAGGCCCATTGTTGGTCCATAAGCTGAGCAGGACTCAGGTGTTTGGGGTCCTATGAGGGCGTGTTCTTCCCCGAAGTGCCCTCGTGGGTGGAGCTCACGAGGCTGCAGCATCTTGCAGTCTTCCTGGCCTTGCTCAGCGAAGGGAGAATCTGGTCACTGCGTGTCTCCTCCGAAGACGAATTGGAGATTCCCAACTACAGCAAGATGTCATTTGCACTGTGAGATGAAAGTCCTTTATTTACACACAGGTTGCAAGGAAAGTGGAAAAATCATTGTATGAAGTTATTTTGAGCTGAATTGAAATGATAATATATTCCCACCCAGTTGCTTCTCTATGGATCGAATTATGATAATCATATTGAGGAGAAAAATAGCTTTTCTAGAGAAGTTTAAACTTTTTTTGGTGAGTGCAAGTAGGAACTTATATTGAAAGCCTACTTTTAATGCAGATCACGTGATTTAGAGACGGTAAAGGAAGTGCACTGACCCTTTCGCCTGCCCCCAAAGTAGAGATGAGTTGCACCCCCACCTGGCTCCTCCTCCTCTGGTCTGACGCAGGTTGACCAGAGGCTTCTTAAAAAGCTGACTGCAAACAGGACAAGGGGTGGCCGTAGAAAGGAGACCGGCTGCAACATTTCGCTTACGTTCAGCTTTAGATCGAGGGTAAGTGTCCGGCAAATATATTTATTTTTTTCTTTTAGTTTATTTTTTTATTTTACTTTCGGTTGCAGCTTACATTCATTTTTTAAAATTAGCTTCAGGTGCACAGCACAGCAGATACACACTCGTACAGGCAGCCAAGTGATCCCTCCCGTAGTCCGAGTCCCCACCTGGCACCGTACATCCTTACGGCAATATCGTTGACTATATTCTTTATGCGGTACTTACACCCCCATGACTCTGGTAACTTCCAATCTGTACTTTTCATCTCTCTTCACCCCACCTCCTTCTCCTTCTTCTTCTCCTTCTCCCCCTTCTCCTCCTCCTCCTTCTTTTTTCTTCTTTCTTCTGCTTTCTTCTTCTTCTTTTTTTCTACAAATGTGTATTTATATGATGGCTCTCTTTCCAAAGGACTTAAGACGGCTTCAAAGAATGCAGCAGAAGGGGGCTTTGGGCACAGATTTTGAGGCAACTGATTCTGGGACGTCAAGCCGAGGTACAAAGGCCTCTCAAAGGAGGCTGGTTGTCCCTTCCATCCGAGCTAAGCGCACACAGTCAGCTCGGGGACTCTGCGGCGGGGCTGACGCCACGGAAGCTGAAGAACAGTGCAGTCAGTTGCCCTGAACTCCAGGCTCCACGCGGGCTGTGGAGTAGGCTGTGCGTGCCTGAAACTTTGTGCCCCTTCGACTAATTTGCTAAGAGGGTGGACCTTAAGGGTTCTTACCACAAAATAATAGCAACACTAACAGTAATAACGGTGAATAAAAAGCCAGGTGCCCTCCCAGCTGAGACTGCTCACGGTGAAAGGGCACACAACGAAATGAGTCCCGGGAAGGAAGGGTGTGTGGGGTGAGGTTTGCAGGGAGCCAGGCTGCCCAGAGTCCTGTCCCGAGGGGTCGTGGAGGGGTCCCTCCTCTCAGCAACTGGTGGTGACAGCCCATGTGACTTGCTGTCTACCGGTGAAGCTCATTAGACACGAAACACCCAAACTTGTTTTTTTTTTTTAAGTTGGGGGTGGTCCTAGCAGCGCCCTCTACCGAGCATACACCGCAACCCCAGACTCCAGGAGGGAAAGCAGGTGTTTCCCTAAACCTTCACGTGTGCTCGGGCTTGGACCCGGCGCCGCTGAGCCGAATTGTCATTAGGGGCAGTTTGGTATCAGCGTTGGGAGCTTTTACCCGCCACGCTCCCAGGTGTGAGCCAAGGGCAACCTCGAATGCAGACCTTCCTAAGGATACCCGTCCTTTTGGTACACTTTGTATCTCAGCCCGCCGATTCTGTAGGAACGAATGCCCCCCTAAATTAACGTGCAGCTTTACCTTATGAAGTGGACCCCAGTCCCTGCCGTCAGGAGCCTTCTGCGTGGAGAGGAGGAGCCGTGAGCGGGAGACAGGAGCTCTGGGTCGCCAGGGCTCCGGCTTCTGTTTTGTGCTTCACGGGTAAACTCAGAAGAGGTACAGCTTCCTGTCCCAAAAGCACCGCTCGTCACAGGAGACGTGCCACCACCAGGAGCCTCCAATCTGCCAGTCGCTTTCAGGGCCAACTGGAGGAGAAGAAGATCCCTGAATCTTCTTTGCTTTAACAGATGACCTTGTCCTAACGTTTTGTTAGTGTAGGTTCATATAGTTTTTAAAAATTGCAATTTCAAAAATATATAAGGAAAGAAGTATGGAGAAATTAAAGCTAAAACATAATGAATGCACTAAAAATAAAGGCATCATGGAGGCTTTGAAAAGGATGTAGTTAAAAAACTATATGAATTAAAACAATAAAAATATATACTGTAAATTGATGAGCTGCTTAAAATAAAGTAGAAGGCAAATCAAAAGACTAAAAGCTCTGGTCGGATAGTTGGTTAGAGCCTTGTCCTGATACCCCAAGGTCGAGGGTTCAATCCCTGGTCACAGCCCATACAAGAATCAACCGGTGAATGCGTAAATAAGTGGAACAACAAATCAATGTGTCTCTCCTCCTCTCCCTTCCTCTTTCTAAAATCAATTTATAAAAAGAATAAAGTACAACGAAGTAATACCATTTATGAATGGAAGTTTTCAAACAAAGTTAGAATAATCTAAAATAAACTGAGAGCAAATAATAATAAAAAATTCAAGAAGTTTCGAACACTCTTAAGAAAGCAACAGGGCTGCGTGTGCAGTGAGGGTCACAGAGGTCACGGCCCCTGCAGCTGGACCCCAAGGTCGAGCTGCCCTGGACAGGCTCCCAGACAGAATGTTCTCAGGAAAAGGCCCATGAGCCAGACATTTCAGCAGCTCGTGTTCCCTCAGATTTCCAGCCTGGTATCTGCAGGCCTTGGGGGAATGTTAGGGATATTTTTTTTTCCTTTTGAGTGATTACCATATGTCAGACAATGTGCCAAGTACCGTGAATCCACAAGGAAAACCTATTCGCTACCTTACTTACTACCTAGCCCTGCGAAGTTTTAGGGGGAAGAAGCAGGTGTGGAGAAGTGCGGGGCTTCGCCCAAGGTCATGCAGCTGGCAAGTGGGACGAGCCGGTTTAAACACACGGATGGCCGCGGCCACAGCCCATTTGCTACCCTCTCTGCTGTATTTCATGTAGCCTAACGGCGTCTGTTACATACGGCCTGGCTGCTGTGAGGGACACCCAGCCAAACAAAGTACCGGGAGCACCTCAAGCAGGATGTACTCAGCATTTTATTTTATTTAAATTTTGGAGTTTTTTTCTATGACCAATGAGTCCCCTTACACCCCATTACCCCCTGTAATCACCACCCAAGTACAGGTTTATTGATTTTTTTAGAGAGAGAGGAAGGGGCGGACAGAAAAACACCACTGTGAGGGAGAAACATCGACCAGTTGCATGTTCTGTATATACCCAGACCAGGGATCTAACCTGCAACCTGGACATGTTCCCTGACTGGGAATGGAACCTGCAACCTTTTGTCCTATGGGGCAACACTCCAACTGACCGAGCCACCTGGCCAGGGTGGTTCTCAGCATTTTAAAGCTTGGGGTTGAAGCACACGTTGGTAGGCCTAGAAAAAAAATGTGATTAAGACATTTTATTGCTTTGAAAATAGAGCAGGTTTCAAGGCAGGGAATCTTAGAGACCTGTCTCTACATTAATAATCTCTTGCTATTCTCGGCTAGCATGTAAAACCTTTTAAAAGCCAAGAATGCACACATTGAGACCTGATGGGAAAAAAATTAAATTCTTGAAATTAAAAAAGAATTGTTACAGTGTGATGTTGAAAAGACATGTCCGCCAGACGTCGGAGAGGTTTGACGTTTCCGCAGCAACCTGCCCGAACCCCTCCCACCCGTAAAAGTTTCTCTCCCTGTGCTCACACAGCAATGCACAGCATCTGACAAGCAGGCAATTTAAGGAAGTTTTAATGTACATTTCAGCAACATCCTAGTAATGAACGCTGAGCAATTCTTTCCCACATGTTACTGTCCTCTTGGTTTTATTGGGCTCAGATCCTGGGCAGGAAGATACCTGACTTAGCGTTAGAATCTGATTTAATCAAACACTTGACTAAAAGCATATCCTGTTATGAGTCCATGCTTTGTTTTTCTTTTTAAAGGAATATAACCCTTATAGAAATCAGAGCTGTCTAGAGCAAAAGGCCCAAATCCGCCTCCCCCTCAAATCTGCTCACCTGAAGTGGCTGTGATAACAGATTAGACTTGCCGATTCTTTTCGTCTGAAGCATGTTCTGTACTTGAATAAAGACTCCGTCTGAACATCTTAAATGCCGGTTGTTTTCTTGTTCTTATGCAAGTGTTCTCAGTGCTCGGAGAGCTGGGGCTGCCGGGCGAGGTAGTCGTTAAGGCTTTTTTTTACACCTTTTATGGGCCACCCACAGTCAGTCCTTCCAGTGCTCAGCTTGCTTCCCACTTTTCGGGAAGCCTCTTCGGCTTTTGGGTTTGCTGAAGTGTAACCCTTCCTCCTTCGCTGAGCTGCAACTTCCTTGCGTGAGGTAGCATGCCTTCTGTGCGGTACCCCGGGCCCCCGACTTGGGCACGGGTGGGGCCCTTTGATTTCACTCCGCTTTTACTACTTTTCATTTCCTCTGAGTATTGCAGAAATGAAGTGCTACACAGATTTCCTTTTCGTGGGACGACCCTTAGCCACCAGGTCTGGAGTCTGACCACAGTCTGTTTGGGGCCCGCACAGGACTGGGAGCAGAACTTTGAAGAAGCTTTATCAGACAGGGTTGAGGTACGCTGGTGGGCTGCTCTCGGGGTCTTTTCCTGTCTGGAAAGAATGGACATGACGAGAAAGGAATTGAAATAACTCCTACTGACCCACAGAGCTCGCAAAGCTGATGGTGGACTGATAGCCATTCGTTCACCTGAGTTTGAGGAGCTACAGATAGGAAGTTGAACCGTCAAGTTCACAGTCTTCTCAGGGACACAGACACGGAAACGATGACCACCACCCAGCCCGGTGCCACGCTTTTCCTGGACAATGCGGACGGTTGTCGCAGGAGAGAGAGAGCCCGGATGAGCTGGAGGAGGGAGTGTGGCCAGAGGAGCAGCAGGTGTGTGCGGGAGAGATGGCTTTGAAGGCGGCAGGAGGAGAGGGAGGTGAGGAATCCTTCACTCATCGAAGACCTGACCGCGTTCACCTGGCCAGGAACGGGAAGAAACAACCTTCAGACCCGTGGGTCATCGGTGATTCCCGCCCCGGCAGGATCCAAACGTGCTAAACTTTAAGGAGGAAGAGAAGCATGATGGTTTTCTAAGCACGCGCGACTTTGCCTTGAGGAGGTTCATACGAGAGAGTGGCTCCGGGTTGTCTTGTTTCCGAATCAATTTAATTTAGTCTTGAAAATGACACAGTTTCTTAGATGTTCTCTCCTCTCATTTTGTTTGGGATCCCGTCAGCTCTGCTTAACTCTAATTAAAGACAAGTGCCTAAAGGTGTACGATGTTTTTCTCCATCAGCGATGTGTGGACACTCACGCACACACTCACAGAGCTCCCTAAACTAATTTGATCTCATCATTTAAACAACTAAAAATAATTCCTGACTGCTTAAAAACACGAAACGGTCTCTATCAAGTTCCTATCCCTATCAGACAGAAAAAATTTTAAAGCAGATTGAAAAAAAAAATGATATTAAAACTCTTACTGGAAAAAAAGGTCCCTTCTGGGCAGAGGCCAAGCCAAAGCAATTTTAGCTCAAATTGCTTTTCCTGGAAAAGTTGAAAATGCAGTTCAGAAAAGACACGCCTTGGCAACAGCACAAATTGACGCTCAGAAGCCAGCAAGGCCAGTTTGCACACCCCCCGCTTGTGAATGTCGAGTACTGGTGTAGAAAGGCCCTCCTCAGGGGGTTGGTTAAATGCAGATTCCCAGGCCCCGACAGCAGCCCCGGTCCAGACCCTGGTGGTTGTCTCGCAGGAGATCGAAGATCACAGTTCAATAAATGCTGGGAAGACAAAGTAGAGGCTTATAATTTAATAGGGCCAGAATGAGGAAGGGTGCTTATTACGTTATTTTGTTACGAAGTGGACGTTAGGGGGCCACCGGTGTCAGTGTTAGGGGACACCCTAGCCCAAGGCACAGATCTGTCACTATGTGTGTGATTTTGGGGAAGTCGTTGACTGTCTTTGGCTTGGATGACACCCCTAGCCCCCAGATGAGAGCCACAATCATGGGACCCTCCCTGACGGGCATTACCTAGTGGGCTGCTGTTACTGGGGTGGCGGGGTGGGGGGGTGGTGGGGTGGAGGGAGGCCGGGCACTCTCCAGCGCGATGGGGCAGGAGCAAAGCTGGGGGCCCTCACCTGCGCAGCTCATGAACCCCGGGTAAAGGGCTTCAGGACCGAACCGACGGCAGGTCATTTCCAGCTTCCTGCTTTCTCTCAAGTCATCATTTCTAAAAGCTCTTTGGAAGGTAGGTGCTCTCACAGCCTTGAATTGCTCCTAAATTTGGTTCTCACTCAAGACAGAGACGGCGGTGTTCCTCTGAAAACCTCTCCTATCATCTACGCAGGCGTGTGCCAGCGTGGAGCTCGGCTGGGTTACCCGCGAGGGACCGAGGGCTGAGGAGCTATAGCTGCACCCGAAAGAGGGTCGCCGACACCCCCGGGCTGTGCTCGGCTGTCTGCTCAGCAGCTGGGCTGCCGGAGACAGGGGGCGAGTGATCGACCAGACCCTGCGGCCACCACCCTTCGGTTTCCCCAGGCGTGGGAGGCAGCGGCTACCCCGTGCTTGGGTGGATGATGAAATCGTGTGCTAGGAAAGTCCGCACTGGATCTTGGGAGGGGGGCGAGGGAATTGAATCCGGTGGGGGTTGTTAACAAAAGCTCTGTTTAACAATAATTTGGTGCCATGCAGCAGGAGGATGTGGTTACATGAAGCTTTTAGAGCATTTTATCAATTCATTTTTTAAAAGTTTTTTAAAAGATTATTTATTTATTTATTTTTAGAGAGAGGGAAAGGGAGGGAGAAAGAAAGGGAGAGAAACATCAATGTGTGGTTGCGCTCATGTGCCTTCTACTGGGGGCCAGACCTGCAACCCAGGCACATGCCCTGACTGGGAATTGAACCAGTGATGCTTTGCTTCACAGTCTGGCGCTCAATCCACTGAGCTACACCCACCAGGGCTATTAATTTATTTTTAATCCTCACCCAAAGATATGATTGTTGATTTTTTGTTTGTGTGAGAGAGAGATTGATTGGTTGCCTCCCCTATGTGCCCTAAGGAGGGATCAAACCCACGACACCTAGGGATGCGCCCTGACCCAGAAGAGAACCCACAACCTTTTGTGTACAGGATGATGCTCCAACCAACTGAGCCACTGGGCCGAGGCTTAGAGGGTATTTGAAAAATCAGTAATAGGGCTTTGCGGGATGATTCTGTCACTGGCTGTTTCTCTCAAGAATTTACCATGTGCCAGGCACTCCGATGCAAAGGGGAACCTTGCCCTGGACCCGCTTACCACTCAGGGAGGAAAAACCTCACAGGGAAGGGTGGCGGTGGCAGGGATACTCTCAGGTGTTCTGGGGACATGCGGGCTGGACAACCCGTCTAGGGGATCAAGAGAGCCTCCATGCGAGAGGTGGTGTCTGAGCCCAGACCTGGAAGATGAGCAGAGCTTGGCTGGGCAAAGGTGGAGGCAGGTCAGGGAGGGGCAGCCGAGGGACCCGCATGCACTGACCCACCCCCTCGGAGGTGCCTGGCTGGGTTAGCGAGAGGGAAGACCGCGCACAAGCCAGGATGGCAAGTCCCCGGAGCCCCAGGAGCGGACGTGGAGGAGCCAGGTGGGGGGACAGGTGAGGATGGGGTAAGACGCGGCGATGGAGAAACAGCGTCAGCTCTGACGCCAAGATGGCAGCCTGCGGCGGTGGCGCAAACCTCTGCACGCACGGGAGCCACCTGCAGGGCTCGTGAGAACGCGGGGCTCCGGGCCCATCGCCGGAAACTCTGACTCAGTGGGTCCCAACTGTCTCTACCGAGTTTCCTAGCGACCCTGGTGCTGCCGGGCAGGGTCGCTGAGTGGGAACTCCGCATGTGACAAGAGGAGAGTGACGCATCACAGCTCAGAACCCGGCTGTCCTGACACCGGACCCAGCAGTGTTTCCATAGTGCCGCCTTCCCTTAGTGCATCTTGAGTCAAATCGTCATGATTTTCCCAGTGAAAAATGACTTCCTGGGGGATGACTTTCCTGCAGCATCTCCCACTTGGAACGGTTCTCCGCGCGCTTGTGCCAGAGCCGGCACCAGACCGCGGACCTGGACACGAACCACCTGGGGAGCGGCGCTGAGGGGGCGTTGCTGTGCGTGCACCGCGGGTTCCTCGGGCTCCTCGCTTCCCCTGCTCCTCCCGCTTCTCACCCTCGACCGTTTTCCCACCCTCCAACCATTTCCTGGCTGAAACACCAGCCAGACTCTGAAAGGAGCTGGGTGATGAGAAAAATAAAAAAATAAAAATTGATTTAAGTGGAGACTTGAAGATTTTCTGTGGACTATTACCCATGTCCCACCATACCGAAGGAAAAAAATAAATTTCAATTAGGATATAAAGTAATTCTCTTGGAAAATGTGGGACGGAGGGGCCAGCCCTGGTCCTGGGAGTATATTATGCCTAAGAAAAATCTTGAGCTCAGAGTGCATCACACTGGGATGAAACCCTGGGGCACACTGAATTTTATTCTAGCATCCACGGGATGGGGGCAGGGTGGGGGGAACAAAGACAAATGAAGCAGGGTGAAAAATAAGGTGGTTGAGAGAGAGAGAGAGAGAGAGAGAGAGAGAGAGAGAAGGCAGAGAAACTCGTTAATTACAGGACTGGGGGAGCAAGATATTTTTCTTCCTCTCACAAGTTAGAAGCTGTTGAATAATTCATGCTGTGTAGAAAAGGCTGCCTTTTCCCCGGGTGATGGATAACTAAGCAGGAGAGAGCTTTCGAGTGGGTTCACCCTGTCAGCCACCCCTCTCGCTTCTGAGCACAGGGTGGGTGCTCCTCTCTCGAGCTCAGCCTCTGCTTTGCAGACAAGCCTCCTGGCAGCGGGCTGGCTCCTGCCCACCGGCAGGGCTCCCAGCCTGCTGGCTCTCCCGGCCAGCCTGCCTGCAGGCTGAGGAGGCTCCCCGCAGCTGGCTGCTGGCTTCTGCCTGGGACCAGGTGCCTGGCTGCTGCTTGGGAGACGCAGGCACTTGTTCTTGGCACCGATCCCCGCTGAGTTTGTCCTGCTGATTTCGGGACCACAGATGCTGCTAATGAGGAGGTATTTCCTGGCGTCCCTCCCTCTGCCACTGTCAGCTGAGGACCAGCCCAAAAGTAAGGTACCCCCAACTCCTTCCCCTCGCATTTTCCCCAGCTGAGCGCCTTCTACTTTCTCCTGGAAACTAGGGGCTCCACCTGGCAGTGCTCCCCAGCATGCATGTGAATGTGTGAGTGTGAGTGTGTGAGTGTGGACTTGTGGGGCAGAGGGAGGCTGTTTGTTTTTGGCATTGCTCCGTCCCAGGGCTCCGCTGGTGCCTGACGGGTGCAGAGGCCTTTCCCTGGGGCGGGAGACACTCCAGGGCACATACCTGTCATCTACCTCCCCCGTCTCCTCCGGCTGCCTCTCCCCCTCCCCCAGCCCATGTTCCTGCTTCAGCCTTTTGTGTCGCTGGCAGAAGGCTGAAGGGTGTCTTTGCCCTCCCTGCAGGCAGGCGTCGGCATGGGCCGCGCCGCCAGGAGCCCGCGCTAGCCCGCGAGGTGTGAAGCGCTGGCCACGATGACCAACTCCTCCTCCGAGTCCGCGTCCTCCACGGCCGGGGGGTCGCTGCTGCTGCTCTGCGAGGAAGAGGGGTCGTGGGCTGGCCGGCGCATCCCGGTGTCCCTCCTGTACTCGGGCCTGGCCATTGGGGGCACGCTGGCCAACGGCATGGTCATCTACCTCGTGTCGTCCTTCCGCAAGCTGCAGACCACCAGCAACGCCTTCATCGTCAACGGGTGCGCCGCCGACCTCAGCGTCTGCGCCCTCTGGATGCCGCAGGAGGCGGTGCTGGGGCTGCTGCCAGCCAGCACGGCCGGGCCCCCCGGGGGCTGGGACGGCGCGGCGGGCAGCTACCGCCTGCTGCGGGGCGCGCTGCTGGGCCTGGGTCTCACCGTGTCCCTGCTGTCTCACTGCCTTGTAGCGCTGAACCGCTACCTACTCATCACCCGGGCGCCCGCCACCTACCAGGCGCTGTACCAGCGGCGCCATACGGCGGGCATGCTGGCGCTGTCCTGGGCGCTGGCGCTGGGCCTCGTGCTGGCGCTGCCGCCCTGGGCGCCGCTCCCCGGCCCGGCGGCCCCGGGCGTGCACTACCCCGCGCTGCTGGCGGCCGCGGCGCTGTTGGCGCAGACGGCGCTGCTGCTGCACTGCTACCTGGGCATCGTGCGCCGCGTGCGCGTCAGCGTCAAGCGGGTCAGCGTGCTCAACTTCCACCTGCTGCACCAGCTGCCCGGCTGCGCGGCCGCCGCCGCCGCACTCCCCGCCGCCCCGCGCGCGCCCGGCCCTGGCGCCCCCGCGCTCCCCGCGCTCTCCGCGCCCACGCCGCCGCTGCCGGCCCCGCTGCAGCCCCGCCGCGCGCAACGACGGCTCAGCGGCCTGTCGGTGCTGCTGCTGTGCTGCGTCTTCCTGCTGGCCACGCAGCCGCTCGTGTGGGTCAGCCTGGCCAGCGGCCTTGCGCTGCCCGTGCCCTGGGGCGTGCAGGCGGCCAGCTGGCTCCTGTGCTGCGCGCTGTCTGCGCTCAACCCGCTGCTCTACACCTGGAGGAACGAGGAGTTCCGCCGCTCTGTGCGCTCTGTCCTGCCCGGCGTGGGTGAGGCGCCCGCCGTGCCCGCCGTGTCCCAGGCGCCGCTGGGCTCCCGCGCTGCGGGCCAGCAGTGGTGACCGGGGGAGGCGGAGAGTCCCGGCTCCCAGCGTCCTGGCTCCCCTTTCGACTCCCACCCTCGGAAAGCGTCTCCTGACCCGAGGCTACTGCGCGAAGCCCAGAAAACTGGTGCGAAGATCTCTCCTTCCACCCTCAGGGGGATACGCGAACCAAGGTCTCTCCCCGAAAGGGGTCCTGAGGCCATTTGGGGCGGCCACCTGATTTTTACCCCTTGTCTCTGTGGCTTAGAGACTTCCCAGCATCAAAACACCAGAGAGAGAGAGAGACTTCGAGAACTTGCAAACTGACATTGAAAAAGAACCAGTTCATGTATTTCAACAGTTTTGGGAAAAGAGCTGGGATAATGCGTTATCCTTTCACCTTCATCGTCTTAAGAAACGTGGGAAGCGCCCTGAATGAGCATGAGCCGCAGGGAGTGCTGTGGATAAAAGAAGGCATATTCTACATGTATCTCAGAAAGCGCCCTATCCTCGAAGGTTCACTTGGACAGTGAAGCAACAGGTGTGCACCCCAGTATGACTGGCCATGAGGACCTCAAGCCCTTTATTCTTAAAAGGGTTTTTTTTTTAATAAAGCAAAATCATCCTTGAGTGAGATAAAATCTTAGCCAGTGAGGAAAAAAATAAAAACCAGATATATTGTTTTATAGTCCTTTCTGCACTTCTAAGTGGCGCTGAAGGTTACGGTGAGACGTGTCCACCGCGCTGATCTGATCGATGCTCTGCGCCGACGGTGGGATTTTGAGGGCCCCCGAGGCTTCCCTATTTCGGGTGCCAGGCTCGCGTTTTCTGTGGCATGCACACTTGTTGCAACCCCCCTCCCTTCTGCAATCCACTTACTTGCCTTAGGGGTGTGACTGCGGCATTGAACTCTGTGCCATCACGGCTGCCAAGGAGAGCAAGTTCTTCTGTTCTTCTCTTTACCATTAAAACCATCTCCATGCACACAATCTAATTATACCCTAATAATTCCGTGACTGCATAGCTAATGCCAGCTGCTGTTGCATGCTCCTAGATGCTAGAACTTATCGGGCATGTGGTCTACTCTAAAGCAATACTCACAAGACAAGGACATTTTCCTTCTTCCAGACGCCAGGAGAAGCAGCCTTCGATTATTTGAAAAGAGACGCAGAGGCACCTCTGGCTTCCCAGGGTCCTTTTCCTCTTGACCCAATTTATGAGAAAATGCGCAGCCAGGACTTTATCTTGCTAATGGAACCAGTCCAGATGGATCACTAGTACGGCTTGCAAAGCCACCTGTGCTCTTTTAGGGTTTTGGTAAGCCACCGGTTAGAAGGCAGCACTGTTTCTTATGCAGTTCGTGTAAATTGTTACCATGACACTAACGTTAATATCATGCCTGTTCAAGGAAGTGTAACAAGCTCGGTTATAAGCAATGCGCAGTTCAGACGGGAGTCCATTCTGCAAGGTCTGCTTCGAGGCTTGCCATTTTCGTGTCTGGTTTACTGAATTTACTTAGAAATTTTGGAAATGCACAATGGTGCAAAATCACTTTATCACATGAAAATGGGAGGGAATTTACAATAAACATGTGTCAGCCATCTGACCGGGGCAAACAGTCTCAGTTACCTGGGTGATGGCTTTGTCTCTCTCCTGGACATTGCGAGCCGGGAGGCTGAGACGCTTGTGCATCCGGATAATTGTGGGAGTGGCAGGACACTTGGACGTGCGTGGGGTAGAGCAAAGCAAACAAGTACGCCCACCACCAACAAGAGGTCGGCAGCTGTTTTATCGATCTAACCCCTCAGTGCATGCACCTTTCTCTCGCACTAAGGTGTCATCTGTTCCCATTTTCCTTGATTCAGATCATTAAAGTGGAGACAACCATTCCTCCGAGTTTTCTTCCGTCTCTGCTCCCGCATCCCTCCGTGTCACCGGGACAGGTGACACCGTGTTCCGAAGCACCAGTGGGAAAGGCACATTTTTTTTTTTTTGTTCTGGCTTTCTCTAACTTTAGTTTTGGTTTCTAAATTTATTCCCACTTGTATAATGAAAGAGGGTACATATACTAGCATTGCAAAGAAATAGGTGTAATTTCCTTGCTGTAAGTGCAATTCACTGGGGGCATGGGTTGCAACGATGGCGGAGAGGAGGATTTTCCTCTTGGGCAGGCTGGGGACCCTTTGCCCCAGCGGAGACAGACTCGTGGGTACAGAGAATAGACTGACAGCTGGCAGGGTGGGGGTGGGGTGGGGCTGGGTGAGATGGCTGAAGGGGGGGATTAGACAAAGAATAAGAAGGAAATAGACTCACAGAACAGTATGGCGTTACCGGGGGAAGTCGGGGGGAGGGGGTCGCAGAGGGTAGTGAAGGGATAAGCGGTGACGGAAGATGACCTCCGGCGGTGAACGCACAGGCTACGATATGCACCCTAGAACTGTTCCCCTGAAACCCATCGGATGTTATGAACCAGTGTCACCCCAATAAATTCAGTTTTTTTTTTAAAAAAAGCTCTTCTTTGGATTAGGCCTTTCTCCTCGTTTCTCGCCGTGGATGCTGCAAACAAGTTCTCCCGATGTTTCCATCAGTACCTCCCACACACGGAAGCTTAGCTTTTCATGTACCTGACGTCCACACAGTTCCTCGCCAACACTGAGAACCCTCTCCGGCTGGCTCAGGGCCACGTGGGAGACCCACTTTAGGTTCCGTGTCCTGGTAGTTAGCGCCACAGTTAGTGACTCACTTTTAACTTCCAAGCTGCGAGGATGTGTCTGAAAGCGCCTTTCTTGGGCGGGCGCTGGCTGGGAGAGTCGGAATTACCGCATTTACAAGTTACATTGAGGGAGGGTGTGTTCTGATTCCAATGAAACAAGGATCCCCATTGTTGTCTGCGCAGGAACACAGAAGCCCAATTGCTGTCCCGGGCGGCCCCACTTTGCCTTTCCTACTTGCTGAGGTGCCCTGGCACTTCGATGGCTGAGCTCTAGGCTGTGAAGGGTCCTGCTCTGGGCATGCCCTTCCTTCCGAAGTGAAGTGTGCAGCTAAGCAAGAATTTGGTTCCATGCAGGGGTGCCCACACGTGCTTTCCGCTTTAAACACGAAGGGGAGGTTTCCAAGGTCGGACACGTTTCCCCCATCACGGAAGGAGGGGGAAGCTTCCTACAGTGGGTGGAGGTGTTGTTTTCTCGGGCATATCCCAGGGGAGGGTGGGGAGCTGAGGGGGGGCTCTCTCCAACTCTGGGGCAGTGAAGGCCCTCGGAAAGCTCTGCTCTGTCCCCGCAGTTTGGCCTGTCCCTCTGCTGACAACGGCAGGCAGGCTCGCTGTTCCAGCCCGGCCAGCGTGCCTCCTCCCAGGGACTCCGGGGCTCGCAGGCCCTTCCCCTGTCCTGTGCGCTGAGTGGGCAAGGCATCAGTGACCTAATCGGCATTCAAGAACACGGAGGAACACTGTAGAGGTCCCTTACTTTCAGACATTTAAGAATATCTGTGGGCTGTGAGGGGAGAGCGGGGCCTCGGATAGAGGTCTTGGTTGGCAGGAACAAGGGGGGCCTTTCCTTCCACCTCTACTCTCCCACTCGGTATTTCCAGGGGCCCCGCACCTGTGTGCGTGTGGCCTGGCCCCAGGTCCGAGCTCTCTGCCCACAGCCGCCTCTCCAGCAGTCACTCCGCCCACCGCGACCATCCAGCAGGGCGCTCGCAGGGCTCAGAGCCCGCCCACAGCGGCCTGGAGTCACGGGGCAAGGATTTCTGGGCTCCAGGTACCGGTGCCTGTTGAGGGGGCACAGGCTCCAGATGGGTGCCTTTCCTTGGCCCTCCTCTCCCCATCCTGGGGTGGGGGGGGAAGGGCGTGGCCAGGGGAGGGCAGGCGCAGGCCTTTTAAAGATGAGACCCAGGTTGGGACGGCAGTTTCTGGAATCTAAAGGTGATACTGCTTGACTGAGGCAGGCCCTTAGCGGGCACCCTCTGCTAGCTCCTCCCACCTGCAGGTCCGCTTCCTTAATCAAGTTGGGCCTAGTGCGCAGCAGGTGAGGACGAAGAGCAGGTGGGGAGGGTGCAGGTGCGACAAAGTGAGTCGGCTGCAGAAGGGGATGATGGGAACATGGGCACACTGCAGTGTTCTTCACTTGTGGGTATTTTTGAGATTTCTTCATAATGAAACGTTTAAAAGAGTGCAGCCAAAACTTGGCGGGGGGTCGGGGGTGAGAAAGAAAGAAGAAAAGGAGGAAGACAAAAAGCAAGGAAAGAAAAGGAACCGACCTGCCTAAGGCCAGGCAGCAATGCAGGGGAGGAAATGGAATTCGAACCTTGTGTCTGACTCGGAGGCAGAAGATGGTAAGGACTGTGCTGGAGGAGAAAAACCAGACTTTTACAGCCCGGTGTGGGCTCCCCTCCATGCTGGGACCGTCCCTGACTTCTCCAGTCTGTCTCCTCTCCGCCATCCTTCCTCACGTCCCGCGGGTCTGTGCGCACTGCCTCCTACACATCACCCCTGCCGGGTGCCTGGGCCCTGGCTGGTTCAGGCACCTCCTGGGGGTGTCCCTGGTCTCCCAGCCCCCCAGCCCCCTCCCCCAAGGCTGACCTGTTCATTGGAGACCCCGCCCACGGCCAGTTGGTTCTAACCACGCATTCCCTTCTTCTCCCTGCCTTACTGTGTGCGTCATCTTCGAAACTAGACGGGAGAGGTTGCTGGTTTATTTTTTACTCCTTTGATTATTTTTTAAAGGCTGCTGTCTTCATCTTTCAGTAGCCCGTTACCTGAAGTAACCTAGGTAAGTAACATCCGTTGGCGGTTGAAGACAGTCATTTCGAAAGAAAAAAGACTTGGGCTTTCCCTTGGGTGTTTGTTTTCCTCTTAATGAAATAGACCCCCAAATAAATCCCATCTCACACCCCAGAAAAATAAGGTATGGGATTCTGAGCCAAGTTGCAGGCTGTCGGGGCTACCCGTGGGGGACATTTATATTCCTGTCATCCAAGCTCGGGTCGCACTAACAAGGGCAACAATTAGAAATTTCAGTCCTAATTACTATTTTACCCTCAGGGTCACATGACGGAGCGTGTGTGCTTATTTCTCAGGGCCTTGCACGGAAAAGCTGTGCCTCCGATTTGTAAAAGCCCCCATGGTACTGCTAACTGACCGCCATGCGGTTTCGTTCGGGGCCGTGTCGGTTCCTCCGGGGACAGGCCTGGGGACCATGCAGTCCAGCTCCCTGCTATTTTTGTTAGACAGAAGTACTTAATTTTTAATTTTTCTCGGTATAAATTAGGTCCATGCCCATTTTTCTATTCTTAGGCAGGAGAGAAGTACGCAGCAGCCCGCGTGCGGCGAGTCGTGACCCGTGCTGTGCCTTTCG